>CM031959.1:39549852-39589852 GCA_018749465.1 Paracanthobrama guichenoti | reverse complement strand
CGCGCTATATTCTAATTGTTATGGTATAAGAGAGACAATCCCTTTAATGGTAAGGTTGTTTAATTAAGGCAAGGTTACTGGCGAGCATTGCATTGCTGAAATCAGATTTGACGTCTTGGGACATGTGTCATGCAACGTTATGTAAGCCAGTGCATCACATGTGCAATAAGCATAGTGTTATGTCAGATTCAAAAGAATTGTCCAGTCTTAGCTTGAATTCATTTGGAATTATTTAACTTTGAGGATCATTAAAACCTTTCAAATTATAATAAAGCATTTTATACAATCTAATATAAATGTGGATCGGTGGTTCATTTTCTGGGTGAATTATAAACTAAATATTTCATCTTCAAAAACTGAAACTTGACATCATTTACGCACTCTCATGCTGTCAACATAATATAAGTGAATATAATGAACTTTCCAAGAGTTGTTGGGAGAAGAGGTAGCCTGTTTGAGTTCATTTTGAGTCTGATATTATCAGTGAATCAACTGATTCGATTCATAAAACTGGCTGAAATGATTTCTTCACAAATTGGATTCTGATCTTTATACTAACAGCTTGCGCCAGCACAAACCCTCCTTTGAAGTAAAAAAACTACTGTCAGGATTTACCAAAAGCGCGCAGTGATAAATTAGCGCTGAAAAGGCATGGACAGGGTTATTTTTGAGGCTGACCTTGCTGCATATGCATTTGCAGGAGTGTCCCTTTCAGGTGCAAAATGTATGGGAGTAGAGTATTTAAATGAAATATTGCGTGATTTACTAAAGCCCAAAGTATACTTTTTACACATATGCGAGCATACACACACAGTCAAACCTTGCAAAGTGTACTTGATTTGACTTGATTTGACTCACAGGCATGCGTCACGTGCACAGTTTTGAGCAATCTCTCACCACGAGTTACAACCTATGAAAATACTGCAAAAAATGTAAATGTGCATGTGCAACCTGTGCATATAAAGTACTCTTCTGATGAAGTAGGCCTATACTTTGGCCTTAAAGAGATAGATCACCCAAAAATGAAAATTACCTCATGATTTACTCACCCTCCAGCCATCCTAGGTGTGTATGACATTCTTCTTTCAGACAAATACAACAGAGTTATATTAAAAAATGTCCTGGCTCTTCCAAGCTTTATAACGGAAGTGAATGGTTGTCTCTGTTTTGAAGTCCTTAAAAGTGCATCTATCCATCATATAACTGCTCCACACGGCCCCGGGGTGTTAATAAAGGCCTTCTGAAGCAAAGTGATGCGTTTGTGTAAGAAAAAATATCCATATTTAACACATTATAAACTGTAATCTCTAACTTCCGCTAACTGTCGTACGCACATTCACAAGAGACTGGCGTTCCAGCGTAAGTTCCGGTGACCAACGCGGAAGCGCAGAGGACAGAGCAAAACAGAACTTGGTTCTCGCGAGAACTAGCATATTCTCACCGGAGCATCCTGCGTCATGCGCTGGAACGCCAGTCTCTCGTGAACGCGCATACAACAGTTAGCGGAAGTTAGAGATTACAGTTTATAACATGTTAAATATGGATATTTTTTCTTACACAAACGCATCACTTTGCTTCAGAAGGCCTTTATTTCAAATTCCATTTGAAGCTTGAAATCTATTATTCAAAATGACTCCTGTGTTCCACAGAAGAATGAAAGTCAGAGTTTACACTTTACTGTTACTTAAATCGGTAACACTTTATTTCAATTGTCTACTTTAGACAGTCTTCCAAATTTAAGTAACTTTGCCACTATCTTTAGGAAGTCTTTTTAAAGAAAGTTGCATTATCCAATCAATCATGTAACAACATAAAAGTTCAGGTATAAAATACGTTTTCTTGTGGTGAGAACAGACAAGTATACAGCAGTTTGTACATCCATTTTACATTGCAATGCGGGATACCAAATGATATTTCATTTCACCGTGTCCTACTGTATTTCAGTGTCTATGCGTCCATCTCACTGGTTCATTGGCTCCCATTACTCATAATATGCTCATGCTTGTGATGTTTCTCCTAAGAGCTGACACTTGCTCCTTGATTTAACACCTGTGTGTAGGCATATGAATATATGGACAGTTTTTCAATCATTTCAAACACATTACCAAGTTGAGTTACATGAGTTTTCCATAAGCATACAAATGCTTTATGACCCTGCCTGGGGCCTTGCTGTCTCACACACACTCATACGCTTCCATGTTTTAGTATCTGTCTTACTGAAGCAGAGAAGCTGTTGAATCCGAGCTAAGCATCTGTGCTGTGCGCTCTGTTTTTGCACTTGCCTCCGTGGACCTATATCCACGGAAAATAAAGTTGGGTTGTTTTATTCATGTGTGGGGGGCCTGTGATAACAGATAGTGTGGTGTAGAAGAGGGATGAATCGGCTTCGTTAATATTCAGCACATCATTCACAGTAAATCTGAGCCTCTACACCGGACTCTATGAATGTACAAGCCTTTGAAATTGATGGAGAAAGTTTCATTTCATGCAGTAATGAAAAGAACAGTGCACAGTGAATTCTTCACAATGTTCTCATTAATGGGCAAAAGAGGTGGAATAAAACGCGCAAATGGCTGAATGTCTTGCTGTTGCGATGGCCAAATCTTCTGAACTCTCTGCAGCTGTTCGCAGAATTTAAAAGAGATTTTAAACAAAATAGTTCTCAATTATAAAAAACTATGAGCATAAAATCTAAAGAATGCTGTAAAGGAACATCTACAAGCCTACATAGAATATTAAAGACCCCTCAGAATATCTAAAGACCTCATGAAATCAAAATTCAAGTTTTGTGGCTTATAGTTTTAAAGGGATAGCTCATACAAAAATGAAAATTCCACCACAGTCACATGGCAATTCAGAACTATTTTGTTTTGGCGAGTTGGTGGCTAATTTGTACTGTATTCATTTGTATGATTTCATTTGTACGTTTGTATGAAATCACGTTATGTTTTCCTGTGAGATTGTCATCATTTTCTCACCCTCATGTTGTCCCAAACCTCTGTGGGCTCTATCATACACCTGGCACAATGCAATACCAGGGGCAACACGAGTGTTTTTTGCTAGTTTCAGCCCGACACGGTTATCATTTTCACATCCAGCGCCACATTGTTTAAATAGCAAATGCACTCACACCCATCTGTTCACCCATGGGTGTGCTGGTCTGAAAACCAGGTGTGTTCAGGCACATTGTTGGTGCGTTGCTATTTTGAGAAAACTGAAAATGACTGTGCCATTGACCAACAAAACCTGGTCTAAAGTCAATAGTGCAGTATTTTTGTGTTAATTAAAGGGTGCATTAGTAATATGCATCTAGGCGGGTCCACAACGCACGTTCCTCTCTGGAGAAGTGTTCAGTCTTTCCACTCACAAATTCCACCATGTAAATAGTGAATCCGCCATGGTGCAAGCGCAACTGGCTTTTAAAGGGAATGGGAGATGAGAGACTGATTGGTTCATTGCACATTATGCCCAAAACACACCCATGACTCATTAAGAGACTAGGGACAACCCTTTTGGGCCATGTGCCTGGCACACCAACCGTTTTTTTCTGTCAATAAGCTAGCAAAAGTGGATTCGGACATGCAAAGTGCACATGCGCCATGAAATGTTTTTGGCCATACAATGAAAATTCAGTGGGGTCTAATAATGTTAATATGAACTAACTGAACTAAGTAATATTCTCTTCAAACTGCTGGTTCACCAGTACTGTAGTTCAAAGTAAAAAATAATCATAGAATTAGACTACTACACACAGAGTATAAAGCGCACTTGTGTTTCATTATGAATTACCTTCTAAAACATTTCGGACTGCAACTACACTTGAAATCAAGCTTCAAGACTTTGAAACAATGCACACAAATCAAATAAACAAATTTTATGATACTTTTTCCTGTCTTTTGAATTTAAGACTTCTTGGTTACTTCTATTTTAATGAAAAGAGCAAAGTAGCATTTCCTTTTGTGTTCCCAAAAAGAGAGAAGGCCATATGGATTTGGAACGACATAATGGTGCACTTGATTGATTTGGTTAATTCCTTTGATTAACTCATTCCCTGCCATTGACAGAAATTTCCGTAATTTATGAGACAACGCTTCCTCGCAATTAACTGAATTTTCTGGCTTTCCGTGTTTTCACTGTTATATGCTAGAGGGGGCTATATGGAAGCTTGTTTCTGCCACAATATAAAAAATAAAAAAGGTAATTGTGACTTTTTATCACTTTTTTTTTTCATTTGTTTAAAAGCTGTTCTTTCTTTTGATACATTGCATGTACAAATATTCATTCAACAAAATATTCTGGGTGCCATGAACATTTCGTGAAAATGATCAAAAACGCTGGCGGGGAAAGGTTAATTGTCTTACAGTGACTGTTGTTACTGTTACTGTTACTGTTGTTACATTTGTATTTGTAAATGTGAAATGTTGAAGTGGTTTAGCAGCAATTCTCCCAGAATGCACTAATGCTTAGATTTCTGTAACACTGCATTAGTAACACTCCATTTGAATGAGCTATACATGCAGGCTGTATCGCCTCAGTATACAAAGTGCCTATGTATTCGGTTTTTGGGAGCTTGTGTGTTCCTTATAGTAAAAAGATTTGTTTTATCAGTGGCTCCTCGTGCAGTCCCCCAAAACTCAAGAGTACTGTAGGGTGGAGGTGATGTGATAAATTGCAGCAAAATATGCACTTACAAAAGGGTCCCTCTTAGTGCTCCATCATATCTGGAGAAGCTATAAATCAGGCTAGTTGCCAGTGTTCCACTTACAGTGCGATCTAGGCTCTCCCCGTTTCTGGCCACCTCTCCGTTGTAGCACCTGAGGATGTTTGATTACTACAAAGTAAAAAGTTCTCCCTTTGAACCGCCCTGTTTCTTCATTGGTCCATGTGTTGGGGGTGATTGAAAAGCAGTCCGGTGCTGCTCATGTCATGCATTTTGCATCGGCTGTGGGATGGCTCGATGCATCCCTATTCCCAACGCATGCCAATTTTTCCCTCTTTTGTTTGATGAATAAAATACAAACTAAATGCAACACCCCCCCACCCCGACAGGCCTTTTATAAAAAACATACAAAAGGGTGTTAGAACTGAGCAAAAATCACCTCTGTCAGAAACGCAGAGTGTCAAAATGTATTTGGGCATGGCAAGGAAGCTGTTGCCTTGCGGGTGGTGGATTCATTTTCCCCCCCTTAATTTCTAGAACCTTCTAGAATCTGCTCAATCTGCCTTGCTGCCCACTTTCTAAATAGGCCTGAAGCAGAATCCTAGAGGTGTCAGTCACGTTTACCGTTGCTCAGTGAAATCCAGTCATTCCAATGTAATCGGGAGTTTAGAAATATTTCCCCAGGCAATTTCTGCGCTATTGACAGTAGGTAATGGAGCTTTTTCGTCATCTAAATGATGAGCCAAATTATGAGATGGAATCTCATAACGGCTAAAAAAAACAACACTTTATTTTCATGGTCCCTGAACATTCTGTAGACTATAATGGCTCGTTTCCACCGAGCGGTACGGTTCAGTACAGTTCAGTGTGGTACGCAATTTTTGCCGTTTCCATTGTCAGAAGCTGTGAATGGTACCCTAATTCCGAACTGTACCGTACAACTTTTTCGGCACCCTTCCGTTGGGGTACCTATCACAGTAGTCCAGTAAAGGGTGGAGCTAGACTCACTGCAGAACATTGATTGGTTGACAGAGAATCGTCATTTGCAAAACAAACAAAGCGTGTCATCTTCTTTTGACAAACAGCCACATGCAGAGAAGCAAGAACAAGATCAGTTGTTACTGTGTCACTGTGTCGCTTTCTTCTTCACGTGAGAGTGACTTTACGCTATAACACGCCTATCAAGTAAGGGTGCTGTTGGATCAATGTTTAGCGTCCTGAATCATACTGAACTGTACTGTACTGAACTGTACCGCTCAGTAGAAACGAGCCATAAGTAACTTTGCAACTTATTCTAACCCTAACCCTACCAGTCTACTAATACTCTACTAACACTCTAATGAGAGTTAAGCTGCATTTCCACCAAAATTACCTGGACAAATTTGTCCCAGGAACTTTTTCTCCCAGACCTGTTGCTGTCTGTTGCTTCCATCGCGGTCTACAGTACCATGAAGATTAGTCTGGTGACATAGGACTGCACGCGACTTTCCAGTTCCCACTGGATTTAATCCTCCACATATAAGCTTAATAAAGCCTAAACTTCGGTCCATCTGTCGCATTTTTTAAACTCCATTGTTGATTCGAATAGCAAACAACTCTTACTGCACACACCGCAACAGACTTTTAAAAATTGTGGTTGAAATAAAATACAACCAATCAAAATGCTGTGTGAAAACCACACCAATTAGCATGTTCCCCTGTAAGTTCCTGAACTTTGAAAAAGTACAACCTCGCGAGCAGGGACTTTCTGAGGGGGAAACTTAATTTATGGTGCTTTTCCACTACACAGTACCAGCTCGCCTCGACTCGCCTCGCCTTTGTTTGGTTTTCCACTGTGTAAAAGTTGTACCTGTATCTGCTTCCAGATACTTTTTTTCGTATCACCTCCGGCGAGGTTCTGAGCGAGCTGAGGCGATACTAAAATGTGACGTGAAAACACGGCAGACTGCTGATTGGTCAGAGAGAATCGTCACTATTCACTGCGTCATCATTTTTTCAGCAGTTTCGTTTTGCTGCCCTCAGCCTCTCCTGAAATAACGTTTGTGTTCTTGCTGTGAGAAACAGCCACATCCCGGGGTTCAAAAACAGCATACACTCGATTTCATCCATTCTCCTGTGTGTGTGGGTAGCGGGTGTGTGTCGCGTAGAAGATTATGTCACGGCAAGATTCAAGATTCAAGATTCAAGAGTTTTATTTGTCACATACACAGTTATATACAGAATATACAACCGGCAGTGAAATGTAAACAGGTCCGCTCCATGGACAGTGCAAATTCACAGTTAAAAACACAAGGAAGAAATTATAATAGAAATAGGATATAAAAAAAGTACTCTCTATATATATATATATATATATGTCTATATCTGTAGAATTATAAATAATCAAGTCAAGAGAAAAAAAAGTAACAAATAAGGATAAAGTGGAATAAAATAATTGAAGTAGACTTTGCAGTGAGTAAACTGTAGACTTATAAATATGTGGTTAACAAATGTATAAAGAGTATAATGTGCAAACAGGTTTATGACAGGTTGTTACACAGTAACAACGAGAACAGAAAGTGCAGTGCAATGTCAGTGTATCGATGTTTATCCTGAAGTGAAGTCACGTGATGTTAAGTGACTGAGTTCAGGAGTCTGATGGCCTGGGGAAGAAGCTCCTCCTGAGTCTCTCAGTTTTGGCCATCAGGCTTGAAGCGCTTACCAGATGGTAGCAGCGTGAAATGAAGGTTTGCAGGGTGATTAGAGTCCTTGATGATCTTGGTAGCTCTACCTTTGCAGCGTTTGGTAGACGTCCTGCAGAGACGGGAGAGCTGACCCTGAGATACGCTCGGATAAGCGCACTACTCTTTGCAGGGCTTTGCGGTCATGACTGGTGCTGTTCCCATACCACGCTGTGATGCACTGAGTTAAAACACTTTCTATCGCCCCTAAATAGAAAGTTTTCAGGATAGCTGGTGAAACCCTGAATTTCCTCAGCTGGCGCAGGTGGTACAGTCTTTGCCTGGCTTTTTCACCTGTGTCTGAATGTGAGCAGTCCAGGTCAGGTCCTCGGAGATGTTTACTCCCAGGTACTTGAAGCTGCTCACTCTCTCTACTGGTGACCCGCTGATCATGAGGGGGGAGTATGTCCGTTGCTGTCGCTTCCTGAAGTCCACAATCATTTCTTTGGTCTTGCCAACATTCAGAGAGAGACAGTTGTCCTGGCACCATGATGTTAGATGCTCCACCTCGTCCAAGTATGCCGTCTCATTGTTGTTGGAAATGAGGCCCAGGACAACAGTATCATCAGCAAATTTGATGATAGAGGTGGAGCTGTGTGTGGACAAACAGTCATGCGTGTAGAGAGAGTAGAGCAGGGGGCTCAGGACACAGCCCTGTGGAGCTCCCACACTCAGGGTGATGGAGGTGGAGGTGGACTGGCCTATTCTCACCACCTGAGGCCTGCCAGTGAGGAAGTCCTCAATCCAGTGGCAGAGAGAAGGATTCAGGCCGAGATCCAGGAGTTTGGAGGTTAGCTTGGTGGGAACTATGGTGTTAAAGGCTGAGCTATAGTCAATAAATAGCAGTCTTACGTAGTTCCCACTTTTGCTGTCGATGTGAGTGAGGGAGGAGTGGAGGACATGAGAGATGGCATCTTCAGTCGATCTATTGGGACGATAGGCAAACTGAAGAGGGTCCAAAGTGTCAGGAATGAAGGCGCAAATGGTGTTTTTAATGAGTCTCTCAAAGACCTTCATGACTATAGACGTGAGAGCCACTGGACGATAGTCATTTAGGCAAGAGGGTTTACTGTTCTTAGGGACAGGGATGATGGTGGATTTTTTGAAGGAGGTGGGGACCACAGATGTAGCGAGGGACTCATTAAAGATAGATGTAAACAACCCGGTGAGCTGATCAGCACAGGACCGCAGAACACGACCTGAAATACCATCCGCCCAGCAGCTTTCCTGACGCCCACACGCTTTGAGTGCTCTCCGAACTTCATCCTCCGAGACAGAGATCACGTGATTGTTGCTGCTCTGAGTAATTTCCTCTAACGCGCCACTTGGCGGAGTCGCGTTGCCAGCGGTTACAGTCAAAGCGAGCGTAGAAAGAGTTTAACTCGCTCACGAGCAACGGATCAGCGCTTCACCTCTGCAGAGGATTTAGATCCAAAGGAGCAGATGGACCTCAGACCTTGCCACATGCGCCGCGAGTCGTTGAGTTGGAAATGAGACTCCACTCGGTCTTTATAACGGAGTTTTGCGGCTTTAACTGCTCGTCTGAGAGCATAGCAGGACGATCTGTATTCAGTCATATTCCTGAATGGAGACCGGCGTTGTAAGCAGCAGTGCGCGTGCGTTCACTGCCGCGCGGATTGAATTGTCCACCCACGGTTTCTGATTTGAGAAGGACGTTATTGTTATTGTTTGCGTGGCTTGCTCTGTAAGCGTGTTGATGAAGCAAAGCGCCACGCCTGTGAACTCGCTTACGTCCAGCTGAACTCGCCGAACATGTCCCAATCCACATCGCCCAGAGCTGCCTGTAGCGCGGTCTCTGAGTGGGGTGACCAACGCTTAACTTCCCGCCTCACCGGGGGTTCCTGGAGGAGCTTTTGTTTGTATTCGGGAGTGAGGAAAATGGCGGCATGATCCGATTTGCCAAACGCTGGAAGTGACCGCGCTTTATAGGCGTTCTTAAACGGAGAGTAGCAGTGATCCAGTGTGTTTGCTCCTCGTGTGGGGCAGGAGACGTGCTGGTGAAAGTTTGGCAGGACTTTCTTTAGGTTTGCTTTGTTAAAATCGCCCGCGACAATGAATGCCGCGTCGGGATGTTGGTTTATGACGCCGCTGGCAACATCATGAAGGCCAGATAAAGCCAGCGCTGTGTCTGCCTGCGGTGGGATGTAAACGGCGGTCGCGACAACCGCAGAAAACTCCCTAGGCAGATAGAATGGGCGGCAGATGATTGTTAAATGTTCCAGATGAGGCGAGCAGGACCGCGAGAGAATGGTGATGTTCCTGGGATCGCACCATTTCTTGTTGATCATGAAACACACTCCACCGCCTTTGGATTTACCAGCCTCGGCTGTTCTGTCCATCCGAAAACAGAGAAGTTCTCCGACGGCGTCACAGCTGTGTCCGGGACCGCGGGCGTGAGCCATGTTTCAGACAAACAATAGATATTACAGTCTCTCATGTCCCGTTGAAAACTTATCCTGGCTCTAAGATCGTCCATCTTATTATCCAAGGATTGAACATTTGCTAGAAGAATGCTCGGGAGAGGAGGGCTGAATGCCCTTTTCCTCAGTCTGTTACGGATACCAGCGCGTTTCCCACGGTGTTTCTTTGTTCTACGCCGCTGGCTCTGGCCATTGTTCAACTCGGCGTTCCGAAGAATCTCAGATGGCCACAGAGGATCGGCGAAAGTGTCCTGAAACAGTCCAGTGTAGAGGTAACCAATGTCCAAAAGAGTTTTGCTGTCGTAGTAGATCAATGCAGATGATAAGTTTGTAAAAACTGAGAGTAAAAGAAAGTAAAATAGTAAATAAAAGCACAGTCTTCGCGGAGCGACCTGAACGGCGACCAAACACAGCGGCGCCATTTTGTACGGCAGTTTCCTGTGGTGTCGCTATGACGACCAGGTACTATTGTGGAGGTACTATCTGCAATGGAAAACGGAGCGAAAAGCAAGCCGAGCTGAGACGAGGCGAGTCGAGTCGAGTTGAGCTGGTACTGGTAATAGAAAAGCGCCATTAGACCCTGGTCCCTGCGGTCGAAACACATAGAGTACCGCCCTAAAGTCTCTGGTTCCTGGAGAAAGTTCCTGTGGTGAAAATGTGGCTTTAGTCAAGAGAGAGAGAGAGAGAGAGAGAGAGAGAGAGAGAGAGTTTACCTTCAGTAAACGTGAAGGTGCAACGTTTCTCATAGTCAACAAAAAGTGTTAAAGGAACCATCAAAATAAAGTGAAACCAAAAAACAGCTCTTCACAACATGTAGACTCGACTTAAAATTGACTCCAGTTGAGCAGGGATATCCAGTCTCACTTCTGTAAAGACAGCTACCATTCTGCAGAGTTTAGTTAACCAGCTCCAACACAACTTTCTGAAGTTTCTAGTACTCCTTGATTAGCTGATTTAGATGTTTAATTAGGATTGGAGTCAACAAACCAGCAGTTAAATGCATTAGCTAACACACAAATATTGAGCCTGTCCCAATACCTTCACTTGCAACTTTTCTACTTATATAAGTAGAAATCCACAGTATTGTGAAGGTGGATTAAGTGTATGTCAATGTTAAATGTTTGTTGGTTGTTGTAAACATAGATACTGTTGTGCAAGAAAAATGTCAGACTTGTCTGACAATAAATATCATATATCATATCATATCATATGATACATTTCTTGTATTTGGCCATGAAAGTGTTCAGGTGCGTGAAGACTGTAATTGTGCATAAAACAACTGTGTTATTTTTGCGGCTGATCTTATTGCATATGCATTTGCAGGAGTTTCCCTTTCAGACATGGTATTTATGGGAGGAGAGTATTTAAATGAATCATGCAAGATGATTTACTAAGGTTTGCGCTCGTCAGTTTACTGGTGTTTGCGCCATTGTCTTAAACCAGACGCTGCTCTTGGTAGATTGTGTTGGTCATTCTGGAAATGATCTGGCTGTGTCTGTGTCTGTGTTCAATTTGTGCGTCGTCAGTGAATCATGCACAGAACTTTCCACTCACATCTGCGCTTTCTTGGAATTGCGCTCTCACACTAATTTGCCCTGTTTAGTAAATCTGGCCCTTAATTTGGTTTTCAATATATTGCACTTTAAAATAACTATCTAAATTCCTGTTTAGTAGTTCCTATGCAACAGACAACATAATTTAGCAGTTGTAGTGCTTTTTATTAGGTGATAACACACAGTAAAATACTCATCTCTGCACAGATAAAATGCACAGCTTTTTACTTTTACTAACAAATTATATATAATATCTAATTATTTGAACTTAAGCTGGAAAGTTTTCCTTCGAGATCTCGCAATTTTGGGGCACTTGAGTTTCATGATGACTGATGGGATATGCTTAGCCTCAAATATCATTTCAGATTTAATGTGCGTTAAAGGCACTGAGCTTTAGCATTTTTCAGACATGGGAAAATTGCACACTTACTTCCTGTCACATGCACACAAATAAATAAATAAATAAAAGCAGTTGTGAGATAATGTCTAAAATACAAAATATTATACATTTTAAATAAACAATCTTTATGAACATAAAAATATTGATGTCAATCTATTGACCTTCCTTTTAAAAGCATTGGGTTGCCAGCTACTACTATTCCTATTTTTTATGTGGGAAAATGTATAATATAAGTATACTTATTTAAAAAATGCAGCTAATTCAAACCCATATTTAAGTGGCTGTGGAGTGAGTAGTGGCTCTTGTACATGCAGCAATATCGGATGTCTTGGGAGTAAAAATGGGTTGATTAAAGAGCTGCCTCCATTGGCAGCTCACTAGCATTTGGTACACTCCAGTCATCAGTGAAACATATGGAAGGGCTGCAATGCTTGTTAAAGAAGCAGATGAGGTTCTCACTCCTGTGGTTTTACAAGCCGACACTTCAGCAGCAAAGATGGAATATGTACCACCTCCACTGAAATCAATTATCCTTTATATCTCCTCCCAAAGAGCTTCAAGTGACGCATCTGAGGAACAATATCAGAGCTGTGAATTGACATCGGTACATCGCCTTCCCTCCAGATGTGTAAGTCACAGAGCCCTAAAACCACAGTTCACCACTCAGATGAAACAGCTGAGAACTGCATATAATCATATTCAGTTTAATAATGACAAGATTTGATGTGATATGCGTCCCCCCAAAAGCATGTGAAGTTAGGCAAGTTATTATAAATTGAGTCAAGCATGAGAGAATTGGAGAAAACTTCCCAAAACTCTCGATTAAAATTATCTTCGTTTTTGGCAAAAACGGGTTTTCGTGTTTGAATAATGATTCGGTTATGACAGGGAAAGCAAAATATCACTTGGCTTTGTAATGTCAGGGCAGAGGATGTTTGTTCCAATATATTCATGATGTAGATTTAATCATGATCTTAGGGTTTAGGGAGTTTAATATTGTGATCAAGATGATAACAGCAGGTATTACAAACAGAACAGCACCGTCCAAATCTATTCAACTAGGTTTTGTTATTTTAAACTATAAAGAAAGAGTATGCATTGTTTGCTGCACTGGTTGGAGGTTGGCTGTCAGGTTCAATGTGCAATAGTTGCCGTCTGACACAGGCATTGTTGACATGTAAATATATAAATAATATGGAAAGAGGTGTCTGCTAAATGCATAAATGTCAGGTCATCCATGCAGAGAAAAAAAAATGCGTGAAGAAGCTCTGGATTTGTAAGAAACACATGTCATAAGTAAATACTAAAGATTAAGTCCACTTTAGACATTCTACTAACTATAAGTAACTTTGCAACTTTGGATTGACTTTCACTGTAAGAATGTTGAAAAAAGAAAAAATGTTGTTTGTGTCCCACAGAAGAAAGTAAGTCATACAGATTTAGAACAATAGGGCGAGTAAATTGTGAGTTTTTTTTTTTTTTTTTTGAACTGTCCCTTTCAGGTTGTGTTCACACTTGTAGTTCGGTTTGCTTGGTTAGTTTGGTTTGGACCAAGCAAAAAATCATTTAGTCCTGATCCGCTTAGCGTTCACATTGGCATTTTAATTTAGAACCTGATGATACTGAACCTAAAGGCATAGGGATATATTCACAACCTGATTGGCCGGCTTTTATTAAGTATATTTTGTCAAAACTTACCGAACTTCCAAAACAATGCAGTGTGCTGGGCCTTCCAAAACAATGCTGTGTGCTGGGCTAAATGTGCTCGTTGTATGTGTGTAGCTACATATGATGTTTTTTTGACCAGCTGCGATCATGTGAAGACCTTATAAAATGTGTAAAGGAGTCAAAAAAGCAGCAGGAATCCCTCCGTCACACACACACAAACATCTGCTGCGAGGAGACGTGGTTCTGATGCCACTACCGAACTGTGATGGGCAACATCACGGCTATGAAGAGAAAAACAGGAATGCTTGAGCATTCTGTCCTTTTTGTCGCATTTTGTGACATAATTTCCTGTTTTTGGTTTGTCTTTGGTCTGGGTTGCATTCAGTCAAACCACACCAGAGTTAATTTGGAAGCAGACAGAGACCCATCTTTTCAGCGGTCTCGGTCCACTTGTTTGGTCCGCAGCAGGGTTCGGATGGCAGCGTTCACACTTATTCAAATAATTGTTTTAATCGAACCAAACATGCCAAGTGTGAACACAACCTTAATGTAAAAATCGATCCAGGTTTAATGACATGGGACAAAACAGACCAGGGGTCGCCACACAAATATCACTTTATAACCAGGGCTTGACATTAACTTTTTTGCTCACCAGTGGCTAGCTGTTTTCCAAAGTTTCTAACCACTCTGCATTTTCACTGGCCACAATTTTGACATTGATACCATGTGGAAAAACTTCCATATAGATATTTTTTATATTATCTCATAATTTGGCAGCAGGTATATTAGGCTACTGTCACTTTAAGACCTGACACACGGATCCATTATACTGTTACACATGCATTTTTTTCTCAACTGTTTATGTTCACTTAAAACATAACTGACTGTGTTTACGTGAATTCTCACCAAGACAGCAAGAAAGAACTTAATTTAGTACTAAGAGACTGCTTTATGTGTGCGCACTTTGGGTGTGAGCACAAAATTTGCGGGAATGAATAAAATGATGCACAAAATGCGCAGTCCCATGAAATTCAAGCCCTGTAACACCAACCATATTCATCCAGAGCAAATGAAGCGAGTGAGTGAAGGGAGGCGGGTTTGTGTGTCACTCGCTGTCGGAGAGATGAGAGAGAGAGAAAGAGCAGCTGTTCTCATGTATCTGTTCTGTGGAAAATTAATATTGAAAGTGTTTCAGATATTTCAGTATCTGATATATATATATTCAACCCGCCAAAATGGCTAGAAGGTGTAAGGTCCATCCGTTAGCCCAAGGACGGAATCTAACGGCCTGGTCGAAGGACTTCTGCGTGTTCGCCTTCTCAGCACTTCTGTTGGATTCACTTAATTTATGACCATCGAATTTTAAATCTGACTCCATGAATAATTTGATTTTACTCCAATTCTTTGTAACTTTGTTACATTTGTTACATTTGTAACTTAACAGCTGATCATAAGTTTAGTTGTGATTTAATTTAGATCTTTGATTTCTCTTAGTATCTCTTAATTTCAAATACTCGTTCCTCCATGGGACCCGGAGTCGCTCAGAGGATAATGCTCGCGATTATAATTACATTACCTCACGGACGCAAATTAGTCAGTTCTGATATTACAGAGGATTACAGAGTGAACTATTTTACCTTTAAGTGAGTCGCAAATGCTTACTCATAACAGAAAGTGTAATTTTAGCAATAGTCACGAGAGCTGTAACTTGATAATAACAGTGACACCCAGAAATCAGATTGTCCCTCATGCTTAGCGCCATGCTCCGGTCATGGGGTCCTCGGTATGAATCTGCCCTGACAGAAAGATTTACGGAAACTCCTACAAACTCCTCATGCGACACTACTTGAGTAATGATTTATGAAAAATACAGAATAAATCAAGATTAACATTTATTTTGGCCAGACAGAACTTAAAGAACATAATTAAACATGAATCCATGGTACACAACTTTCAGCATAAAATACAATTAAGTAATATGAAAATAGTTTCAAAGAGTCATATCTGGCACAATACATACAGTGTGTGTGAGTGTCTCTTATGACACTGACACAACACTGCATGGGGGCTTCTGTCTACAGAATATTTCCCCATGGCAGCCCTGCTA
Organism: Paracanthobrama guichenoti; assembly: GCA_018749465.1. Classification (NCBI taxonomy): domain Eukaryota; kingdom Metazoa; phylum Chordata; class Actinopteri; order Cypriniformes; family Gobionidae; genus Paracanthobrama; species Paracanthobrama guichenoti. The sequence goes on along the minus strand of CM031959.1, from coordinate 39,574,303 downwards.
CCCTTCCTTAAATACCCAGACCAGAACAAAGGGTTGTAACTATTTGCAACACAAACACCTAGTTTGGGGAGAAGATCAGATATCTTTGGAGAGACCACTCAAAAAAAGAGAACACAAGTCTCATATGTTTCAATCTTTCTAACCCTATCAGTGAATTCAGTGATGTTGAGACCATTTTACCAATCGCACTATGACCTTTAAAAAGACACCAGACATGAAAGGGATAAAACAATAGATTCACAAGATAAATCATATGTAGTATATCTGCATTCTGGGACTTGAATCAGGGGAAGGGGAAAGGGAGGTAGAGAGGGGAGAGAGGGTTTGGTCAGGGCGGTGTCCTACAGTTTCTCTGTGAGATCTTCTCTTCAGATTGAGTTTTATTGTTTTAATGCAGGGTGTTGGATCTCAGCTTTTGTCTTAGCAGTAAAACCGGTCCTTACAGACGACCCCTGGCCCCCTTGGGACAAATTCATATGAGTTTCCAAGGACATATTTGGATATTCCCTGTTTCCATATTTTGGATGTTGTTTCCGTAGTGTTCATGGTGCTGATCCTTGTTAACAGCACAAGTCCATGGGTGCAGGAATCAAGTAGTCACCTGAAATAGCAACATTAAGACAGGCTGAACATGAAGATGAAAACACTGCAAAACACACCTCTGGCACAGTCCCTTTAGGTGTAGGCGTACTGCGCAATTGGACAGGATATCTATGATCCTGTTGGTCAGGTTTGCTTCCACCAGCACTTGATTGTGATAGTTTTCAGTCTGTAGAATGACTTGTTGTCCCAAGTCTGTTGTGTCCATCAGCATGAGCAGAACGTGTCAGTGGAAAGTGTCTTTACACTTTGAGGAAGCATCTGTGTCCTGTCCTCCCCAGGATTCTTAGGTAGCTGACCCTTTGAGAAGTCCTCAGTCTCCTTCAAGCAGAAGGTTTGGTTTGCCGGGCAGGTCAGATCTCCATGGGTGAAGGAATCATTTCACTGATGAAGCTCCATTGTGTGTGAGACACCTGAACAACTTCTGAATAACCATGCAATAACTGAACACTGATGACTTTCTGGTTATTGTGAGATGGGAAAAGAGAGTTGTTGGATAAACACAAGAACATAAGAATAACAACACATGATAAACTCATGTCAGAAGTGCGAGTGGTAAATACGGTCTCATTTCTCAGGGTCAAATATTTAGTGAGGTCTCATTTGATAGCCAGATTCTTCACTGCCACTGACATGGAAGTGGAATTTAAACGTGGTCTGGATGAATTACAGGAAGGGTAACAAAACATCAATATCACAAGTATATTTACCAGAAGTATGCATAATTAAAATATATCACATAATTAAACATGGAATTACACAATTTAATAATTGTTATTATAAAAGTGTCTATATCAGTTGGTTTTACTTTCAAATCATTACTGAAAGCTAATATTTCAATCAAATCACTTAGAGAATGAGATTTACAGAAACAGAGATTTAAAATCTCTATTTTAGCTTTTGCACTCATCTTCTGTGCATTTGATGTACAGGCTAAGACACACTCAATAAGGTAAGGCAGGTCTGACTGAGAATTGTTTTATTAATTGATAGAAATGCCTGCACTCTGCATCTAACTCTTTTAGATATATTTTCATTGTCATTAGTGATATGTTGGAAACTAGGGGCCCTCCCAGTTTGCAACAATACCAATGACTGGGCATAATAAAGATTTTGTCCATCAATTTACTAATCAATTAATTGTCAATCAATTGATGTGTGTTGATAGCCATGCACATGTTTTATGCACCTTACATGGAATACATATAGAAGTTGACATGGCTGTAAGCCATAAACTTGTTCAACATAACTGAAAAGGAATTATGAAAATAATTGCCCTTGTCCTATATGTATGAAGGTGAATAATGTATGATAGATTTGCATTATATTAATGATTTTGCCCTGGATAGTCCTATGATCTATTCCAGGTAGAGATGTTGTGTGGTTTTAAAGTTAAAAGTGTGTGTGTGTGTATGTTGTGTATAGGAGATGGGTGGTGTCTATCCTACCATAATCTGTGTTGTATAATTTAGTTCCAGTTTTTACACTGGGAAGCCATGTAGCTATGTGTGCTGTGGGGTGTGAATGGCTTCATGAAGTATCTTCACTCCCATCTCCTATGTTAAGTTGTGTGTGTGTGTTGGCTGATGCCGGCCAGCCCAGACCCTTGTGGAGTCTGGGTCTGAAGAGTGGCAGCCATCAGCCTGAAAGGAAAACGAACACAGAGAGAAACACAGAGAGAAACACAGTCTAATATTGGACCTTTACACAAATTTCACTAAGATAGATGGTGCTATCTTATTTTTTCTTCAATGGCCTTAGCCAGACAGTTGTTGCATATGGCTTTAATCTGTTAAGGTTTTATGCCATTATGAGAGAATTTGTTTTAGTTTACAAAGACATGGATCATCATCATGATTATGTTTCTGTAAAGGAAAAAGGTCAAGTAAACTGATTTATAATGGTCAGGTCTGACTGCTGGTGTGTAAATGCAGTCAGACCCGTTACACCTTAAGCTGTTGTTGCAGTTGTGTTTACACAATCTGCTGTATTGTGATCATTATCACACTCCAGGTCCCCTGGGATCTCTTTGAATGATGCTGTTTATACAAGCCAGATCTGGGTTTAGAGCAACAGGTTCTTTGGTATTTATGGTGTCTTTCGAACTCTTGACCATTTGGATCTCTGTGGTGTGTACCCTGTGGAGTGAATGCCTGAGATTAACATACACACAGCTTTCATTACATTCCCGGTAAATAACTTCCCCGATCAGATCCCATCCCATCTAACGCTCCCAGTGAGGAGGTTGCTAAAACTTGCACCCCTTTGTTTGTCATTGCATCACAATGGAAAGCTCGCACCTCCTCTCTCTCCCTGGGTTTGAGATTGGAATGTAAATGATTAGGTCTTGAATGAATTCAGCCTATTCAAGTTACAGCAATCAGGTTAATCATTTAACTGGGCATTGTAATTTTTCTCATTAAAGATTCTTGCACAAATAGAAGGTAAAGAAGTTCTTTCTCTTTAGGTTTTTCACTTCAGTTTTCTTTCTTAACGTTAATTTCTTTAACCATCTATGTTCTCCTTCCCATCATTTCAACACTGATAGTGCTCTTGCCGTCTTGTTCCCTAATGCACATCCCATCTTTCTACATTCTGATCCTTCTTCTACTCCTTCAACAATCTTTCATCCTCTAAATAATGCTGAATCATCATGAGATCAAAAGCCATTCTTAGCCATTATAATATAATTTACATTATAATCATAATATAAATCATATTATATTAAAATAGTATGAATTAAAAATAATTTTATTTGCTGGTCTCAAGAGGGTCTCTGCTGAGTCATTTGTCCAGAATCATGTGTTATAATCTCCTGATCTTTCAGATTGGCCCTGCAGCTCCTGCTGTGCTGGCGGGATCATTGTGTGACAGCAACAAGACCAAACTGGAAACCAGTCATCAACTTAGATGCTGTGGACGTTCAATAAACTGCAAACGCTGAGCGCACGGGTCAAATCATTGCTCAATTTAAAGATTTTGTGACTACACAATATAGAATTGGGCACAATTTTTCTTATTTTTAGATATTATCAATTGCATTCTTTGGAGAATCTATTTGCATATAAAAGAAAAGGTTTGACAAAGACAGGTCTGATGAAGAAAGACAAAGTTCATCTTTGTTCTGTTAATTTTCTCAGTCTCTTTTGAGACACTAATAAGCACACAAAAGTGCAGCGATTCCAATGTCTGAAATAAGACCATAGTAAAACGCTATATTTCACAACACATTTATAATTGTGACATCAGTCCTGAATCAGTTTTGTCCACCTTCACATTTTACACACAAAGGATTGCAGTGAGATCTTTTCCAGTAAGATTTTGTTCACACGTTAACGTGGCCATTTGTTTTTTTTCTTTGCTGTGTTGTAGCAGCAAAGCAAATAAACAAATGTAACTGGACCTTTAATTTACAGCCTTCTTTTGAGTACCGAAATAAAATTTCCTCTCTTGCTGCGTATGCAAACAAGGAGAATTTTAAAGCAAGGGATATCATTTCTACTCTACGCTGTTGCTTTCATGTTCCTGATAAGCACTTTGGTTGTCTAATTCTCAAGCCTTCATCGGATTTATACAGTATTCAATATATTCCCAACATTTTTAAAAGCAAAAAAATGGACTTACCATCACAGCTGAAGAAAGAGAAGGAAATCACCTCTTGCTTGTTGTAATCCCAATACTTCGCTGAAAAGACACTCGCATCCTGGAGATCACGGAGGTCCGGGTCACCATTTTGTAAGGTCCATCCGTTAGCCCAAGGACGGAATCTAACGGCCTGGTCGAAGGACTTCTGCGTGTTCGCCTTCTCAGCACTTCTGTTGGATTCACTTAATTTATGACCATCGAATTTTAAATCTGACTCCATGAATAATTTGATTTTACTCCAATTCTTTGTAACTTTGTTACATTTGTTACATTTGTAACTTAACAGCTGATCATAAGTTTAGTTGTGATTTAATTTAGATCTTTGATTTCTCTTAGTATCTCTTAATTTCAAATACTCGTTCCTCCATGGGACCCGGAGTCGCTCAGAGGATAATGCTCATGATTATAATTACATTACCTCACGGACGCAAATTAGTCAGTTCTGATATTACAGAGGATTACAGAGTGAACTATTTTACCTTTAAGTGAGTCGCAAATGCTTACTCATAACAGAAAGTGTAATTTTAGCAATAGTCACGAGAGCTGTAACTTGATAATAACAGTGACACCCAGAAATCAGATTGTCCCTCATGCTTAGCGCCATGCTCCGGTCATGGGGTCCTCGGTATGAATCTGCCCTGACAGAAAGATTTACGGAAACTCCTACAAACTCCTCATGCGACACTACTTGAGTAATGATTTATGAAAAATACAGAATAAATCAAGATTAACATTTATTTTGGCCAGACAGAACTTAAAGAACATAATTAAACATGAATCCATGGTACACAACTTTCAGCATAAAATACAATTAAGTAATATGAAAATAGTTTCAAAGAGTCATATCTGGCACAATACATACAGTGTGTGTGAGTGTCTCTTATGACACTGACACAACACTGCATGGGGCTTCTGTCTACAGAATATTTCCCATGGCAGCCCTGCTACCCTTCCTTAAATACCCAGACCAGAACAAAGGGTTGTAACTATTTGCAACACAAACACCTAGTTTGGGGAGAAGATCAGATATCTTTGGAGAGACCACTCAAAAAGAGAACACAAGTCTCATATGTTTCAATCTTTCTAACCCTATCAGTGAATTCAGTGATGTTGAGACCATTTTACCAATCGCACTATGACCTTTAAAAAGACACCAGACATGAAAGGGATAAAACAATAGATTCACAAGATAAATCATATGTAGTATATCTGCATTCTGGGACTTGAATCAGGGGGAAGGGGGAAAGGGAGGTAGAGAGGGGGAGAGGGTTTTGGTCAGGGCGGTGTCCTACAGTTTCTCTGTGAGATCTTCTCTTCAGATTGAGTTTTATTGTTTTAATGCAGGGTGTTGGATCTCAGCTTTTGTCTTAGCAGTAAAACCAGTCCTTACAAAGGTGTGACCCCACTGCTGAAATACACCCGCATTTGGTGGGTTAGCAAGTGTTCATGTAAAGCCCTGTTTATAACATCTGAACCACTGGTGCCTCCATCAGTCACCTCAACAAATAAAAGCAGACCTGTTCTGGTCCCATAATACCCTGGTACAGCCCATTAGATGTCTGCAGAGGCATGGAGAATGAGGCAGAGTGGAGAGACCTCAGTTAGTTTCCTGTTGACCTCTGATCACTGTATGATGACCCTTTGTATGAGCGAACCGAATTATAGCATGGCTGGATTTCAGAATGATGTGTTCTCAGGCACCACTGGCCAATTCAATTTCTTATATGGATTACCAAGACAAACGCGAATGTGTGGGAATTCTCACACCTGTGTTGTCGATGAAAGCCATGACCAATATACTGAAAGAAAATCAAGCATGACTGCGTTAGAAGAAAGGCAAGCATTAGATGTCTAATGTGTGTCTGAATGTGACTGTGTGTATGTCTTAATGGAGGAACGATGATCAAATGTTGTTAAGAGTAACTCAGGAGCTTTGAAACAGCTGTCAAAAATGGTTCACACATACATGTAAATAATTGGCACATGCATAATTTATTATGACAAAGCCATCTTCAGGCTTACTGTAAGAGGTCTACAACACCTGTTAGCATTTCCATTCATCTTAAGTCAAGGCTAAATTGATTTGTACAGCGCTTATCACAATGCACACTGTTTTTATAAGTACATCCCATCTGAGTATAAAGATTTGTTGTTTATTGGCATATATGGTTCCATGAAGAACCTTTAACATCCATAGAAACTTTTCTATATTAGGAAGTTTCTTCACAAAAAGAAAAAAAAAGGTTCTTTTGAGGATGTTCACTAAAAGGTTCATGGAACCCAGAATTGTTCTCCAATGACGTCACTGTGGAAAAATCCTTTTTGGAAATGCACTGTAAAACAAGTCAATTTTGGCAGTTTTGCTTAAATGATTGGTTGCAAAAATGAGTACACCCTTGATTAAATTCACAAACATGTTTTAGGGCCCTATCATACACCAGGCGCAATGTGACAGCAGGCGTGACAAGTGCTTTTTGTTAGGTTTCAGACCGATGGAGTTATCATTTTCACATCCAGCGCCACATTGTTTAAATAGCAAATGCACTCACACCCATCTGTTCGCCCATGGTCTGAAAACCAGGTGTGTTCAGGCGCATTGTTGGCGAGTTGCTATTTTGAGGAACTGAAAACGACTACCCCATTGACCAACAAAAACCTGGTCCAAAGTCAGTAGCGCAGTATGTTTGTGTTATTTAAAGGGTGCGTTAGTAATATGCACCTATAGGCGGGTGCACAACATGCGTACACTCTGCTTATTACACACACAGGGATGCTCAGGTCGTTAAAATAGGGCCCATATTCTAGTATGTAGTATGTCCTCCATAACTTTAAGTATACTGCTATAACCCTTCTTGGTACTGAGTGCACAAGTTCACAAAAAAACTGTCACATCTATCCATTTAACTCCTGGAGGAAGACCTTGAGAATTAATAGAGAATGTGATCTTCATGAAGAAAAAGTGCCCAACAATGCAGGGAATGAGAAGAACGTAGCATCTTCTGTTTGAAAATGTTTTAACACCTTTAAAAAAAGCACACCTTCAGTACTCATACATCCTTATACAAGAACTTTACCATCACGGAACTTCACTTCTCACTGCACTTCTCCCACTTGCAACTCCATGCCTTTTGGATGCTGTTAGATGACTTGGTCTCAGCGTATGGATTCCCAGAAGTCTTCATTTTGTTAACATAGGCCTTGGACAAGGCTGAATGCGTTTCTGGTGCTTTGGCTGTAGATTGTGCTAGGTGAAACAGTCACTCTTCTCATAGCTTTTGCCAGCTCTGAGACATTTTCCTGCTCTTTTCTGAAGGTGGGGGAGCTTGAAGACCTGATTATTTCAGGGACCTTGTCATAAGTCATTTCTTTCTTTCTTTGAATTTTTGTATTACTTTTACACTTAAAACGATCATTTGGTAAACATGTACCTTTTTAAAAAATAAGTCTCCTGACAATTTGTCCCAAGTGGTTCCGTTGTTGTCAGCCTTAAGTTTTAGAGCTATGTAACAGTTTTAATTGTCAAGAAATGAACCAAAACATTTAAACAGGAGAAAAACTCCTGCTTAAATGTTTTGGTTCAGCGTACTCTCCTGTTGATGTAAAACGGCCTTTAGCTTGCCGCAGAATTTTTGGGTGCACTTTATTTCAATGGTGCACTTTAGACAGTCTAACTATAAGTAACTTGTCAACTAAATGTCAACTAACTCTCATTATTGTTAGGTTAGGGTTAGGGTTAGGTGTTCGGGTTAGTAGAATAAGTTGACGTAGTTGCAAAGTTACTTTTGTTGACTCAATTATATTTAGTTATTTTTTTGCATGTTTTTTTTTTTTAATTTTATAGCTTTACTTGCTTATTTGGAAAAGTTTGATCTGACAAATTATAAAGTAATCTGAACTGTTTAAAATTAGTAATGAAAACTTAGATTAACTTAATTTGGATAGTTATGAAAAACTTCACTTTAGTTAGCTGAACTTAAATGTTATAGTTATGAAAACAATTTTAGTTAACTGCAAAGCTGTTTTAATCACTTGTGATTGTATTACTAGAATATTTATTTGTAAATTACATTTGATTTAGACTAAAATTATGGTAAATTAAATCACAGCAATACATGTCAATATTCAATTACATTTATTGCAATAACAAACTTCTAAAAGCAACCACATAGAAAGGGGAGACCGGGTATAGTTGTAACACGGGGAGTAACACTACCAATTCCACGAATCACAGATAAGATAGGAGTCATATGACAGTTTCAGTTTCCTCTGGCTTCCTTTACGATCCCACATGGAGGTTTTCCAGTCTGTGTTTCTATCTCTCCTGAAGCTACAGCAGAAAATCTAATTCTGAGGTAAGAAAGTAAAAAAAAAAAAAAAGATAATATTTTGTTTAGTACTTCTACCGTTGTAGATAATGTTGTATGAGTTATATCAGGTCAAAGTGTAATTTCTCTAGTAAAGAATGGTGTATCAACCTCCTGCTAATTTCAAAGCACCATGCTAATACAGCTAGCTAAGCAATGAGTGACAGTGGCGGGGTAGGTTGTAACACGTGTTTTGAAACAACCATCCACTTACATTACAACTAAGAACATTTTAGTGATTTTAATAACTCTACAGAATGCCTATGTTTATGTTAATTTGCTCTCACTCACACACATACACACAGACATGCACAAACAAACACACACGTGCATGCACAAACATAAACACACACGTGCATACAAAATATGCACATACACTTACCTAAAGGATTATTAGGAACACCATACTAATACTGTGTTTGACCCCCTTTTGCCTTCAGAACTGCCTTAATTAACGTGGCATTGATTCAACAAGGTGCTGAAAGCATTCTTTAGAAATGTTGGCCCATATTGATAGGATAGCATCTTGCAGTTGATGGAGATTTGTGGGCTGCACATCCAGGGCACGAAGCTCCCGTTCCACCACATCCCAAAGATGCTCTATTGGGTTGAGATCTGGTGACTGTGGGGGCCATTTTAGTACAGTGAACTCATTGTCATGTTCAAGAAACCAATTTGAAATGATTCGAGCTTTGTGACATGGGGCATTATCCTGCTGGAAGTAGCCATCAGAGAATGGGTACATGGTGGTCATAAAGGGATGGACATGGTCAGAAACAATGCTTAGGTAGGCCGTGGCATTTAAACGATGCCAAACTGGCACTAAGGGGCCTAAAGTGTGCCAAGAAAACATCCCCCACACCATTACACCACCACCACCAGCCTGCACAGTGGTAACAAGGCATGATGGATCCATGTTCTCATTCTGAGCATCAACAAGGCATTTTCGTCCACAGGACTGCCGCATACTGGATGTTTTTCCCTTTTCACACCATTCTTTGTAAATCCTAGAAATGGTTGTTCGTGAAAATCCCAGTAATTGAGCAGATTGTGAAATACTCAGACCGGCCCGTCTGGCACCAACAACCATGCCGTGCTCAAAATTGCTTAAATCACCTTTCTTTCCCATTCTGACATTCAGTTTGGAGTTCAGGAGATTGTCTTGACCAGGACCACACCCCTAAATGCATTGAAGCAACTGCCATGTGATTGGTTGATTTGATAATTGCATTAATGAAAAATTGAACAGGTGTTCCTAATTATCCTTTAGGTGAGTGTACACTCCCCATATTCACACATATTTTATTGTTGCAGCCATTCATTTAAAATAAAACTGTTGTTGTGGCATATCACTTGGAGTGCCCTTAGTTTTTGTGCATTTTGTCTACCTGTTAAAACCCCAGTGTGTTACAACCTACACCAGTAGTGGGGTAGGTTGTAACAAAGGACCAATTTGTATTTGTCATCATCTCACAAAGTCTGTGATATAGGTGATGAAATTTAAATTGTTGACATTTGTAGTAGACAAATGTGAGTACATTGCCTAAAAGTTTCAGCTAAAAAAAAAAGGGTAGTTTTAGGTGCTGAAGAAAAAAGTGTCACAACCATACCCAGTCTCCCCTATCGTACGCCTGTCTCAATAGCGGTTTCCATCCAAAGTTGTGAGTTTAACTTTTGCACAGAATTGGAATATTGCATCAAACATTTGCGAATAAAGCAGTTTCCATCCATCCAGTCAGTCAAAGAAAACAAAATCGTCACTTCCTGATGAACTGCCGCTGAGCCACTGTGTAATATATTCCAAAATTAACATAAGTCTTCTGACAGTTTGTCCAAAGTTGTTCCATTGTTGTCAGCCTTAAGTCAAAGAATGTTTTAATGAGCTATGTACCAGTTTTAATTGTCAAGAAATGACTCCTGCTTAAATGTTTTGGTTCAGCATACTCTCCTGTTGATCTAAAACTGCCTTTAGCTTGCCGCAGAAACAACTTACAGAAACAGAAACAGCTTACACTTTATTTCAATGGTGCACTTTAGACAGTCTAACTATAAGCAACTATAACTCTCATTGGAGTATTAGTAGACTGAGGTATTGTTATTGTAGGGTTAGGGTTGGGGTTAGTGGAATAAGTTGTAAAATGCATTTGCAAACGTACTTATAGTCAGTAGAATGTCTGTTAGGAGCATCAAAATAAAGTGTTAGCAGATATTAAGCAGACAGTCTAATAATCAAAGATACTTCTATTTAGTAGAATGTTTTAAGTGGACCATCAAAATAAAGTGTTACAGAAATGTTTTATTTTGTAACTGTTTGGAGGGTGTACTCATTTTTGCAACAACATTTTATCACTTTAATAAGAAAATCTCATTAAAAGTCTTATTAAATCTTATTAAAATGATATTATATTTTAACCAGACTTGCTGGAACATTATGTCTTCAATTAATCCTAATGTGTCTTCTATGCAAAGAGAAATTGCTTGTTTTGTCATTTTAAACAGTTTTTATTTGTTGCTTGTTTTTTTAATGCCAGTATAGTTTTTATTCATTTTAGTTTAGTTATTCAAGTTAAGCTGATAAATATTTGGCAACTAGCTAAAATAAAATTAAGTTTTTAAGTTGGTTTGTATTTTATTGTATTTCACTTTATGTTAATGTCATTTTAAGTGATGAAATTTTTTTATTTTTTATTTTTTATGGTTTTAGTTTTAGACAACTTTAATAACCCTGAGCTGAGACTTTGTTTAATCAATTTGAAAGACTTTCCACAGATGGTGTTATGACATCTACCAGAAGGGGCTAACAGGGCCACGCTAACAAGCTAAACCTTGACCACTGGGGTTCTGAAAGTACAATTCCAGTCTTGAATTCTTGAAGACACACACACACACACACACACACACTCAATTCCTGCGCTATGCTTGTGATGCCACTGCTCCTCATGCACAAAATTGTTTTGCAGTTTAAATTACACAAAACCGCTGAAATTTGTATGTAAATCTCATTTGGAAAATGCCAAGCCACTCATTTGTATGAATAAGCGCTGCTTGCTTTCTTCTTTTCCACTCAGGCTTTAAATCCATTTGTAGCTTCATGGCATCCTCATTCTCTGCTTCCTAATAAGCAATGGTATGAGGCTTATAGTTTACAAACGGACAGTAATACAGAACGCCAGTGTCTGTGACGTGCATATGCGAGTTTGCTATTCAATATCTGTCTTATGTTGCAGTCCTCTGATCTCCAAATAGCAACAAGAGCAAAGCTCTGCTAACAAGAGCCGCGCAGTAAACATCACTATCAATACAACTGAGACAATTGAAATGAAATGGCCTTTATTTCATGACCTTGTTTCAGATAGTGTCACCAGATTAGACCATGCTAAAAATAATCTCACAGATCATGTTTTTCCATATCATAATCTGTTTCTCCACATGTGATTTAACCAAGTAGAACATGTTCCTCGATTAGCATTTGTTGTTGGTCCTGGGACAACAATCAACCAAGCACATGGCTTAACCCCAATACTGTGTCCTAATCTGAAGTGATATGATAAAACAATAAAAGGTATTTCAACCATGTTAATCAGAGTTTTTATTCTACCATCCATGACTCCGACAAAACAAACATTTGTCTACATGTTTTCATTTTCTTTGTGTCTGTTTCTGTGGCATAGGACCAAAGAACCTATTCTCATAAAACATCAAATATAAGCAAGGAGATATACTCATTGTGAAAGTTTGGATAGTCAAGTACACACAATTTCACATTCATAATATCTTAAAGGGTTAGTTCATATAGTGTCTTTAACTACTATTGTAACGGTCGGTGAACCACGAACAGGCTGAAGACTCAAAATACAAACTTAAACTTTTATAATGACACTCAGGAACAAACAGAAAGGCAGGAAAATACACTCCAACATAACAATGACTAGACAAAGACTGAAGGTGAGGATGCAACTTAAGTAGTGAACAGAAACAAGATAATTAACTAGACACAGCTTGGACAAATGAACTAACGAGGGTAACCATAGGAACAAAGGACAGACAGGAAACTGAACAAAGGAACACAAGAAAGAATTAAAATACAAACTGAAAGTCCAAAACACAAACAGAACTGTGACAACTATGTACAAACATTTAAATTAATCAGTTGATACATGCACTTATTGTCTCAAGTTAATGATGTGTCTCAAGTTAATGATGTGTCTCAAGTTAATGATGTGTCTCAAGTGAGGTCGTACAAATATGTACGAATTGCAGTGAGATCGAGTTGAACCAGTTAGTGTTCAAAAATATCTCCTTACCTTAGCCCGATTCACAACTATAAGCTTCATCTTTATGTCATGTCTGTATACATAAAGGAGGAGTCTGGCTAGTAGGCTATATAGCGCATGTGAGGATGCTGCGGGTGGTGGATCATTTATAGCCTTTTCTCACAGCAGCTGGAATAATTACATTTATCATTTTGATGTCAGATTGTAATCCAGAAAGGTCAAACGACAATCATTAGTGACAACTGGAGATTCACTCAGAGTCAAAAACAAAAGATTAGACTGTGCAGAAATTGAAATCTACAGGTAACGCTAATATGCACTAAATACACGTAGTCACGCAATGCTGATGTTGTTAACATTAACCATTTGGGAACAAAGTATAACAATGATAATAATTTGCATGGTTTGATGTGATATGAGCTAAACTATCGTTAGATTTAATAACCATTGGTAGCACGATATATTGTAATGCTTTAGTCATTGAACAAAAGTGGCAGACATGTTACTTGTTTAGAAGACATTTTCCGGGGAAAATTCTATTTTGGTCATACTTCCAAGACGTAGAATCTGTGATTTCAAAATACAGTATCCACACCGATGTGGTGACTGACAGGCACACATACTCCTCAAAACATTAGATTCATCCACACTGAGGAGCCGCGCCGATACACAACCAACGTAAAGATGATAATTCTGCAAATAACTGAAATTGCAGGTCTCAAACTTACGAACTGCAGCTTTAATTTACACAAACAGCAGAAAGCAGTTTCTTTCTTTTTTTTATTCATTGCGGAGTCCTCCTTACATCAGAGTGAAAGAACACACTAACCATCAGGCATTTATGCGATTAATTGACACTAAAATATATAGAATTAAATGTATATACTATATATTTAAATGCAATGTAGGATATAGAATGTAGCTTGCTTATTGTGCCCAAGAGAAAGAGTCCATGTCACAGTGACAAGAAACAATGCTTCTAACCTCAGGTCGAGAGCTGTAGTTCCAGTGTGACTGATTATTGCATCACACCAAATTTTAGTATTCAACAGAATATTCTGTCTGTTCTGTACATCTAGCATCCTTCTGTTATCGCATCACTTTGTGCATCAGTCTTGGCTAATTTGGCTATTGGTTGATAAAAAAAATGTACTAGATTAGAAAATGCACATGTGAATTGAATGCAAAGACATTTAAGCAGGATTTTCAATGAACACATGCTTATATTTCAATGGAAGCTTGTTTCCGCCATGAAAAAAAAAATTATAACTTGCAATTGCGAGTTTATGTCACACAATTATAAGATAAAACGTCAGAATTGTGAGTTAAAAAGTCACAATTACCTTTTTTATTTTTTTCTTCAGTGACAGAAACAAGCTTCCATAAATTTCAATCAGTTGCTCATGTAACGGAGACCAGCTTAGTAGTCGCTGTGCGAGTAAACTTCACTCCTCTGATCTCAAGAGACGCGCTAGTGACTGACACTAGAGGTTGCAGCCTTTAGCCTCCTTGTTAGAGTGTCCGACTCTCATGCCGGCAGACCTGGGTTTGAAGTCCCGCTTGGAGTAGGCGGTTTGAACAGGAGGGGTTACATTGGTGCCATGACATGGATGGGAGTGAGGTTTAGGGGGGTGAGTATAACAGAGGCCAGCTAGTAGTTGCTGTGCAAGTAAACCTCACTCCTCTGATCTCAAGAGATGCTCTAGCGACTGACAGGTTGTCAGCCTCCATGTTAGAGTGTCCGACTCTCATGCCGGCAGACCCAGGTTTGAGTCCCGCTTGGAGCGGGTGGTTTGAACAGGAGGGGTTACGCTGTGACCCGGATGGGAGTGAGGTTTAGGGGGGTGAGTATAACAGAGGCCAGCTAGTAGTTGCTGTGCAAGTAAACCTCACTCCTCTGATCTCAAGAGATGCTCTAGCGACTGACAGGTTGTCAGCCTCCATGTTAGAGTGTCCGACTCTCATGCCGGCAGACCCGGGTTTGAGTCCCGCTTGGAGCGGGCGGTTTGAACAGCAGGGGTTACGCTGTGACCCGGATGGGAGTGAGGTTTAGGGGGGTGAGTGTAACAGAGGCCAGCTAGTAGTCGCTGTGCGAGTAAACTTCACTCCTTTGATCTCAAGAGATGCGCTAGTGACTGACGCTAGAGGTTGCAGCCTTTAGCCTCCTTGTTAGAATGTCCGACTCTCATGCCGGCAGACCTGGGTTTGAGTCCCGCTTGGAGCAGGTGGTTTGAACAGGAAGGGTTACATTGGTGCCATGACACGGATGGGAGTGAGGTTTAGGGGGGTAAGTGTAACAGAGGCCAGCTAGTAGTTGCTGTGCGAGCAAACTTCACTCCTCTGATCTCAAGAGACGCTCTAGCGACTGACACTAGAGGTTGCAGCCTTTAGCCTCCTTGTTAGAGCGTCCGACTCTTATGCCGGCAGACCCGGGTTTGAGTACCGCTTGGAGTGGGTGGTTCGAACAGAAGGAGTTGCACACACACAAAGATTTACAACAAATTGAAATGCAACATAACTCATGAATCACCCCTAAAATCTGATTCATTAACAGGATATTGTTTGAGTACCAAAAAGATGAAACCTACTTTCATCTTAATCCTGTTTCTCCTACTGTTCTGTGTTGAAGTAACATTAGTCTCTGCAAAGGAGAGGGTTAAATCAAGGTCAGTCATATTTGTAGAAGAGGAAACATGATGAAATATGAAGCCAATTCAAGCTCGGTCAGTCACTGAATGAAACAAACCATTCTACAAGTTTGTATGCTTTTGCAATACAGAGCACTCACTGTCTTTGATGCGTTTCAATCTGTGCTCACATTAGATGCATTAGAGATAATAATCTGAATTCCAACACACACGGGTTGACCAATAAAACAGAGCCCATGCACATACACAGACGCAATCTGAAGGCTCTTATGGGCATTAAGGGATGATAAATGAGAAAGGGGGTAATACAGTGACTCAGATGGCAGTAATAGGTTAAGTTAGCTCAGCGGAGGAAGCAGTTTTGGCATTAAGGTTAGCTAATTGTCACCCTCCCCCCTCCACATCTCTTCCCTTCAAAAGCATTTCTAATATTCTTTTCTTATTCTTCATTATAAAGAAGCTGGAGGTTTTCCTTAACAAGCGTGTTCAGTGTTCCGCTGTTTCTTTCTTCCTTGGTCACAGTGCTGTGTATTTCAAGGACTCTTGGGAGATTGGAGTGTGGGAGTTGCAGGGACAGGAAAAGATTTGAAACAGCTGGACTACTGTTGAATTTTATGATTCATTGTCGCAAAGAAAAAAAAAACATGCTGGCAAAACGAGACAAAATAATTAGGGCTAATTTAACATTTTAATTTAGTGTGATTAATATTTAAGTAATGTGATAAAAAATAATTGCAATTATTCACGCTGACCAGTGGATTTTCTTACCATCAGAGCAATTCAAGTTTGAAACCATATAACAGCGGCATGTGGAGGTATTCTACAAAAAGGAAGCAAAGCCCTCACTGTTTGTTTGTTTGTTTGTTTATTTGTATGATCCAATATAAATTGAAGTTTCAAATTCACTTAATTGAAACATTTTGCAGGTAAAATAAATAATTACATTAACAATTCATTCATTAGATCCAAGTATAAATCTTGGTTACATTTTATTACGATGATCCACTTTAGACATTTTGCTAACTATTAGTAACTTTGCAACTGCATGTCAACTAACTCTAATTAGTTATCTTACATTAGTTATCTTACACATGCGTTCTCTTTCTCAAATGTTTACGTTCACTTAAAGGCACAATTAAAGGCTGAATTTACCACAGGATGATCAGTGGAAACAGGATGCACTTGAGCTCAATTTTGAGTGTCATGGCAAAGGCTGTGAATACTTTTGTACGTGATTTTTTCGTTTTTTATTTTTAATAAATTTGCAAAGATTTCAAACAAACTTCTTTCACTTGTCATTATGGGGTATTGTTTGTTGAACTGAAGAAAAAAAGAATGAATTTAATCCATTTTGGAATAAGGCTGTAACTTAACAAAATGTCGAAAAAGTGAAGAGCTGTGAATACTTTCCGGATGCACTGTATACAATGATCAGGTGTTGGCCCCCCTTTTGCTGCCAAAACAGCCCTGACCCGTCGAGGCATGGACTCCACTAAACCCCTGAAGGTGTGCTGTGGTATCTGTGGCAACTAGATGTTAGCAGCAGATCCTTTAAGTCCTGTAAGTTGTGAGGTGGGGCCTCCATGGATCAGACTTGGAGGCCAAGTCAACACCTCAAACTTGTTGTTGTGCTCCTCAAACCATTCCTGAACCATTTTTGCTTTGTGGCAGGGCGCATTATCCTGCTGAAAGAGCCACATCCACCAGGGAATACCGTTTCCATGAAAGGGTACATGGTCTGCGACAATGCTTAGGTAGGTGGTACATGTGAAAGTAACATCCACATGGATGGCAGGAACCAAGGTTTCCCAGCAGAACATTGCCCAAAGCATCACACTGCCTCCGCCAGCTTGCCTTCTTCCCATAGTGCATCCTGGTGCCATATGTTCCCCAGGTAAGCCACACACACGCACCTGGCCATCAACGTGATGTAAAAGGAAATGTGATTCATCAGACCAGGCCACCTTATTCCATTGCTCCATGGTCCAGTTCTGATGCTCACGTGCCACTGTTGGTGCTTTCGGCGGTGGACAGGGGTCAGCATGGGCACCCTGACTGGTCTGCGGCTATGCAGCCCCATACGCAACAAACTGAGATGCTCTGTGTATTCTGACACCTTTCTATCAGAACCAGCATTAACTTCTTGAGAAATTTGAGCTACAGTAGCTCGTCTGTTTGATCGGACCACACGAGGCAGCCTTCGCTCCCCACGTGCATCAATGAGTCTTGGCCGCCCATGACCCTGTGGCCGGGTCACCACTGTTCCTTCCTTGGAGCACTTTTGATAGATCCTGACCACTGCAGACCGGGAACACCCCACATGAGCTGCAGTTTTGGAGATGCTCTGACCCAGTCGTCTAGCCATCACAATTTGGCCCTTGTCAAACTCGATCAAATCCTTAATTTAGACTGATTTTTGAAAACATTATTATTTAGTGTCATATTTTGTAATATTTTATTTTATTTTGTATTTGTACTGTGGAATATATTATCATTCAATTTGAGAAGCACTGCCTGCCTTGCCTATTTGGAGAGAAAACCCTGACAGCGTCGGTTGGTGCTAATGACTGTACCACCTGCGCAAAGATTGTACCACCTGCGCCAGCTGAGGAAATTCAGGGTTTCACCAGCTATCCTGAAAACGTTCTATTTAGGGGCGATAGAAAGTGTATTGGGAACAGCACCAGTCATGACCGCAAAGCCCTGCAAAGAGTCGTGCACTTATCCGAGCGTATCTCAGGGTCAGCTCTCCCGTCTCTGCAGGACGTCTACACCAAACGCTGCAAAGGTAGAGCTACTAAGATCATCAAGGACTCTAATCACCCTGCAAACCCTCATTTCACGCTGCTGCCATCTGGTAGCGCTGAGGAAATTCGAAAGCCTGATGGCCAAAACTGAGAGACTCAGGAGGAGCTTCTTCCCCCAGGCCATCAGACTCCTGAACTCAGTCACTTAACACCACGTGACTTCACGTCAGGATAAGCATCGATACACTGACATTGCACTGCACTTTCTGTTCTCGTTGTTACTGTGTAACAACCTGTTATAAACCTGTTTGGACATTATACTCTTTATACATTTGTTAACCACATATTTATAAGACTACAGTTTAATCACTGCACAGTCTACTTCAATTATTTAATTCCACTTCTTATTCTTATTTTTTACTTTTTTTTTCTTCTACTTGACTTGATTATTTATAATTCTATAGATATATATATATATATATATATATATATATATATATATATATATATATATATATATATAGTACTTTTTATCCTATTTCTATTATAATTTCTTCCTTGTGTTTTTAACTGTGAATTTGCACTGTCCATGGAGCGGACCTGTTTACATTTCACTGCCGGTTGTATATTCTGTATATAACTGTGTATGTGACAAATAAAACTCTTGAATCTTGAATACTGAATGCCAAAAGTTGTTGGAAAACAGAGAGATGCAATTGTCATATGTATAATTTGGTATTTGTATATAGATCAACAATTAAAAAATATTGAATTCATAATGTGCAAACGTTTCCAGCATGAATAACCTTAAATTCTTTCATGGACAGATTGAGAAACTCAACAGCAAAATAGAATGCCAGTGAAAGCCTTATTTTTGTTTTGGGATTCAGCCATTGATTTGCTTTTATTTTGGATTTAAGCTATTAATGTAATTAATCATTAATTACATTAACAACTTACAGCTTTAATAATGGACAGGTTTTTTTTTTTTTTTTTCATCTGCCACCTACAATGCAAATCTTTTTCTTTTCTTTTTTTCAATAATTCATAATGGGCAAACAGAAAGGAGGGACAAAAGAAAGAAAGATGAAGGAGAAGATGGAGGGGTTTATTTATTTCATTTCTTTTCACCTGCTGGAGCTGAGTCACCCTTGATCAAGCAATACTTCTGCCAGATATTCATTCCCCTCAGGCCATATCATAATCCCATTTCCTCCTGTCCTAGTACTTCATCTTTCTCACTTAATGTAAGTCATATGGTTTTATTGCTGGGAGCCCCCTACTCTCCAGCCCACTCTCTCACTCTTAATGGGTTACAACATTGCTCTCCCAACTAGTTTGTTCGGTGTTTGTTGTTTGCTAGCTTGCTTGAGATTTTAGATATGTATTGTACAATGGGGAACAATTGTTGCTGAAGAACAACTAGGCTAGCATAACCGAAAAATGAAGTCAGTGGAAAAGCATGTGTTATGTTCTAGCCAACATTTAAATGAAATTATGCTTTTTGTTCCCAATAATGCACAGGAATGCTTTGCTTTCTCAATGAAACGTTTAGCTAATTAGCTGTCTTGCGACCCATTGGGTAATGTACATTCATCACCATAAACTATATAGAGAAGAACTGCCAATAACAGAAATGTCTGACTAATCTGTTAAAAACAATTAATTTTTCCTCATTTATTCACAGTTGTCTACTTTTTGGCTTGTTTGGTTTGATTCAGTCTGTCTAAACTCCTCCTTTCTGAGAGCCTGCTTTGCTTTGGTGGTCAGATGGTCCCGTCTCTTGTTTAACTACACAGTATGTTGTGTTGTGATACTGCACACACTCTCACCCCACACTTCAAGTCCTCCTGTATAGTTTGAATATGGGAAGTCTTGTTTACGACATCAGGTGCATTCAACCCAGTAGGCAATAACCATTATTTCACCGTCTCGGTTAACTATAGACCCGATATAGTCCGGCTATGAGTAACCCACTTCTAGCCAAAATAACCTTGAATTTAGTTACATGTAATTTTTGCCAAAATATTTCATCATGTAAGCAAAGTCAACAGTGATTGCAAGGTGTCTGGTTTCATTTCTTTGACATGTTCTAGATGACTAGTCTATTCTTGGGCTATGGTTAGACGTTTATAAAATTTTCACTGACAGCCCAAATTTTGCCTTGTTTGATCGTTCACCGGTTCTTCTTGTTCCCTGAACAACTAACCTTGCTACATTGGTGCCGAAGCCCGGGAGGAAGGAGTAACGCTGTCAGAGCGCCATTGCCGCTGTGAGGAATCCGCAGTGCCATCTAGCTGAGCAGAGTCTGCCGCCATGATCGTTCAAGGTGGTGGGCTGGAGTGACTTGCCCGGAGGGGTTGGGGGTGGACAAACTCGCTGCCAGTTACCTAGGTTCTGGAGGGGCAGCTGCCATCTGGGAAGGAGTGGAGAAGTTGCTACCGTTCACCGTGGGCCAGAGCCTGCTGCCGTCCACCATTATGGGAAGGAGCAGGGAATGGGAGACCCCTGCTGGCTGCCTGAGCACGGAGGAGCTGTCGCCATCCAGCAGGCGGTGGAGGAGTCAGAGTGGCATCCACTGAGGGCTATCCAGCACCACGGAAGAGTTCACCCAGCTGGTGGAGGACCATAGGGCAGTGCGTTATGGGAACCGGAACAAGATTTTTTTTCTCCCGTCTATCTCTCCTCATGCTTCTGTCTCCTTTTCTCTCGAGGGGGGCAAGCAGGATGAGGCTGATAGCCGTCGGGAACGTGTTAATTAGTGTCACCTGCATGCCAGACCGGCCTTGAGTTCTCACAGAGGATCTCTGGGAGCCTAAAAGGAGCGACTACAGTGAAAGACGAGAGACAACCAGGCCTGGGACATTTATGTTGTGGGTTTTATTATGTTTTTATGCAGCAGTCGTCCCTGAGGGGCTGCCGCTTTACTTTCATTTTGTTGTTTTATATGATTAAAGGTGCTGTATGGAAGTTTTTCACTTTACTAAAACATAAAAATACCATAGTATGTTTGCAGATATTTAGGACACATGCTAAATTCACCTACTTTTTTAGCAGAAAAACAATGCTACAGCCAGTTATTCTACTTTGAAATGTTCGTTTCGTGTCGCAATGCCTGTTTTTGTTTCGGTCTGTGCAAACCGCACATTGCTAGTTTACCCAATAGTATTTCGACACCCCAGATTGTCAGTTGGTGAAAACACGTCGTATTGCAGCCATGGAAGCCAGCAAACAAACTGGGTCAGAGATCGCAGATTCTACCCAACCTAAAAAGCTTATGTATCCATCTGAAAATCTCTGAACGAGAGCATAATAAAACGCAGATAAATTAACTCATCAACTTACAGTGTGGCTTTCACTGTCAATTGCGCTCGCTCCTGTTGCATGTTGTCTGAGGAGGAGGGGCTGGGGGAAACAACGATCTCCAATATTTTGAATTCAGACTGCAGTACCTATTTGGACCACTAGCAATCCTACATCCCGCACCTTAAAAGTTTTGCTGGTTCCCATCTCCTTCTTCCCTAAACTACTAACTCTACTACAATATGTATATATATATATATATATATATATATATATATATATATATATATATATATATATATATATATATATATATATATATATATATACAATTCTGCTCATGGATATCTAGATATCTAGTTGGCAACTAAGTGCCATAACCACATCAGAATATGTTTAAAGTAATAAATAACTACCACATAATTATAACTACCACTAACCTCATAAACTGCTTCAGTTGTGCCTCAAATTTGTTCACAGCATCAACACGGTACCTTGTAAAAAATATGTTGCTACACAATTGCTGCATAAATTCAGTCAATCAGATTGGAACTGCCGATTTGAGCCTGCTCTTTTTAGTTTTGTGTTAAATATACATCAAGCATCATTGAACAGACTGTGTGCATGACTGACAGCCTGAGGCTGACATTTGAAGGACTGAAGCACTACTGTACCTCTGAATAGACTTTGACATTCACAAGGGTTTGGCATTTCCATATGGTAGGCTGTATATTTTGGCAAAACACAACATGAAAATATTCCAAGTTCCTGACAAATTACCCTTTTTTAGATACATTATGAACTGAATGAGTGAGTTGTGGTTAGGTTTGTATGATTTGCAATGAGCAATTAACTTTTAATCTTTTAAATTATAGGAGCAATTTCATTTATTGAGACGAAATAGAACACCATGCCAAACAGTGAAATACACATTATTGGTTTTATATCACCCTGAAAAATATTGTGTGTGTTTATTTTGGCACTAACCTTTTCACCTGGGGTGCATGTTTATAATTAAGAGGTCAACAATTACAATTATTGTGTTTTTAATGGTTTATAATGAGAAGAAGGACAGTAAGCACATTTACACATTTTACGATTTCTCTTCTAGGCACCATCATTAGAAAGACAGGTTATTTCTAGCTGCATGTCCACAGGAAAATTATATTGCTCAGAGCAGCGCTCGAAGTGTATACTGGCAATTCTGTTGTATTCTGTTCGGAGAAGGGTGAATATTCTGCTCTCATAATCATAAACCTGCAATACTCTCTCTGTCCCTTCCCTAATGGTTCTCACTAGACCAAGACTGTTTGCGACACTAGCCAAAGATTTGATTACTGGCATTTAATTTGGTAATTAATTTGTGTCCAAGAACATTGAATAAGCTAGGAAGGGTCCATCTGATGAACATGTCAAACCACCAATCATACTTCATTTGGCTTCACGTGACATTTCAGTGCAGACAATAGGTCATGCATCAAAAGTGAAAGTTCTGATTTACCAACTGTCTGCCACATTTCAAGATTGATTGTCATGAATATACCCTAGTCTAAGACTTTAAATGTTAATGCATTCAATTTCCAATGAAATAAACAAAATTGCATGATGTTTTAAAATGACAGTTTTACCCAATCTTGAGTGTTAAATCTTGAGTGAGTATACACTCACCTAAAGGATTATTAGGAACACCACACTAAAACTGTGTTTGACCCCCTTTCGCCTTCAGAACTGCCTTAATTCTACGTGGCATTGATTCAACAAGGTGCTGAAAGCATTCTTTAGAAATGTTGGCCCATATTGATAGGATAGCATCTTGCAGTTGATGGAGATTTGTGGGATGAACATCCAGGGCACGAAGCTCCCGTTCCACCACATCTCAAAGATGCTCTATTGGGTTGAGATCTGGTGACTGTGGGGGCCATTTTAGTACAGTGAACTCATTGTCATGTTCAAGAAACCAATTTGAAATGATTCAAGCTTTCTGAGATGGTGCATTATCCTGCTGGAAGTAGCCATCAGAGAATGGGTACATGGTGGTCATAAAGGGATGGACATGGTCAGAAACAATGCTCAGGTAGGCCGTGGCATTTAAACGATGCCCAATTGGCACTAAGGGGCCTAAAGTGTGCCAAGAAAACATCCCCCACACCATTACACCACCACCACCAGCCTGCACAGTGGTAACAAGGCATGATGGATCCATGTTCTCATTCTGTTTACGCCAAATTCTGACTCTACCATCTGAATGTCTCAACAGAAATCGAGACTCATCAGACTAGGCAATATTTTTCCAGTCTTCAACTGTCCAATTTTGGTGAGCTCATGCAAATTGTAGCCTCTTTTTCCTATTTGTAGTGGAGATGAGTGGTACCCGGTGGGGTCTTCTGCTGTTGTAGCCCATCCGCCTCAAGGTTGTGCGTGTTCTGTGCAAGGTTGTGGCTTCACAAATGCTTTGCTGCATACCTCGGTTGTAACGAGTGGTTATTTCAGTCAAAGTTGCTTTTCTATCAGCTTGAATCAGTCGGCCCATTCTCCTCTGACCTCTAGCATCAACAAGGCATTTTCAAGGCATGTTTTTCCCTTTTCACACCATTCTTTGTAAACCCTAGAAATGGTTGTGCGTGAAAATCCCAGTAACTGAGCAGATTGTGAAATACTCAGACCGGCCCGTCTGGCACCAACAACCATGCCACGCTCAAAACTGCTTAAATCACCTTTCTTTCCCATTCTGACTTTCAGTTTGGAGTTCAGGAGATTGTCTTGACCAGGACCACACCCCTAAATGCATTGAAGCAACTGCCATGTGATTGGTTGATTAGATAATTGCATTAATGAGAAATTGAACAGGTGTTCCTAATAATCCTTTAGGT
>CM031959.1:39439852-39544852 GCA_018749465.1 Paracanthobrama guichenoti | reverse complement strand
GGCACTCTCGACCATTCATTATGTTTTCCTTCACACTGTATATCAGACACTCAGAGCCACTTTCTATTAAGACCTACTTGCTTCTTGCACTGCGATCATATTCAATCAATTCTCCAACAAAGTAATGTCTCTCTTAAGTAAACAATTAGAGCTGCGTGATTATAATATTTATTTTCATTCTTAAATGTTGGTTGGCTGGAAGTTGTTTTATTAATCGCATTACTACTATAATGAATGCATTGCTAAATGTTTGTTTTATTTTAATATTGAAAGTGTATTTTGTGTTTGAGTGATTGGAGGTATTCTTATTTTCTATGCTGAAAAGGAAAATTACATAAATGTTTGCTTTGTCAGGCTACCCAAAGTTTGCAGAAAACCACTTTGACCTATGGCCCCACAATTAAAAAACAATATTTTACGATGCTGTTCACTTTATTTAAACAATTAATTTTGATTCAACATTATTATATCAGGTTTCTGTTTCAAATGTGACTGCTTCATGTTAAATTGACTTGAAACAGCTACTCTTTGACTTCACTTGATGTTTTCATTTTAAAATAACATGCTTCAAAGTAACCATAAAAAAATTACACTTTAACTCAATTCAATTATGGACAGTGGTTCCACACAACCACCTTATTTTTCATTAACATTAAAGGTTTATTTTTAATCTATGCAAAATCCTTGTGTTGTGACAACACAACTGACCGAGGAACAATCTATGTAAAATAGGTATGTCCAACCAACTCAATTCAGTCACTTCGCTGTAACTTAAACTGGTTATGTTTTCTGAGCATGTTTTGGGCTAGTAAAAAATATCCAAATATTTTCCACTGAAGCAACATATGCAGTCTATGTCAATCTCAATCAAAGTCAATCAAACAGGAATTTTGCTACCCATCATGCTTTGGGAAGGGGCTGAATTGGGAGTGTACACTTGTACAAATGAAGTGACTTTATGTAAGTGTAGTAATAAACTGAAAGTGATTCATATATGCCAGTTATACGTAAATGAAACCGGTAAGATTTATGTATTTATTCAAACATTGTGCCGTGCGCTTTAGACCATTCGCAAAGATCAGTTAAAATAGGGCCCTACATGCCTATAGACTGAACACGTAATACACATGTGGATATTGTCACTGTTTTCACAGTCGTTTATAGTGCTAGGAGACAAGAAGGTTTGTTGTTTTTTTTGTTTTTTTTTGCACTTTGAAACCAATGCTAAATTGTTCTATATCCTCATCATTTGTTAACAACATGTATTCTTTACTTCAATGAGCTTATTGTTTCTGCCTTAATATATTGTTAGCTAACTGTGTGATTTGTATATGTACATTTCTGAAATCCATAACTTGGACACAGTCTCCTCTGATAACAGATCACTTTAAATTATAATGTAGACGCATTCATTTTCTGTAAAGTGTTACAGACACGCCAAGCTCCACCATCACCCAATCACAGCGCACTCCTTCACCTGAGTACTGATCACACACACCTGCATGTGTCAATCATTGTCCGGTCTTGTTTGCATCAAGACATACCTTAATGCTTACATCTTGGACTCTCTCAGAAGTAGTTACCTGTCTCCAGCGTGATCACAAGTCTCCTCCGTTGTCCCTCGTCTCCTGTGAAGTTCCCAGTGTCTTCTCCATTCCCGTGGATCTCCAGCCCGCCGCCTCTCCTTCATTTCCTGTTTACGCCAGTCCCATGGCCAAACCAGCGCCCTTCTCTGGTTCAGTGGAGGATTGCAACATAAATTATGCTGCAATGTTCGCTAGTCCTGGAGATGCAACCGCACCTGTACCCCCCGATGACCACACTAAGGTAACGTTCATTATTTCTCATTTAAATGGAACGCCGCTTTGCTAGGCTGAAACTCTTTGGTCTCAGAATAATCCCATTACCCAGTCTCTCTCCAGTTTCGTCACCCACTTCAAGGAAGTGTTTGGAAAATAGGCCTGGGATTCCTCTGTGGGTGAGCAATTATACCATTTAAAACAAGGCACAATGACTGTAAATGAGTATGCTCTTCAGTTTAGAGCGCTTGCTGCCGCCAGTGGATGGAACGAACAGTCCCTGTTGACCACTTATCGACAGGGTTTGGACCCATGAGTGCGGTTGCATCTCGCTGCATACAAGGATACCATTGGGCTCGAACGCTTCATACAACTCCTCCATGACAAGCCCAAGTCTCTGTCCTGGACCCCAGCTGCCACCCAAGACTTTGAAGCCCTCAAAGAAGCCTTCACCACCACTCCCCTCCTTGTTCATCCTGACCCTGAGAAACCCTTTGTCGTTGAGGTCGACACCTCGACCACTGGAGTGGGAGCGGTTTTCTCCCAGCAGCAGGGGAACCCAAGTAGACTCCATCCATGTGCCTTCTCCCGCAAACTTAACCCGGCAGGGATCAACTACTACATCTGCAACAGAGAGCTTCTCGCCATCAAGCTGGCCCTTGAGGAGTGGAGGTATTGGTTGGAGGGTGCCCAACATCCATTCCTGGTTCTAACTGACCATAAGAATCTGGAGTATCTCAGAGACGAGTTTTTCAGCATCCCTCCACCACCCTGTCTTCACACTCATCTGGTTACTTTCCTAAACCAGAGATATGGGGAGAGTACTCTGGGTTCGGGCCAAATACCAAGATTCAAGAGTCATGGGATTCAAGGATTGCATCTTTGTGTGTGCACTGGCCGCCCTGGGGTCAATTAAACCTTCTCGCTGCTGAAAGAGCGTTTCTGGTGGCCGAATATGGCAGCTGACGTCAGAAGGTACGTGCAGGAATGCAAGGAATGCACCATCTCCAAGAGCCCTCGGCCTCCCAGCCTCTGCCCATTCCCAACAGACCCTGGTCACACCTAGGAGTAGATTTTATCACTGACCTCCAAGTTTCTGATAACTGTACCTGAATCTTAGTGATTATTGACAGATTCTCGAAGTCATGTCGTCTGATTCCTTTAGGAGGTTTGCCCACAGCCATGGAGACATATCTTCAGATACTACAGAATTCCCAAGGATATCGTGTCGGATAGTGGGCCGCAATTCACTTCAAGGGTATGGAAAGACTTCTCTCTCCTAGGTGTGACCGCCAGCCTTTCTTCTGGATACCATCTGCAGTCGAATGGGCAGACTAAGCGGAAAATCCAAAAGATCGGCCGCTTCCTTCATATCTTCTGTCACGGCCACCAGGACTCTTGGAACCAGTTCCTGGGTTGGGCCAAGTAAGTACAGAACTCCCTGCGGGAACTCACCACCGGACTCACTCCCTTCCAGTGTGTACTCTGTTACCAACCCCTGTTGTTCCCAAGGTCCGAGGAACCGTCGAATGTGCCAGCGGTTGACTACTGGTTCTGATAGAGCGAGGGGAGGGCAGAAGGTCTGGCTGTCAACCAGGGACATCAGGCAGCGTCTGCCTTGCCGCAAGCTGAGTCCCAGATTCATTGGCCCCTTTCCCATCGTCAAGCAGATCCACCTCTCAACTCCAGTTACCCCCTCAATACAGAATTCACCCCACCTTCCACGTCTCTTTGTTGAAGCCTCACCACCCCTCTGTTTCTGTCTCCACAGAGCCTGGCGCAGCCGCGGAAACGAACCTTCCCTTCATGCTAGAAGACCGTGCCACCTATCAAGTATGTTACAGACACGCCAGGCTCCACCATCACCCAATCACAGTGCACTCCTTCACCTGAGTACTGATCACACACACCTGCATCCCATCAGCACAGCAATCACCAGCAGCACTTAAGACACTCACGCACTCAGTCATTGTCCAGTCTCATTCGCATCAAGACATGCCTTAATGCTTACCTCTTGGACTCTCTCAGAAGTACTTACCTGTCCCCAGCGTGATCACAAGTCTCCTTCGTTGTCCCTCATCTCCTGTGAAGTTCCCAGTGTCTTCTCCGTTCCCGTGGCTCTCCAGCCTGCCTCATCTGCAAAAGACATTGACATCATCACTCCGTTCTTCATCTCAATCTTCAGGAAGTTCACATTTCACCTGCACTGCACCTGCCATTCTGGTTGTTCAATAAATATCCGTTACCTGTGTCTCTGTTCCCTTCTGTATTGTAACATAAAACTGCTTTAAATTGATTTGTATAGCGCTTTTCACAATACATGTGAACTGAAATCTAAGCTGATCAGAATTTGAACCACTCCATCTGCTTGAGTGGAAAGAAGTTTTGTAAGAGACAAATAGAGCAAGAGAGCTCATACAGATTGCCTGGTGTCTATAGCATATAGTTTATTGATTCACAGGACCTTTTAATTATAACTATATATAACAAATATATAGTTTGAATCTTGGGGGCTGTGGAATTTATATTACGTTAAATGTTTTATTTAAAATATTATAAAACCCTTTTTTCATTCTTCATCTTGTGGAAAGCCAAATATTTCACAATACTTTATATTTAGGCCAGATCGAGCTGATTCCTTCATATGCCAGGCACATTAGTTCATGCGAGAATAATAAAATGTAGGTATCTGTTCCTGCTTCCCACACATTATGGGAAGGTGGTATGGTAAAAAGAACAGTGGTAAAAAGTTGAGAAGTGTGTGTGCTTCACTTGCAAAAGCTGATTGCTTTGAAGATGGAAAGATTAAATAAAATTGACTGAATTAATTATAATAACACTTTAGATTGAATTGCACAGCAAGTAGCATTTTACATTCTGTTTAATGTAGAATTTACATGAGATCCTTATAAAATATTTACTTTTAGCCAATGCTCTCCAAAATTATAGATGACGTGGACTTAAGATCTGTGGCTTTATTAAGGTGACTAAGACGGAGAAAACAAAAACAAAGTGAATAACATCAACAGTTTTCTAAGCCTTGAGACATTATACACAGGCTATTAAGTTTTAAATCATAAAGATGTGTATAATCTTGTATAGCGCAGTGTAAGTCATCAGATATATTTCTATGCATTTAGACTTGATAAGGAAATGTAGTCCCTCTAATGTGTCTTTGTTCTTCCCTCTGGACTTGTAAAATTTTGCTGACTTGCTCTTCCATTAATGAAATTAGCAGCAAACATGTGCCAGAACATCTTGTCCTCATGTTTTTGGGCCACCTCTGCCCTTTTTGTAACAGAGACAAGCTAGTAAGAGCTGTGCAGGTATACCTCACTCCCCTGGCCTAAAGAAGCACACTAGCGACTGACACTAGAGGCTGCAATCTTTAGTATCCTTGTTAACGCTCAAATCCCACTCGGAGCCGGTGCCGTGACCCGGATGGAAGTGAGGTTTAGGGCGGCGAATGTAACGGACACCAGCTAGTAAGAGCTGTCCAGGTATACATCACTCCCTTGACTCAAGAAGTGCACTAGCGACTGACGTTAGAGGCTACGGTCTTTAGCATCCTTGTTAGCGCTCAAATCCCACTCGGAGCCGGTGCCGTGACCCGGATGGAAGAGAGGTTTAGGACGGTGAGTGTAACGGACACCAGCTAGTAAGAGCTGTGCAGGTATACTTCACTCCCTTGGTCTAAAGAGGCACACTAGCGACTGACACTAGAGGCTGCCATCTTTAGCATCCTTGTTAGCGCTCGAATCCCACTCGGAGCCGGTACCGTGACCCGGATGAAAGTGAGGTTTTGGGGGGGTGAGTGTAATGGAGGCCAGCTGTGCAGGTAAACCTCACTCCCCTGGACTCAAGAGATGCACTAGAGACTGTGGTCTTTAGCATCCTTATTAGCATTAACAAGACTTGATTGCATTAATTGTATTATATAATCCATATTTATTAATACTAATTATATAATCCACAGTTAAGTAGAGACTTGGCATTGCTCAAGGATCCGGGGGAGAGAGCGCATCTGCGAACAGCGGCAAGTTTGACGAGAGTGACAAAAGGCTGTAAGGAAAGCATGTGCAGAAAACCCTTTATATGGAGATGGTTTGGGTGTGTTTTATGCAAATGACTAACCTTGTGCACGCATCCGCTCATTTAGAATACACCAAATTCACTAACATCAGAACAAGGTTAAGAACAAATTCATGTGTGTGGGTTAAGCTAACCCTTTATGAATCAGATGGAGATTTTTCGTGAGAAGTTGTCCTGTGCGTACAAATACGAAAGAATCCACACAATTATTAGTGAATGAGACCCACTGTATTTTTATACTAGCTATATAATTATTATCTAATGATAATTTATATTTTAATCAGAGCCCGAGTTTTCTAAGACAAAAACAATGAGAGGTTTTGAATAAATTAACAATACTATTTAGGGTGACAACATACATACTTTACACTAAATGTAACCAGAAAAACTATGCTGCCTAATTTATAATTAGACATACTTTTGAATGAAATAATCTGCTTAAAAAAAAAAAAAAAAAAAAAAAACTTAAAATCTTTAATTTGAATGAATTAGACTTTCCAGATCTAGACAATAGTGAGAGCCATTTAGGATGAACCGATTCACAAGAACGAACTGAACTTTCCAAAGATCTACATGAAAGAAAGGGATCATTTATGAAAATCTGATTTGGACCAAAGATACTGAATATATCAAAACAGTTCACTCTTATTTCTATGAATGAGGGAAAATGCAGTGTGAAGTATGGCATAATATGTCCCACCTTCTAAGAGCCAATCACCAAAGTTAGTTTTTATCTTATGTTTTCTTTTTGTAAACACTATGGTTTAGTTTTAGGGTAGGGTGTGTGTAGGTGGCAAGTTATTTTTAATTGCAGCAGAGCATTAAAAACCAGTGATTCAACCAGCGTAATAAAACATTCACATTCATCTGTTTCGTGCTTTTAGTGTCTGTGGCGAGGTAGATGAGCGAGAGACATGGGAGGAGCGAGCGAGCGGTCTCGAGTCCTCTCATGAGGGAGCTCGGAGGCACATAAGGACGAGCAACACCAGTGAAGGGCGAGAGAGAACCAGGCCTGGACTTCATGTTGCGTTTTATGTGTGTGCGTGGCTGCCTGCGGTTTACTTTCATTTTGTTTATTTATTAATTAAAGTCTTTTAAATGTTCGCCGGTTCCTGCTTCCTTCTTCCCTGAACATACAAACTACGTTACATTGGTGCCGAAACCCGGGAGGAAGGAGGGGCATGCTGTCGAAGAGCCCTCGCTGCTGAGGGGGATTGCGGTGCTGAGGAGTTCAGGCAGTGCGGATGGATGTTGACCACGAGTGGCTGCCCGAGGGGATGATGCTGGAGCGAGTGAAGACCGGTGGGACGGAGAGCTCGCTGCCGTGCCCCTGGGTCGAGGTGGGGTGGCTGCCGTCCGAGAGGGAGCAGAGGAGTCGCTGATGCTTGTGGTGAGCCGGAGCCTGCTGCCATCCGCCGTTTAGGGGAGGAGCAGGGAGCACGGGACTTGCTGCCGGCCACCAGGGGGCAGAGGAAGATCGAGCCGTCCACCGAGCAGCTAGTACCATCGCATGGCACCACGAGGAAGAGCCTCTCAGCTGGCTGAGGACCGAGCGGCAGTGTGTCCAGGAACCGGACTAGAATTTTTTTTTTCTCTCTCCACTCTCTCGTCCTGTCGCTCTCTGTGTCTCCGTCTCCCGTTTCTCTCGCCTCGTCTGTCCATACCCCAGACGCGGGAGACGCGGAGATTTAGCCCCCGGGGGGAGGGGGAGTAGGCGTCGTCTCGGGTGTACCCCCCGGCCTGCGAGGGCCGATGGAGGTATGTGGCGAGGTAGACGAGCGAGAGACATGGGAGGAGCGAGAGTACCAGGCCTGGACTTTATGTTGCGTTTTATTTATGTTTTATTATGTGTGTGCATGGCAGTCATCCATGAGGGGCTGCCCGCGGTTTACTTTCATTTTGTTTATTTATTAGAGTCTTTTTCACTCACTGGACATTTCACTTTGAAGAAGTGAGGTTATATGATTTTGCAGAAATGTCACCACGGGCACATGGATTTTTGTTTATGCTATTTGATCACGAGAAACAATATTTATGTGTCGTCAGATTTCATTGCTGATTTGAAATATGTTATTTAAATATAAGTGTGGCAAGCATTTTTTTTTTTTTTTAGATTTAAGTATTTATAATAATGTTCTTTACAAATCACATATACCACTGCCACCCTTGCCATTGTGTGGCTTTGCTCCTAGTATCACTCTTAGGAGCTATAGGGGAGTGATATAATGAATATACACATTATACTTGAATAATGTACTGACTGCATGTTTGGAATTGTATGGATGTTGTAACTTGGACACAGGGTTTAGTTTAATATTTACGCAATTGTCTGTAGGTCGCTCTGATAAAGTATCTGGCAAAGAACATAAAATGATAGCGGGAGCACCCTCCAAAATAATGCAAATCTAGTCCCAGGAGAATTGAACTGACATTTTAAACGCCACAGCAACAATAGTGGATATCAAACTCTATAATGAAATGTTTTCCGTCTTTCACAAGAAGAGGTAACATATGCCTAAAAGTGCAAATCAGGCCTTATATTAAATTGTGTTTCCTGTGAAGATGCTTTGCTCTCTGCATGCTACTCTGCCAACTTGCCTTTTTCTTTTTTAATGTGCTCTGAGGTGCATTAACTGTAATTGATCTGTGTGTTGCCAAGTTGCTCGATCTCTCCTCAGACCTCCAAACGGCATCTGTTTCAACCTTCCGTTCGTTTCCCCTATTACTAGAGAAAATTACACTACTGGCGCTTGGCTTTGAGCAAAGCTATTGTTATGAGTACTAAGAAAAGCACAATAAATCTTTAGAAAGAAATATAAAAAGAACACATCATCACATAATTCCTACAATAAAGTAAGTATGAGCTAATGCCATAAAGAGAGTGTCTGAAGTGGGTGAGTGACGTGGCACAGTGAAGTCTGGGATATGGTCTGAAAGCCCTTTGTTAATTCCAAGAACTTGGGTTTGTTTTTCAGTTATAGGCTACAATAATAAAAGCACCTTATGTTTCCCATATTATGCTCTCTTAACCACCTTCTTGTGCATTTTTAAACTGTTATCCAACCCAGCATAATCATTTAAAACTACAAGTATCATGTATTAATGACAACCGCATCTGTGAAAAAGCTTTTTCAAATTTTATTAAACAAAATGCTTGTTACACACACAGGGACGCACAACAGCACACAAACATTGTTAAATATTAAAAATAAAAGGACTCCTCTCTGGAGAAGCGTTCAGTCTTTCTGCTCGTAAATTTCACCATGTAAATAGTGAATCCACCATGGTGCAAGCGCAATTGGCTTTTAAAGCGAATGGGAGGTGAGACTGATTGGTTTATTGCACATTACGCCCAAAACACACCCATGACTCATTAAGAGACTAGGGACAACCCTTTTGGCGCGCTGACTGTTTTTTCTGTGGTTAAATAGCAAAAGTGGATTCAGACATGCCCTAAGTGCACCTGTGCCATGCGCTTCAGACCATATGCTCAGATCGTTAAAATAGGGCCCTATTTCATATATTAACCCCTTTGTACAAAAAGTCAGATGTTTGTGTGTCTATTAAAGCACACAAGATGAACACATGACAGAATAACATGGATTTGTTTTGTACATCAGGGGCTGTAATACAGAAACAATTCAGAATTTTAACTGGTATGGAACTTAAAGAAATAGTTCACCCAAAATGAAATTTACACACATTCATGTCATTCCAAAACTGTATGACTTCTTTCTTCTGCAGAACACAAAAGAATATATATATTATATATATATATATATACACACACTCACCTAAAGGATTATTAGGAACACCATACTAATACTGTGTTTGACCCCCTTTCGCCTTCAGCGCTGCCTTAATTCTACGTGGCATTGATTCATCAAGGTGCTGAAAGCATTCTTTAGAAATGTTGGCCCATATTGATAGGATAGCATCTTGCAGTTGATGGAGATTTGTGGGATGCACATCCAGGGCACGAAGCTCCCGTTCCACCACATCCCAAAGATGCTCTATTGGGTTGAGATCTGGTGACTGTGGGGGCCATTTTAGTACAGTGAATTCATTGTCATGTTCAAGAAACCAATTTGAAATGATTGGAGCTTTGTGACATGGTGCATTATCCTGCTGGAAGTAGCCATCAGAGAATGGGTACATGGTGGTCATAAAGGGATGGACATGGTCAGAAACAATGCTCAGGTAGGCCGTGGCATTTAAATGATGCCCAATTGGCACTAAGGGGCCTAAAGTGTGCCAAGAAAACATCCCCCACACCATTACACCACCACCAGCAGCCTGCACAGTGGTAACAAGGCATGATGGATCCATGTTCTCATTCTGTTTACGCCAAATTCTGACTCTACCATCTGAATGTCTCAACAGAAATCGAGACTCATCAGACCAGGCAACATTTTTCCAGTCTTCAACTGTACAATTTTGGTGAGCTTGTGCAAATTGTAGCCTCTTTTTCGTATTTGTAGTGGAGATGAGTGGTACCCGGTGGGGTCTTCTGGTGTTGTTGCCCATCTGCCTCAAGGTTTGTGCGTGTTGTGGCTTCACAAATGCTTTGCTGCATACCTCGGTTGTAACGAGTGGTTATTTCAGTCAAAGTTGCTCTTCTATCAGCTTGAATCAGTCGGCCCATTCTCCTCTGACCTCTAGCATCAACAAGGCATTTTCACCCACAGGACTGCCACATACTGGATGTTTTTCCCTTTTCATACCATTCTTTGTAAACCCTAGAAATGGTTGTGCGTGAAAATCCCAGTAACTGAGCAGATTGTGAAATACTCAGACCAGCCCGTTTGGCACCAACAACCATGCCACGCTCAAAATTGCTTAAATCACCTTTCTTTCCCATTCTGACACTCAGTTTGGAGTTCAGGAGATTGTCTTGACCAGGACCACACCCCTAAATGCGTTGAAGCAACTGCCATGTGATTGTTTGATTAGATAATTGCATTAATGAGAAATTGAACAGGTGTTCCTAATAATCCTTTAGGTGAGTGTATATATATATATATATAGTCTGTATTTGAAATGAATGTGATTTGTAGTTTACAAACAGTGTATATAAACACAACTTAGATGATAGGTTGCAGTTTTGTTTCATTTCCAGACCATTAGTATATTCTGTCAGCTTTGATTGAATGGACCAGTCATCAATCTGGATGGACCATTGCCAACCTTGCCATTATGTGACTTCGCCCTGGGTAGCCAGCCTGATCTGGAACCATTCCAGCGGTAAATAAAAATGTGATACATTTGGAACCCTATTCTACCATATTACTCTTACCATTAGTGTCATAAAAACGGTGGTAAAAGTAGTATGTGCACGGTTACAAATTCAGCCATTAACATGTTCCATGTTAAGTGTAATCAAACTGAATTAGTCAGCTTACTGAATATCTGAATCAATTCACATGATTATGTAGTACAAAATCAAAGTCTAGGCTTCGTACACAGCTCTGTTGCCTCACAGCAAAAAAGGGCCCCAACTGAAACAATAAATATAGTCAAAGTCAATGAGATGAGATGAGATGAAATCCCAACATTCTTTAAAATATCTACATATCTACTTACACTATCTTTTGGGTCTAGGGGTTGGGTTAAACATATTTATTTATTTATTTATTATTGTAAATAATATACAATTAAAAGGAAAGTTCACCCAGAGTTGTTTGGAGTTGTTCCGATTCCGATACTAGTATCGGAAATATCACCGATACCACAAAAAAATCTGGCATCGGTATCAGCGAGTACTTGAACCCATGTACCTATCCTATACCATTTTCTTAAACAAGACCTAGTTATTATGACCGCTAGCTTTGCCTAAACGCTGCATGGTTCTTCTTCGCTGCTCAGAAAGTATTGCAAACACAGGAAGTTGTGCTGTGTTACCACAAGCAACCACTGTTTAGAGCAGCGAAGAACAAATGAAAACGCGTTAGGAGTATGTCCGCTGTTTAGCAGTATTTCAGACTGGACCAAACCAGCCAGTAAAATGGCAACTGCCACAAGTACGGGTACTTCGGTACTGAAATGTAAAAAAAATTGATGATACCAGCATTTCTGTAGTACCAGTACCGTCTCCCGAGTATATTCAGTACAAGCAGCTGCGTTCAGTCGCTTCTGCGTTAATCTAAGTGCAAGGCTCCATACTGTAGCCGAATATATACTAGTGTCTGTGAGTATTAAACTGCAAAATACTATTTAAATATTACCTGCAAATTCACTCTGTGTGTATCACGGGCGGAGATGCGCAGGCGAGCACACACACGCTCGCTGTCTTTGTAGTCTCTGCTGTGTGACCAGGAGGACACAAACGCATAACAGTCACTTCATGAGCATTTACCGTTTCATTTGAGAAAACTGTCATATCATGAACACAGACGCTCAAAGGTCTTCACGGCAACCCATCAAAATAAAAGCTTGGTTTAACGTGAAGAAATTGACAGAATATATTAGGCTACTGTTGTACAGTAGATTCAGCTACGTCTCTATGTAATATTAATAATAATACGCCTCTACTAATAATAATAATTATGCCTAGATCACTGCTTATTTTTTACTTGTTTTGTTGTAAAGAGATTATTTTCTGATTAATATTTTTTTATATATATTCCTAGATTTGTTGCACTGTTTTTTATAGTTATATTGTAAAACTAAAATACATTTTCAGTTTGCGGTGTTAAATTTGTGGCTCCATTTGAAGTTTTTTGCTTCAATCAATCAATCAATCAATCAATCAATAAATAAATATATATCACTGTATGGATTTGTTCATGTTTTATTAAGGGATAAGTCTGAAGCACACCATAAAATAATTCTAGCAATTCATACAGGGCTAGTAGTAGATACAGCTGTATATACAGATACACACTCAGGTATCGGATCAGTACTCGGTATCGGCCGATACCCTGAGACCAGGTCTAGGAATCGGTATCGGGAAGGAAGAAGGGTATCAGAACATCTCTATTCCAAACATGAATTTCTTTGTTATGTAAAACATAAAACAAGATATTTTGAAGAAAGATATTTTGGTTGTAACCAAACAGTTGATGGTAGCCACTGACTTCCATAATGTTTTTTCCATATATGGAAGTCAGTGGGGCCCATCAACTGTTTGGTTACAACCATTCTTCTGAAAGAATTGAAAATAATCAAAGATATTTGATTTTGTAAAATGAACAAAGACATTTGCTTTACTGTTTTCAACCCCCATCTCTCTCCAGGAGGGCCATTTGGAATTCCTAAAGACAAAGAAATGCTGAAGGCCTGTAGGCCAAATGTGTGTCACACCTGTAACACCGTGGGGGAAGTTTGGTCTGATTGGTCAGTTTGAATGGCTCACGTTAGGGTTTAAGTCACATGGTCAAGGAATAGATAAAAGAAGATTGTAACTGTTGCTCTGGCTCTTTTTTCTCTGGCGCTCTCTTCTTGGGGCCTTCTCTTTGGCTCTTCTCTTCTTTGCCCTCTTCTCTTCTTTGTCTCTCTCTCCTTCTCTCTCTCTCTCTCTCGCTCTCTCTCTCAGGTAACATTCATGCTGGGTACGATTAATGGTATAAGTTTTCATCATCTCATACATTTATTTTGTAACTATTTTAAGTGTAACCATAACTAGATTTTGTCATTAAATTCTTTCAACTACAAATGATGTGCTAACTAGTTTTGATTTGGTATTGACTTTGAAGTGTTACCTATTGCAATACAATATAGTCACATTATAGTCATGCTCTCCCACATGTTTAGCTATTGTAACTGCGCTTATTTCCCGTCGTTGGTATAAGCTGCAGTGGGTGGTAAAGACGAGAAATGTACAGTTTTCTGTCATCTTGCTGATAACGTTTCTTTAGTCATTCGGCAACCCTGCAGTCAGAACCGCTGTAGAGGATCCACCCTTACACTTCAAAATATCATCTTTTGTGTTCAGCAGAAGAAAGAAACTCATATTTGGAACAACTTTTTTTTTGATGGAATTTTGATGACAAAATTTAAATTTTTGGTTGAACCAACCTTTTAACTATTAAAATGTCTAAATAAATATTTATAATACTGATGTAATATAAGATTTAAATAGGTTATTACAACGAGATGTTATATTACACTTTGAAGTATGACAGGGACATGCAGATTTAGTTTCGTATACAATATCTGTATTTAAAACGGATAGTTCACCAAAAATTAAACTTCTGTCATTAATTACTCACCCTAATGTGTTCCAAAACTGTAAGACTTTCATTCATCTTCAGAACACAAATTAAGATGTTTTTAATGAAATCTGATAGATTTCTGTCCCTCCATTGACAGCTACGCAACTACCACTTTGACTTAAAAAATTTCATAAAGAGATCGTAAAACTAATCCATATGAATTGAGTGGTTTAGTTCATATTTTCTATTTTCGCTTCAACTCGATTCAACAGATTGAATTTAGGCTTTTATTCACATATAAACATTGATCAGCAAACATAAACAGAAGTGCAACCATACTTTCTTCACACATGAGAATGAACCTCATTGGTTCTTGAGGAAGCTCAGACGTGCTGCGTAACACAAGAATGAACCTCATTGGTTCTTGCAGAAGCTCAGACGTGCTGCGTAACACAAGAATGAACCTCATTGGTTCTCGCTGAAGCTCAAACGTGCTGCGTAATGAAAATTAACATCATTGGTTCTCGCTGAAGATCAAACGTGCTGCATAACACAAGAATGAACCTCACTGGTTCTTGAGGAAGCTCAAACGTGCTGCGTAACACGAGAATAAACCTCATTGGTTCTAGCTGAAGCTCAAACGTGCTGCGTAACATGAGAATGAACCTCATTGGTTCCTGAGGAAGCTCAGACGTGCTGCGTAACACAAGAATGAACCTCATTGGTTCTTGCAGAAGCTCAAATGTGCTACGTAACATGAGAATGAACCTCATTGGTTCTTGCTGAAGCTCAAACATGCAGCGTAACATGAGAATGAACCTCATTGGTTCTTGCTGAAGCTCAAACGTGCTGCGTAACACGAGAATAAACCTCATTGGTTCTCGCTGAAGCTCAAACGTGCTGCGTAACACAAGAATGAACCTCATTGGTTCTCGCTGAAGCTCAGACGTGCTGCGTAACACAAGAATTAACCTCATTGGTTCTTGAGGAATCTCAGACGTGCTGCGTAACACAAGAATGAACCTCATTGGTTCTCGCTGAAGCTCAAACATGCAGCGTAACACGAGAACGAACCTCATTGGTTCTTGCAGAAGCTCAAATGTGCTACGTAACATGAGAATGAACCTCATTGGTTCTTGCTGAAGCTCAAACGTGCTATGTAACACGAGAATGAACCTCATTGGTTCTCGCTGAAGCTCAAACGTGCTATGTAACACGAGAATGAACCTCACTGGTTCTCGCTGAAGCTCAAACGTGCTATGTAACACGAGAATGAACCTCACTGGTTCTCGCTGAAGCTCAAACGTGCTGTGTAACACGAGAATAAACCTCACTGGTTCTCGCTGAAGCTCAAACATGCAGCATAACACGAGAATGAACCTCATTGGTTCTCACTAAAGCTCAAACGTGCTACGTAACACGAGAATAAACCTCATTGGTTCTCACACGTCAAGTGAACATGCTTGAGCTTCCGTTTACCACAACTGATGTGTGAGTTTATGAATGTTTATATGTGAATAAAAGCCTAAATTCAATGTGTTCATCATATAAAGTGATCGAGTCTCTTCAGATAATTTGAACTAAACCACTCAATTCATATGGATTAGTTTTACGATCTCTTGTCCATCTGTCAATGGAGAAACAGAAAGATTTCATCAAAAGATCTTCATTTGTGTTCGGAAAATGAACAAAAGTCTTACGGGTTTGGTATGACATGAGGGCAAGTAAATGATGACAGAATTTTCATTTTTGGGTGAACTAACCCTTAAGACAAAAATTTTAATTTTAACAATACATACTGCATGCAAACATTTTACAATTTGTCTGCATTTCAACTGTTACAATGTAGAGGGACACACAGAGTCTGCTTCAAAGAGGACACCATCTGCCTAAACCCTTATTAATGAATGTGATTGTGAATGTACCAATATTCCATCCTTAGAAATATGTGGGGGGAAGCATGTTGATTCTCACACATTTTACAGTTCAATCTCTAGTTCTCTGATCACTGGTTGATGTATTATATAGGAAGTGACTCTCTCATGACCTGTGTTCATTGACAAATAGCTGAGCTGTGCATTCAATAGCCCATTCAGTAAACGAGAGTGATATTCATACAAGCTCCGTCGGCACTTGTTTTGTTTGAAGACGTCATTAGTCATTGGTGCCAGCGGTCAAACGAAAGGCCAAATGAAAGCATGATTAGATTGCTTTGCGTTTTCATTACCATGAGATCAATGGGTTTTGTCTTTGTCTTAGCAGTGCACTACACAGACAGACTAAATTGGTTCCCATAAAGGTTATTGGAAGTCTATGATTGTTTGGTAGCTTTATTCATGGGTTTGCTTTTTCAGAATATTTATTTATCAGAGTAGCTGTTGTGGCAGCAGACTTCAATTAGTTTGTCCTTCATAACTTTGCATAAAAACATTTAATTACTAAATTTCTGAAAGTGGCTGAAACTCTATTGAGATGTCTTGGGGTGGGGTCAAACTGTTTATTTTCTACACCATTAAGCCATGGTCAGATGTGTTCATTTTAAAAGGCAATGATCCATTAATGCAGGCATGAGATTCAGCAAACAGTCGTAGTTGTTCAGAGTGAACCAGCCATTCACGCTGGTGTAACTATAGAGAACACTATGTCCACTAACTTTGGTGGCTTTTCTGTTCTTTGTGGATTTGAAGTGAGCTGAAGACAAAATTATAGGTTTGCTTTACAGCTAAATCTAGTTCAACTCAGGTGCAGACTGATAGGATCTTTACATGCAATCTGCAAGCAATCACATCATTGCTGCATGATACAACCTGATTGGCTCTACTGATCCTGCAGCCAATGAGATAGTCTGGTTCGCTGTAATCTAGTCCTGCAGCACTCTATCAGAGTTCCTCTGAAACCCTCCAGCTGTCTAGATCTGCTAGGGGATTTATGTTTTGTATGTCTATTTATGCAGCAGCATATCTTACAGCAGTGTATCTGTGTATCTATCAGCAGTAACAAGTCCATTCTTGCTCTGCAGCTGCAATAATCATCACCAGTAGCAGCATATCAGATCTAGAGCCAGATTTACTAAACAGTGCAAATTAGTGCGAGAGCTATAAGACATGCTATTTTGGGTGGCAAATAATGACACAAACACCAGTAAATTGACTAGCGCAAACCTTAGTAAATCATCTTGCATGATTCGTTTAAATACTCTCCTCCCATACATTTTGTATCTGAAAGGGAAACTCATACAAATGCATATGCAATAAAGTCAGTAGCAAAAATAACCCTGCCCATGTCTTTTCAGCGCTAATTTTGTCTTTAGTAAATCCACAGCGCAAGCTGTTAGTAAATCTCACCCTTAAGCCTCAGTTATACTCCAATTCGGACGCGTACACGGACAACACGGACTACTGGGGCATGCTTGGCGGGCGATGTGTTCCACACATGCGCAGTAGAACAGCGTATAACACTTCCACACTTCCAATTTCTCTCCACAAATTATTGAACATCTTTATATTATTTTAACAATGGACTGTAGAGGTGCGGGTAGCTATGAAGTTCTTCACACACACCCTCTCTTCAAATAAGAAGTTCATGTTTTTCCAGCGCATACACAGTTGGTGCTTTTGTAGCCTAGTGACCGCACGTACTTGTCTGCGCGGTCACAAAAAATGGGAGGTATGCGGATGTCCGCAAAGAGCCTCTACGTACACCGTTCTAGCGGACCCTCACGGTCGCGGAAAGTATAAAACTAGCTTTAGTCAGTGGTTATATATATATATTTGTTTTAATTGTTTGTTCAAAATCATTGCAATAGGGATAATTCGGTAGTCACTGGATAAAGGATAGGGAAATATGTTAATACTACAGTCAAGGGTGTAGAATTTAGTAGGGATGTTATGGACAATTTGTCAAAAGTATTATTGATTTATTTAGGTGTAAAATGCATTTAAATGGATAAAAATTGAGTGCACATTAAGTATGGGGCTTTAAGGTGAAATTAGATCCTCTTTTTTTTTTTTTTTCCTTCTTGTTTAGAGTTCTTTTTTTTTACCGCCTTGAATGTTGAGTGTGTGAGAGAGACCGAAAGAGATAAATGAGGTTTTTAAGTTGACTTATTAAGAGGCAGCAGTCACTGCAGCAGCTATGACTGAGCTGACCTACCTGTCAGCAGATCAATACCGCACGTCAGGGATGACAGAGCGTATAGCTACTCTCAGAAATCTTGTGTTTTCCTATTACATAAAGCGACCTGTTGACAGCCATTACACGAACATGAAGGTATGGGAATCCCAGTTGCCTGCAGCCGATGCATCTAAAACATCCATTCACGGACAGTCACGCTCAAGCTAACCCACTCCGACAGCGCCAAGGAGCCGCATGGCAGTAATGCACTGCTGCCGTCTCTAAATGAATCAATTTAACAGGACAAACTGAATGTGTGTTTCACAGGGAGTTCATTAATTCTCTCTGACAGACAATCTCAGATAAAAACACTGCAGCTGCCAATATTTTCTTTCTAAGTGAGGTCAGGCATTTGGGATTGATGTCGCACTGCATTACATAAGGATGTCAGTGGTGATTTTAGAGAAAATAAACGACACTGCTAGTTCCTTCCATTAACCTACCCTGGCTTAGCTGATTCATCTGGTGGCCACCGTAAATTGGCTTTTAAAACCTGGTTACCTCAGGCTTTGAGCCCTTTTATGTGTGGTTTGGTTGGTCAACAAGCATGGTTACACTGGTCAAACTGGTCAGCCCATAGGCACCCCTCCAACTTGATAAAAAAACAAAAAACATTTATAATGAAATAAAAATAACTAAATAGTTTTATTTTGACAAGGAAAATGTAAATACAATTTTTTTCAAAGTTGCAATGTAACAAAAGTAGTGCTGATCTTTTCTATTTTATAGTGATACATATGAGTGAACCAGATCGTTGGATTGGAACTTTATTATCCATTGTTTGTTGTTTTGGTAGAGGCAGATCTGTGAGTTTGCAGTCGATTGTAAGAAAAGTCCAGAGTTAAAAGTCTATTGTTTCAACGGAAGATTGAAACAATAATACCCAAGACCCAAGTTTGGTTTGAAGACTAAAAATTTAGGAAGCACAATATTTCTAACGTGTTCGGCATAGTCTTGCGGATATCAGTGCAGAAACGAAAGCTGCTACTGCTCTCCGTATGTTTGTCCTCGTCTCTGGTCCCATTCATATGTATTAGGGGTGTAATGGTTCAGATTGCTCACGGCTCGGTTTGTATCACGGATTTAGGTTCACGGATTCAGAATGGTTCGGTATTTGCTATGTTCAGGAAAAAAAAGGACTACTGTCAAATAAAAATAAAGAAAATAAGCAACAGCACAAAAATACAATTGAGCAAAGATACTAATAAAAATAAAAAAAACAATGCTTCTCGTGCGTAACGAGAATGAACCTCATTGGTTCTCGCTGAAGCTTAGGCGTGCTGCATAACACAAGAATGAACCTCATTGGTTCTTGAGG
This sequence comes from Paracanthobrama guichenoti, assembly GCA_018749465.1. Taxonomy (NCBI): domain Eukaryota; kingdom Metazoa; phylum Chordata; class Actinopteri; order Cypriniformes; family Gobionidae; genus Paracanthobrama; species Paracanthobrama guichenoti. The sequence goes on along the minus strand of CM031959.1, from coordinate 39,525,317 downwards.
AAGCTCAAACGTGCTGCGTAACACGAGAATGAACCTCATTGGTTCTTGAGGAAGCTCAAACGTGCTGCATAACACAAGAATGAACCTCATTGGTTCTTGAGGAAGCTCAAACGTGCTGCGTAACACAAGAATGAACCTCATTGGTTCTTGAGGAAGCTCAAACGTGCTGCGTAACACAAGAATGAACCTCATTGGTTCTTGAGGAAGCTCAGACGTGCTGCGTAACACAAGAATGAACCTCATTGGTTCTTGAGGAAGCTCAGACGTGCTGCGTAACACAAGAATGAACCTCATTGGTTCTTGAGGAAGCTCAGACGTGCTGCGTAACACAAGAATGAACCTCATTGGTTCTTGAGGAAGCTCAGACGTGCTGCGTAACACAAGAATGAACCTCATTGGTTCTCGCTGAAGCTCAGACGTGCTGCGTAACACAAGAATGAACCTCATTGGTTCTTGAGGAAGCTCAGACGTGCTGCGTAACATGAGAATGAACCTCATTGGTTTTTGCTGAAGCTCAAACATGCAGCGTAACACGAGAATGAGCCTCATTGGTTCTTGAGGAATCTCAAACGTGCTGCGTAACACGAGAATGAACCTCATTGGTTCTCGCTAAAGCTCAAATGTGCTGCGTAACACGAGAATGAACCTCATTGGTTCTCGCTAAAGCTCAAACGTGCTGCGTAACACGAGAATGAACCTCATTGGTTCTCGCTGAAGCTCAAATTGGTTCTCGCTGCTGCGTAACACGAGAATGAACCTCATTGGTTCTCGCTAAAGCTCAAACGTACTGCGTAACACGAGAATGAATTTTTGTCTTAAGGGTTAGTTCACCCAGGTAGGTCTAACATTAGTTTTCAGGTACAGAAATTGATCAAATGTAAAATAACACTGCATATTTGACTGTATAAATGAAAGATTAATTACTTATTAAACTTACAAAAGCTATTCAATCAAGAGCAGTGAGTGATGTCCTTGTCTTTTGTTGTTTAAACAGATCGCAGTAAAGGCTACTGCCCCTTTAAGACCTAATGCACGGATATGCGTCATCTTTCTCGACTGTGTAAAGTTCACTTAAGGCATATGCAACACTTCCTAGTGATCTTAAAGCATTCACACAGGGGGTTGCACATTTAATGTGTTTTTATTCTGTAAAACTTGAATTAACAGCGTTAGCAGCGGCTCTCGTGGTTAACATCACTCACGCAAATTCTCGTACGATATTCAGCAATGTATTCAACGTTACACTTTTAAACATATTAATCTCTCATGACTCCGCCTAAAACTATTATAACAGTAACTCCGCTATATTCTCCATACGCATCGTTCGTATTATCACATTAACTGGTTAATGTGCGAACTCTTCAAACAATATATAAACTTGCTTCCCACAATATTTAACAACTCAGGAAATATGCACACACATTACCATTTATACCCCAATCCCACAGCTTTTACACCATTTTACCTGTAAAACATGAATTAACAGCGTTAGCAGCGGCTCTCGTGGTTAACATCACTCACGCAAAATTCTCGTACTCCCAACTCACACGAGAATCAGCGGGAGTTCAGTTTCCCGACGAACACCGTGCGACTTCACCGCTCCCTACTGGTGTATTCTGAGAATGCAACCCACTCAATTCACACTATATACCTCTATGTCTTTTAAACCTTACATTTAACAAGGCCCACAGTCATTGTACTACACATACAGACTATATCTGCTATAGGGTACTCATCAAGATGGACATGTTGACATACTTTGTGTGAGTTCGTTCGTTCAAGCGCAGGACTTGAAAGAACTCCATATTTGCGCGCTTCGGATGAGTGCACAGAGACAAATCTTCTCATTTGCCTCTTCTGGCTTTTGAATGTTTAAATTGGCAAGGCTTGCATGAGTTTAGCTTAAACACAGGTAGCAACGTGTGCTGTTCAGGTCTCACCTGATGACGGCAAAAATGACTGGTCATAGTCGAACATACGGCAGCACACGCATACATTGAATAAAGTTTACAAAGAGAGACCGGTTTGCCCACGTTTTTCTATTATCGCTGTTGTAATGTATCACTGAGAAGCCAGCACGTGTATCGACAGAAACATACATTAGCGGAACTGTCTGTTATTATAGATGCCATATTATAGATGCGTGATCAGATTTGAGATGAACCTCGGTGCAAGTCTGTGCCGAACTGTGAGTGGAGAACAGTGCGGTTTGATTTTTTACAGAGAACCGTTTCACCCCTAATATGTACATTTTGCTCATTAGAACGAAAGATCTGAAAAAACCTATACATTTCCCCACCCATAGACCCTCCCCTCAAAGGAATCAGGACAGAAGTGGTTGAAAGTGGAAAAAAGAGATGAGTATGTGTCTGCCTCACCTACTTGTGATCTGAACGACCAAAATGCACCTTAATACCAGGTGTAAACAGGGCCTTAGGTTGAATTTTAATTTAATGCCAACTTCAAGAGATGTTGGTGTGGCGAAGTGGTGGGTGTGAAGAGTTGACGAATACCAATATACACTGAATGCCAGTTCTTTAATGGTGTTAAACACTTCAGCACTCTGATCAGGGAGGAGGAGTCATCAGATTTCGTTTCCACCTATTAATAGTGCAAGGCAGTATACAACTGAGGTAGTTTCTGTAATAAACAAATTAAACAGAAGTAAATAACTAAATGTCCACATACTGTTGTGATAAAACAGCAAATTACAAATTAAACATTATTAACAGCTCTCTCATAGTCTGTTTAGCAGAATAAGAAACAAGGAAATAAACTGCTTATAAAGAGAGCATATAATCAACTCAACAAATATTACACCATCCTCATTATGGTATTAAAATATAACAAATATAGAATACCTGAGAATCATACACATAGCTAAATGGTGTATAGCCAATATTAGTAAGATAAGCCGCAATGTCCTTTTGTCCTGCACTCAGAGATGCTGCACGGGTGGAAAATGCATCATATTATGACAGCTCCAGATACGTCACAGAGAACGCATCACTTACGCCAAAACCGTATCCACTAGAAATTGTGTAGTACATTCTTTCCATATGTATTAAGTATTTTACATAATACACCCTGAATAGGCATCAAAGACAGCCATATATAATACTAAAAGCCATATAATTAAAGAATTCACAACAGCCGCCCCCACATTTGAGCAGCAAATGTGCCAGTTACAAGAATTCTTTAAGAGTCTTTGTTGTTATCCTCAAGAGCAGGCAACAGAATAAGGCGGGCAACTGGCCTGGTGTACACTTTGCCCCTGACAAGGACATCTGCTGTTCTCACACATCCATCCTTACTGACCACAGTCTTAACCACTTTACCAATGGGCCACTGAGCTCTGGGAAGTTGTGGATCAATTATCAAGACCACTGAGCCTACTGCCAGATTGTCCGATGGTTCGTGCCATTTCTGGTGCATCTGGAGCGTGGGTAAGTAGTTCCTTGTAAATTGAGACCAAAACTGGTCGACAAGATGTTGACAATGTCGCCATCTGCGCCGTCCCATTTCTCCTGAGGCATATGCCACCTGTGGAAGTGATGCACCCCGCCGCCCCGTGAGTCTCAGCGGGTCTGCAATGTCTGATGAGATGTATCCCAGGGGTTTTGAATTCAAAATACCCTCTACTTCTACTAAGACTGTAGACACGACATCTTCAGAGACGGACTGACTTCCCACTGCTACCTGGAGAGCAGCTTTAATAGAGCGGACCTCTCGCTCCCAAACACCACCAAAATGAGGAGCATTAGGCGGATTGAACTTGAAGAGGATTTGGTAATCTGCTAACTGCTCTTTTAATTGGGATTCCATTGCTGCAAAGGCTTCTCGCAGTTCTCGTTCGGCACCACGAAAGTTTGTGCCACAATCTGACCTGATCTCCTTCGGTCTGCCACATCTGGCTATGAATCGCTGAAGAGCAAGCAGAAAAATCCACATCCATGGAGTTGAGAAGCTCTATGTGGACAGCTCTTGTGGTGAGGCATTTGAAAATGACACCCCAACATTTCTCAATCCTTCTGCCTACTGCTGCAACAGTCCACTCCTGTAGAATAAAATGGTGGGCAGAGAAGCCTGAGCTGCTCTGGTGGCAAACCTGCCATCTGTGCTATCTTGGGCTGACCTCGCCATCGTTGACAGGATGCACAGTTAAGCTGGTGGTGTTTAACAGTTTGGCGTCCCCGTAAGATCCAGTATTGTCTCCGTATTTCTGCATACACTCGTTGTGTACCTGGGTGCAACAAGTGCTCGTTGAAGTCTTTAATGAGTAGCTTCGTTGCTGGATGCTGCGGATCTAGCACTATTGAGTGAATTTGTTCAACATTTGGGCTTTCCAGTCTCCGTAATAGTCCTCCGACTCTGAGTACATTAGTCCCTGGATCCCACTCTGGAGCTAGACACGTTAGTCGACTGTGGCTTGGTATAAATTTGTGTATTCTGAGGGCTGCTCTAGGAACAGTAAACCCTCTTGCCTAAATGACTGTCGTCCAGTGGCTCTCACATCTATAGTCATGAAGGTCTTTGAGAGACTCATTAAAAACACCATTTGCTCCTTCATTCCTGACACTTTGGACCCTCTTCAGTTTGCCTATCGTCCCAATAGATCGACTGAAGATGCCATCTCTCATGTCCTCCACTCCTCCCTCACTCACATCGACAGCAAAAGTGGGAACTACATAAGGCTGCTATTTATTGACTGTAGCTTAGCCTTTAACACCATAGTTCCCATTAAGCTAACCGCCAAACTCCTGGAACTCGGCCTGAATTGTTCTCTCTGCCACTGGATTGAAGACTTCCTCACTGGCAGGCCTCAGGTGGTGAGAGTAGGTCAGTTCACCTCCACCTCCATCACCCTGAGTGTGGGAGCTCCACAGGGCTGTGTCCTGAGTCCCCTGCTCTACTCTCTCTACACACATGACTGTTTGTCTACACACAGCTCCACCTCTATCATCAAATTTGCTGATGATACTGTTGTCCTGGGCCTCATATCCAACAACAATGAGACGGCATACTTGGACGAGGTGGAGCAACTAACATCATGGTGCCAGGACAACTGTCTCTCTCTGAATGTTGGCAAGACCAAAGAACTGATTGTGGACTTCAGGAAGAGACAGCAACGGACATACTCCCCCCTCATGATCAGCGGGTCACCAGTAGAGAGAGTGAGCAGCTTCAAGTACCTAGGTGTAAACATCTCCGAGGACCTGACCTGGACTGCACACATTCAGACACAGGTGAAAAAAGCCAGGCAAAGACTGTACCACCTGCGCCAGCTGAGGAAATTCAGGGTTTCACCAGCTATCCTGAAAACTTTCTATTTAGGGGCGATAGAAAGTGTATTAACTTAGTGCATCACAGCGTGGTATGGGAACAGCACCAGTCATGACTGCAAAGCCCTGCAAAGAGTCGTGCGCTTATCCGAGCGTATCTCAGGGTCAGCTCTCCCGTCTCTGCAGGACGTCTACACCTCTTGAATCTTGAATCTAGCCATCAATCTAGTGACATCAACTGCTGCTCAAGGGGCTGGAATGATTGTTCAGTTTCGTTAACCACAGTTGTTCATAAAGGGGCAGAAATCTGGCAGAATGAGATGGAATAGGCCCAGATAGTGGTGGTGGTGGTGATAGATGAGAGACGGGCGATGCTGTGCCAGAGAAGATGGGAGATTACAGTAAACCTGTAGGTTTTGATTGATTTGGATGGATTGGAGTGCATCCAAGATTGCGACTCTCTACCTCTGCTTTAGAAAAAGTACCTGTCTTACGTGACTTTTCTTCATGTCTCACCGATGTGCATTCAGCAGCCTGTTTTCTGACAGGTGACACTGTGTCATGTGAGTGTATGGGCGGAGGGCTTGATGAACTAGGTGTCGGCTAAGGTTGGAGCGATGATACAATAGCCTATATTGGGTCATTGTCCTCATTTTCCTCTTCTTCTTTCAAGAATTATCTGATGTGTTCCATTATCTTGTTTCAACGGTGCTTACATTTTTTAAGCCAATCTAATTTTCTGAGAAGATTGTCCATTTCAACTGTCTCCTCTTCCTCTCTCATGAGTTTTGTCAGTGAGTCCATATTTAGTGTGTCTGCTTGACTCGGACTGGGTGTGTCTCGATGTCCACCTGGGCTGTAGGCTGCATCCGCTTGATTAGTATACACTGCGGCTGCTGCTCCTCTTTGCTTCTCTGATTCCTCTGAACAGGACTGGAGGAAAGGGCAGGTCGGTGATTGAAGTCAAGAATGTAATCCTCAAGGTGCTTGGGGGTCTGACATCGTCGTGCCGGAATTGCTTCAGTATCAGCATGGGAAGAGGATGTTGGTTTGCCATCTGATGACATTCTGAAGCAGTCAAGATCCGGCTCCGAGGACCATTTGTTGGGGATCGCCTCACTGAATGCCAGTTGTTAACCACTTCAGCACTCTGATCAGTTTCAACTGTGTACACATGGCAGTATACAAATAAGGTAGTTTCTGTAATAAACAAATTAAACAGAAGTAAAAAACTAAATGTCCACATACTGTCCACATAATGTCCACATGCCTTCCGTGAGCCCTGCTGCAGTTGTCGTTCCTCCACAGCTGATACCATCTCAGACCACAGCTCCACTGGGTGGTAGTATATCTCAGTGGACATTGTATAGCCCCCCTAAACCTAAAATTCCAGACTTCACAAGTGACAGTGAAAGAATTTGCTAATATGAAGCTGGCATTGGACAATTTGCTTGAGCCTTACCCCGAGCTAACAGAGAAATATAAGTATCATGTACTGTTGGAACATCTTAAACTGCCTGAAGCTCAGATGATCGTGCAGTCTTGCCGGCATCACCCATATCCGTATTCAGCAGCTATGCAAGCACTTCAATTACAGTATGGTCAGCCACATCAACTGGCTCAAAGTGAGATAGCAGACATCCTCACATCACCAGATGTCAAGCCCAAAGATAGCCACAGCTTTCAGAGCTTCACTTTGCGAGTTCACCTCCTAGTCAGTATGCTGCTGTCACTAGAGGAACTCAGGGGGATGGAGCTTAATTGCTGCTCACATGTAGACTGTCTACTTAGCAAGCTGCCAAAGTATCTGCGGGATGGCTTCATCGAGTTCCTTCAACAGCAGGGAAAGCACAACTCCATAAGTCTTAATCCGTATAATGTACAGGACTTGGATGGCTGCAAGTCAAAGCAAAGACTGTCTATTCAATTAGTACAGCACTACCAGCACGAGAGACTTCCGGGTGTTGGTAAAGAGAAAGCCCCAGCTAAACCAAAGGGACCAAGCCTAGTTCTTTATCATGGTGCATTCCCTGTCGAGACTGTGCTTTCTAGCCGTCCCAACAGCAAATTACAAATTAAACATTATTAACAGCTCTCTCATAGTCTGTTTAGCAGAATAAGAAACAAGGAAATAAACTGCATATAAAAAGAGCATATAATCAACTCAACATACATTAAACCATCCTCATTATGGTATTAAAGTATAACAAATATAGAATATCTGAGAATCATACACATAGCTAAACGGGGTATAGCCAATATTAGTACGATAAGCCTTATGGGAATATTCTATCAATTATACAATTAAGTAAGAACATATAAAAGCAAATTGATACAACCCTTAGTCTATGGCAATGGCAGCTTTGGCCTTAGTTTTTAGGGACCACAATGATTTTCTGGCCCAGGATGACTGGCTGATGACTGGCTTATCAGCCGTTTCAGATTTCAAAGGGCTATCCTCTTGGAGCTCTGTGCTGAGTTGGGTCCGAATCTAGAGAGAGACAGTGAGGAGCCACGCAATACCCGTTCCCTTGCAGGTGCTGACAACACTTGATTTCCTGGCAACTGGTTCTTTCCAAAGGGAACTGGCAGATCGCTTAGGAATAAGCCAGTCGTCTTTGAGCCGGGCAATGCCAGCAGTATGGGACGGGATCATCCGCATGTCTACCAGGTATATAAGGTTCCCATATGATGCAGTTGACCAGCCAAACATTAAAAGCAATTTGCAGCGATAGCCGGTTTTCCTAATGTAATCAGAGCGATCGACTACACACATTGCTATAAAGATGCCATCTGAAGAAGAATTTGCATATGTGAATTGGAAACATTTTAATAAATGTGCAGATAATATGTGATGCACAAATGCGCCTAACAAATATTGTGGCAAGGTGGCCTGGGTCAACCCATGATTCATACATCCTTACAAACAGCATGGTTGGGATGAGGCTCCAAGCTGACAGGGTGCGCGATGGGTGGCTTCTTGGTGAGGAATGCATTTAAAGTTATGGTTCTATCTAATTGTATTTTTTTATTTATTTTTTTATTTGCATTTAATTATTCAACAACCCTTCCGGAGACCGCGGTTAAAGACGTGGCTGTTAACCCCCCTCACCAACCCACAAGCTGACCGAGAGCACAGATGCAATGATGCCAATTCTCCCACTCGGTCAGTTGTAGAGCGGGCGATTGGGCAGCTGAAATGTCGGTGGCGCTGCCTTGACAGGACTGGGGGGATGCTGTTATACCGCCCTGACCAGGTGTGCTGCATTGTGCTGTCCTGTGGTGTGCTGCACAATGTCGCACACAGGCACGGCATACCACTTAGTGAGGTGGCAGCACCACCAGATGACCCTGACCCAGGACCAATGTATGTGGAGCCCAACCAACAAGCCATTCAGGCCATTTACAATGGTAATCGGAGACAAAGTAAATTTTTCGACCAATTCCTTTAATGAGTGGCTTATGTCTGTAAGTGTGTCAGTGATATTTTTCAGGTGACTGTTAATTTCTCTGATGGCCATAACGATCTGCTGTTGTGACTCCAGAACAGCATGCATCAAGATGCGGCCAGACGGACGGGCCTCAGCACTGGGGGGAGGACTGGAAAAGCTGGGCACAGTGGGCTTCTCAGCAGGGGCGGATTCTGAGTGTGTGCCAGTGGATGTTCCGGCTGTTGCACCATATGAGTCTAAATAAACACAGGCACATGTTAACTGTGATTTGAGTCTGTTCCTTATTAATGGGTACACGCATTTGCCATAAATGCAATGGATACGTAAAATCTCTGGTGTACTTTTGGTCAGCTACATTGCATGCATTTGAAAATGAAATAGGTAAGCTATGTGTACCAAAGTAAAAACAAATGAGAAATTGGTTACCTTCGTGGCAGTCCTGTAGTAAATACGAGTCTCCCACAGCAGCAGATACTACTCCAGAGAGTAAAGTGTCACCAATAATTGAGGCAACTCTCTGCTCAAAGGGTGTAAGTTCATCGACCCCTTTACCACTGCCTGTTCTGCCCACACTTTGTCGGTGCACAGCAGTTTTCCGTTTAACGTCCACCTTTATATCAGACCATTTCTTTTTAAGGTCATTTACAGTGCGACTATCAGATCCCACCGTATTGACAGCATCAGCCAAACTCTCCCGCTCATATTTTTTCCTTTTGTTATTAATTCTGGAGGACAAAGTTCCAAATAAAATCCTACCTCCGATAGTAGCACCTCCAATTCACTTTCTGTAAAGTTTAGTTTCTTGCCGCTTGCTTTAGCCATTTTCTTACTGCTTTCTTTTGCCAAAGTGGACTCATTACCATATTTAAATTGATTTAATTAAGGGAGGAGACAGGGTGGGGCGTTGTGCTCGTGCATATACGCTCAATTTTGCATTAATTGGGATGTACAAAGAGAATATTCGTGGGATCCTTCGTACACAGAGATTCATAAATCTGTTTTTGTGTGTGTGTGTGTGTGTGTGTGTGTGTGTGTGTGTGTGTGTGTGTGTGTGTGTGTGTGTGTGTGTGTGTGTGCGTATGCACATTTACAGCTTTATCCGTACGCAATGTTTTAGTATGAATTCAACGCAAGTCTTTGTACATGAGGCCCCAGGTTATTAAAAATCCAGTATCAGGAGGACAGTTATCATATAAAAAATGTACAAGCCATTATAGATGATGTTTGAAGATTTTAAAGAACTGAGATGGTGAAGCCCAGGGCTGCTCTAGTTTTTTAGAAGGTCTCAATTCCTGGCAGCCGTTCATTCAACTTCTTTCCGGTAAGTGTTCCTGTAATGAGCTATCAATGATTTTGTAATATTGTAGAAAAGCTGTTGAAACGTCTCCTCTGGCAGTCTCTGGATGACGCTTGCCAAGTATAACATTATTGTTTGTAAGTACCCCTCAAGTGGGTACATGACAAACCCAGAGTGCGCAATTCTAACGGATGAGAAAATGACTAACACCCCAATCCACAGATGCGTCATCTCAAATATTAATTTACGCCCCTCAAAAGTGCAAGAGGAAATACTATTTATGGCTAATGGGGCCGAATTGCATGATTTTCATTTTCCAGTGCCGTAAGTCTCTGTGTTATTAGACACATGCTGCATCTTTTCTTCTAAAGGCAATATGGCAAATTATTTCTCTTTAATATCACTCTCAGTTCTATGATATAACTTTGATCTTCGAAGATGAAGATATCCACTGAGATCACTTATTCATTTATTATGAGTAACGGTTCATCACAGATTTTGTGGAAAAGTGCGTCAACGGAAATCGTAAATGATATGCAATGTAAAGCACATTACTACAGGGGCATAGCTCTGGAAAGTATGAGAAGCTTTGCACATTAATATCATAATTATGTGACATGGCGTTTGCTGATTTGCTGGAAGGTAATGTTTATTACACAGTTCACTGCTGATGCTTCTATTGGGCACAGCATATCATATTTTGATATAAAAATAGGGGAGAATGCTTTTTGACTTTCTCAGTTTGTGTAAATCCACTCTGGGTTCAGAGTATTTATTTTTTCCCACATTAATTTCCCACGTCTTGTACAAATATGTGGTTTTGTTTCATTAATACAGTGTAGACTTTTTTTCTTGATTTACCCCGAAAGAATGGAAGTGAACTGTGACAATGTGCCCCATTGGTGGGGGTACACTGTAACATCACCAAATGACAGCTTAAAATGTTACCTGACTCTCAGTCATTATTCACCTTTTTCTCATGGTTTCTCAAAAGAATTGATAAAAGTATAGAATATAATAGCAGTTTTAATAGGGGCTCAATGTAACGCAGTATTACAACACACCCCACCTGAGCAACTGGGATTTAAACGCGGCTCGTGTCTTCTGCTGTTAGATCAGCACTAAAGAACCATCTCAACTGTTAAATAACAGATAGAAGATCACAATAATATCATTATTTTAAATAAACACAAAAAAACAGAGATTCTTCAGTAAGAAATGTACTTTTGCTATGGTTAAATAAATGTTCAGTGATATCTTCCAAAGATTTCTTAATTTTGGCATGTTTTTTTCTCTAAATAGTGATGATATGGCAACTGGTAAATACACTAAGTTTTGTCATCCTGGCATGTGTGGAAAGTTTTAAACCATGTGTTACAACTAACCCCGCGTTAGGTTGTGCCCGCGCTCCCCTACTTCTTTCTATCCCAGTTTAATATGCAGCTTCATACAACTACAAGTTATTCATTTGTAAGTTGATCTCTAAACAACCAATAATGCACCAATAATGTAATTGTTGACAATAATCAGAGCACTTAATCAAAGTAAGATGTTTACTTGATGAACAAATCTCTTCTTTACATGCAATTTTCCATTAAAATGATTATTATTAATTAAAGTGCCCCTATTATGGTTGTCATGTGCACTGCAATAAATTAGAAATATAAACATGAGTTTGTTGATGGACATACTCTAATTAATTAATTAATGAGTTAATCCAGTTAATGCTGATGGTGAGGATTCAGTTGCAACATCTCATAATGTACCTTAAAATGAGTCGCGTATCACTGAGAAACGCCCTGCTCAAGTCGTCCTTGTGATGGAGGTTCAGGATGAATAACTAGTTCTTCCAATGTTACATCATCGGACTCGCGCTCAGATTGATATGGTAAAATAGATGTCATTGTTAGTCTTTACAGTCTGTACACTCACTGAGCTTTAGGAAGCCTCTGGAGCTGAAGTTTATGGTAATGGCCTTTTAGCTTCTGACACATGCTGTACACGGTAGACCAATGACAACAGACTGGACCATCTGACCAATCAGAGCAGAGTAGCTCACGAAAAGGAAGGATTTAGAGAGACTGATTCATCTGACGAGTTGTTTGAGTATCATTGAACAATGTGGTGATGTGCAATGTATATTATGAGAAAATTTATTTATTTATTTATTTTTGACTTTTGATGCATGTAAACCTGTTGTAGGAGACCTCCAAAACAAAATTAGGATTACTAAATTACTAACTACCAGTCATTAAGGCCAAAGTATACTTCACTTCTTACGCATACATAAAAAAAAAAAAAAAAGTGTGTTAGATTTACATGATTTAATTGTGTACATCAGTCCCACATGAATCAATTCAGTTAAACAAACATGATTTTGTTCATGTAACTTTAACATCATGGAATGAATACATTTTAAGTGACTCAATTAAGTAGTCTCAAAGTGAATTTTATATGGCTCCTGACATGATTCAGGCATTCAATTTCATATAGTCATTCAACCACTTCAATTTCATATACTTTAATGTTACACGACTGAATTATAATGCTGCACTATCATTATCTCAGCACAAACGGATTAAGTAAACTTCAATTTGACTTATATTTAAGTGGATTGAACACAATCAAAAAGCAATTGTGTTGCTTTAGCTCATTTTAATTAAGCAATTTGAACAAGCAGTAAAAATATTTTTTTTTCAGTGTATACGTGTATGCTAATTTCGTCATCAGAAGAGTACTCACATACTGAACGCGCATTTTTGTAACCGTGCGTATTTTGTACATGTAGGTTGCACATACGCATTTAATTTTTTTTGCCGTATTGACATAGGTTGTAATACGTACCAAGTGATTGCTCAAAACTGCGCATGCGTTGGCATGTAGTTGCAAAGTTACTTTTTTCGTAGAATGTCTAAAGTGGATTATTGGACAAATAAGTGGAGTATACCGTTTATCTGTCCTGCTGTAGCTAAAATAATGTGGCACAATTAAGTATATCTCCTGATATCAAGCAAGCCTGTGATATTAGAAGTGAATGTGGTGAAAGGATTTCCTGTTTTTGTTGTTGTTGTTTTCTTAAGTCAGTACTATTAATTCAGTTTTTTGTATTTTTTGAATTCTTTATTACGTATTTCATTGCATTTTTCTTATTGTTTTCAAATGATAATTAAAAATGTATGCAATTTATGGAAACGGTTCGTAAGCCCCTAATTTATTTCTGCAATATTGTAACTTGGTTGAAATATTGATGATTTTTGTTTCAGCTTGTGTCACACTTACAGCATTGCATGACTGTGAATAAGTGGGACAGTGTCTGCTGTCTGTTTTGCGTTAGTAATAAGGTATGTTTGGAAACAAATTGAATCCTCTGAGACTGACTTATGAAGGTGATGTTTTGTTACTCTTTCTCTCAGGATATTCTGCAGTTAATGTCAGCCTTCAATTTAAGATATTGTATAACTCAAAGAAAAGCTATTTACGGAAATAAGTTGTTTTCTTGTTTTGCTTTTCTTAATGCACTCTCAAATCATTTACTCAAGCCCTACAGAACACATTTTACAATGTTCTCTAACCAGCACCACATCATCTTAGATTGTTTAGAGTGTAGAACGATATAAATCCACATCAAGTCTAGAGTGGTTGCATTTGAAATCATTTAGATGTTTAGTAAAAGCACTAGAAGGTTTTTCTGATAAGCTCAATATGGGATAGGGGAGCGCGGGCACAACCTAACGCGGGGTTAGTTGTAACACATGGTTTAAAACTTCGCACACATGCCAGCATGACGAAACTTTGTGTATTTACTAGCTGCCATATCATCACTATTTAGAGAAATAATTGGGCCAAAATTAAGAAATCTTTGGAAGATATCACTGAACATTTATTTAACCATAGCAAAAGTACATTTCTTACAAGCCGATTCCAAAAACGTTGGGATACTGTGCAAATTGTGAATAAAAAAGGAATGCAATAATTTACGAATCTCATAAACTTATATTTTATTCACAATAGAATATAGATAATATATCAAATGTTGAAAGTGAGACATTTTGAAATGTCATGCCAAATATTGGCTCATTTTGGATTTCATGAGAGCTACACATTCCAAAAAAGTTGGGACAGGTAGCAATAAGAGGCCGGAAAAGTTAAATGTACATATAAGCAACAGCTGGAGGACCAATCTGCAACTTATTAGGTCAATTGGCAACATGATTGGGTATAAAAAGAGCCTCTCAGAGTGGCAGTGTCTCTCAGAAGTCAAGATGGGCAGAGGATCACCAATTCCCCCAATGCTGCGGCCAAAAATACTGGAGCAATATCAGAAAGGAGTTTCTCAGAGAAAAACTGCAAAGAGTTTGAAGCTATCATCATCTACAGTGCATAATATCATCCAAAGATTCAGAGAATCTGGAACAATCTCTGTGCGTAAGGGTCAAGGCCGGAAAACCATACTGGATGCCCGTGATCTTCAGGCCCTTAGACGGCACTGCATCACATACAGGAATGCTACTGTAATGGAAATCACAACATGGGCTCAGGAATACTTCCAGAAAACATTGTCGGTGAACACAATCCACTCAGTGCCATTCGCCGTTGCCGGCTAAAACTCTATAGGTCAAAAAAGAAGCCATATCTAAACATGATCCAGAAGCGCAGGCGTTTTCTCTGGGCCAAGGCTCATTTAAAATGGACTGTGGCAAAGTGGAAAACTGTTCTGTGGTCAGACCAATCAAAATTTTAAGTTCTTTTTGGAAAACTGGGACGCCATGTCATCCGGATTAAAGAGGACAAGGAACAACCCAAGTTGTTGTCAGCGCTCAGTTCAGAAGCCTGCATCTCTGATGGGATGGGGTTCATGAGTGCGTGTGGCATGGGCAGCTTACACATCTGGAAAGGCACCATCAATGCTGAAAGGTATATCCAAGTTCTAGAACAACATATGCTCCCATCCAGACGTCATCTCTTTCAGGGAAGACCTTGCATTTTCCAACATGACAATGCCTGACCACATACTGCATCAATTACAACATCATGGCTGCATAGAAGAAGGATCCGGGTACTGAAATGGCCAGCTTGCAGTCCAGATCTTTCACCCATAGAAAACATTTGGTGCATCATAAAGAGGAAGATGCCACAAAGAAGACCTAAGACAGTTGAGCAACTAGAAGCCTGTATTAGACAAGAATGGAACAACATTCCTATTCCTAAACTTGAACAACTTGTCTCCTCAGTCCCCAGACGTTTGTAGACTGTTATAAAAAGAAGAGGGGATGCCACACAGTGGGAAACATGGCCTTGTCCCAACTTTTTTGAGATGTGTTGATGCCATGAAATTTAAAATCAACTTATTTTTCCCTTAAAATGATACATTTTCTCAGTTTAAACATTTGATATGTCATCTATGTTGTATTATGAATAAAATATTGAAATTTGAAACTTCCACATCATTGCATTCTGTTTTTATTCACAATTTGTACAGTGTCCTAACTTTTTTGGAATCGGGTTTGTACTTAAGTTTATTTTTCATCTCTGTTTTTTGTGTTTATTCAAAATAAGACAAATCTGATATTATTGTGATCTTCTCTCTGTTATTTAACAGTTGAGATGGTTCTTTAGTGCTGATCTAACAGCAGAAGACACGAGCCGCGGTTTAAATCCCAGTTGCTCAGGTGGGGTGTGTTCTAATACTGCGTTACATTGTGCCCCTATTAAAACTGCTATTATATTCTATACTTTTATGAATTCTTTTGAGAAACCATGAGAAAAAGGTGAATAATGACTGAGAGTCAATATTCAGAAATGATTCATTATTATTATGTTTTGAACTCTGCTGTATAGCTGTATTTAGCAATGTGTTTGTTGTCAAACTCAAAAATGAGTATTTTTAATGATTAAAAATGGCATTATTTTATTTTAAAAAAATTATATTTGTATTTTATTGACAAAATATTTTAGTTTGTCTTGTATTTTATTTTTATTTTTTATTGTATCTGATAACATTTTAAGCTGTCATTTGGTGATGTTACAGTGTACCCCCACCAATGGGGCACATTGTCACAGTTCACTTCCACTCTTTCGGGTAAATCAAGAAAAAGTATACACTGTATTAATGAAACAAAACCACATATTTGTACAAGACGTGGGAAATTAATGTGGGAAAAATAAATACTCTGAACCCAGAGTGGATTTACACAAACTGAGAAAGTCAAAAGCATTCTCCCTATTTTTATATCAAAATATGATATGCTGTGCCCAATAGAAGCATCAGCAGTGAACTGTGTAATAAACATTGCCTTCCAGCAAATCAGCTGGAAAAATAAATACTCTGAACCCAGAGTGGATTTACACAAACTGAGAAAGTCAAAAGCATTAGGTTGTGCCCCACTCTCCCTATATATATATATATATATATATATATATATATATATATATATATATATATATATATATATATATATATATATACACTCACCTAAAGGATTATTAGGAACACCTGTTCAATTTCTCATTAATGTAATTATCTAATCAACCAATCACATGGCAGTTGGTGTGGTCCTGGTCAAGACAATCTCCTGAACTACAAACTGAATGTCAGAATGGGAAAGAATTTTGAGCGTGGCATGGTTGTTGGTGCCAGACGGGCCGGTCTGAGTATTTCACAATCTGCTCAGTTACTGGGACTTTCACGCACAACCATTTCTAGGGTTTACAAAGAATGGTGTAAAAAGGGAAAAACATCCAGTATGCGGCAGTCCTGTGGGCGAAAATGCCTTGTTGATGCTAGAGGTCAGAGGAGAATGGGCCGACTGATTCAAGCTGATAGAAGAGCAACTTTGACTGAAATAACCACTCGTTACAACCGAGGTATGCAGCAAAGCATTTGTGAAGCCACAACACGCACAACCTTGAGGCGGATGGACTACAACAGCAGAAGACCCCACCGGGTACCACTCATCTCCACTACAAATAGGAAAAAGAGGCTACAATTTGCACGCCGCTCACCAAAATTGGACAGTTGAAGACTGGAAAAATGTTGCCTGGTCTGATGAGTCTCGATTTCTGTTGAGACATTCAGATGGTAGAGTCAGAATTTGGCGTAAACAGAATGAGAACATGGATCCATCATGCCTTGTTACCACTGTGCAGGCTGGTGGTGGTGGTGTAATGGTGTGGGGGATGTTTTCTTGGCACACTTTAGGCCCCTTAGTGCCAATATGGCATCGTTTAAATGCCACGGCCTACCTGAGCATTGTTTCTGACCATGTCCATTCCTTTATGACCACCATGTACCCATTCTGATGGCTACTTCCAGCAGGATAATGCACCATGTCAGAAAGCTCGAATCATTTCAAATTGGTTTCTTGAACATGACAATGTCACTGTACTAAAATGGCCCCCACAGTCACCAGATCTCAACCCAATAGAGCATCTTTGGGATGTGGTGGAACAGGAGCTTCATGCCCTGGATGTGCATCCCACAAATCTCCATCAACTGCAAGATGCTATCCTATCAATATGGGCCAACATTTCTAAAGAATGCTTTCAGCACCTTGTTGAATCAATGCCACGTAGAATTAAGGCAGTTCTGAAGGTGAAAGGGGGTCAAACACAGTATTAGTATGGTGTTCCTAATAATCCTTTAGGTGAGTGTATATATATATAAATTGGTGATAGTTCTTAAGATTGGATAGTTGTCACAAACTCCCATCACCAGCCCAGTCACCTTAGCGCACTGCATTTCCCAGCATCCCTCCAGTTCCTCATCTGAACCAAAGACTTTATATAGAAAGACACGCCTACTGCGTTTTGAAATTATGGGTGGTACTTCCGGTTTGGTAGCCTGACAAGCCAGACCCACATCACTTGAGATGTTGGGTCTGGGAACACACCGTTGGCAGGGCTCAATCCGAAGGACAGATTATATTTGCTGCCGCTAGGGTGTGTCTAGATTTCTAGGCTACCGGTTTGGGGAACTTCCACTCAAAATGAATAATTTTAAACCATAAGGTTGCCCTACAAATAAAGTGTTTCTGTCAGATTGACTGAATGAGATGTCAATTTTCCTTCATGTTTTATTTTCAGACTTCCTGGGAATAATATCACACTTGGGTTTTGTTTTGTTTTTTGTTTTTTTATGTGACGTTATAACAATAATATCTATGGCAAGAGCTCTTTTCAGTCACTGCATTCTTTTCCTCATGATTATTTTCTTTTTCCCTTTACATTCCGCTGTAATAGTATGAAAAAGACATATACTGCATATTTGTGGTCTGTTCTCCCGATTTAAGTTATATCCCATTAATAATTCACTGGTATGCACAAAGAATCTCTCGTTTTTCTCCTCAAATCCTCACATCTTTTTCCAGGTTTGTTTTCACAGGTAAATACAATTTATTATCTGTCAAAATGATGGAAATCACTTTGAAATAGTATCACGCAATGTTGAAGTTAATGGACATTTTTGATTAAGGCAACATATTTTACATATTACACAGATTACTACAGTGATATTTAACCCATCCGTTATTGCTGTGGAAAGAATCACGCTTTTGGGGTTATTCATGATCTGTTGGAAGTACCTTGTTGATGCTTTTACACTTTTAAATGTCCTTTTAATGTTCGATGGTTGAAGGGTGAGTAGAATAATGTCATCTCATTGTACCCAGTTTTAAAAAAACGTATTATTGCATCCATAGAGCGAGCCTTTCACTGATTGTTTACAGTTTAACAGAAGTTACACCCATAAAATCGCGCAAATCGCCATGGAGCATACGAATATGCTGGATAGAAAAAGGCCCTGTCCCAAATGGCACACTTCATGTGCACTTACGGTCTTGTGGACTTACAATGGCTGCTGTGTGCGCATCCTTAAGACCGTAGGGGGTCCCATTCATCATTTAAGCTTAAAGAAGCGTGCTCGTGAGCGCCCCATTTGCAGCTGCTATGCGCCCTTGGTGCGCACTTCAGCTAAGCCCGCAAGTTCACGAGCTACGCACGCAGAGGACTTCTACCCGGCAGTCAAAGCGGCATTACATCGTGAAAGTGCGGACTTGGAGGAAGACCGTGAGGGTTTAGGGTCCCATTTTGGATTGGGCCAAAGTCAGTGTTACTACAGGGGCACTTAGGACTGTGCATGCGCATTAGCTTGGTCCAGCTTGTCAAGAGCGTTTAGAAAAAAGATTTATGAGACAGTTGTTGTCAGGTTTCATTGGTGATTTCAAATATGAAATTTAATTGTAAGCTTGGTGAACAGTTTTGAAGAATTTGATGTTTCCCCATTCAAAGAGATAGGAGCTGCACTTGCATGCCTGAGAGGTGTTTCAAAGATGTCCGCCAAGTGAAATGATTTGTCTTAAAGGGACTTTGCCTGCACTCACTCAGCCATCACCTGCACACTTATCATCACCATATAAACACACACCTGTAAGACAAAGTGTTTGATTCCTATTCAGCCTGCTAAACAGCAACTAAAAGGTGTGTGTGTCTGTGGAATTACCCACCAGTTGAAGTCACAATCACTATCTTCAAATTGCCAGTCCTAAGAAGTTTAATACCTGCCTTGATCATAACTGTGTTATCGTTATCATTGGGTTTGACATGATAATCTATGATAACTTTTTCAAAAAAGTTAAGTCTTTTGGCAAAGTCTTTTGACATTTTGTAGTGGTAAAAACAAGATAAGTCGTCTACAGTTTTCTCCCTAGTTTCTTGTCCACTGTTGAAGGAGTTGATTCTGTTGTCAGTTGACAATGCGTTTGTCCTGACACGTGTAAATATATCCAGAGACTGATTGAAAATGCATTAAATGAAGTAAGATCATTAAATTAAAAGAAGCACGAATTGCAACATAAAACAAACAAATGATATGCTGCTTGCCCCCATGGCTCCATGTGCAGTCAAAAGAACAGTTCCCCTTCTGTCAGTGGTGGCATATCCTTTTAGAAGTTATTTTTTTTACTCACACAAACTCCCAATAATCTCACAAATAGCCATTATAATAACCAAAGATTTTTAAATAAACAAATTTATTTAAAAAAATTAAGATAGTAAATATGGCTCCTACAATGCTTGAATGTGTATTCATAAACACACTGAAAAGGACCAAAATTGGCCCTTATATAGTAATAAAATGAAGGAAAAGATTAGGTTTTTCCAATAAGGTAAAAATTATATTTACTATAGGGATGTGCCTGAAGCCTACTGCTCCGTTCACTCCATGTAGTAATTACCATAAATAAAGCTCTGTGTCTCATTTCGGAAGGCTGCGTCCTCCAGAGGTTGCATTCGAAGGCTACATGCGTCATCAAGGCTGTCTCACTTCAAAAAAGTAAGTAGGACACTCTGAATGCGACCTTCAAATGCGCCCTTCTTTCACAGGAATTCGGAGGGTGCATGAGGTGTATCCTTCACTGCTGCAGATAACCCACCATTCTTTGTGTCGCCGTTAACAACCGTAATATTTTTTTATATATAAAAATGGCTCATCTCCATAAAGTTGGTCAGCAGCAGAAAGCATGAAGTGCTCTAAAACTTCCTGGTATATGGCTGCATTGACCTTGGACCTCAGAAAACACAGTGGACCAACACCAGCAGATGACATGGCACCCCAAACCATCACTGACTGTGGAAACTTTACACTGGACCTCAAGCAACGTGGATTGTGTGCCTCTCCTCTCTTCCCCCAGACTCTGGGACCCTGATTCCCTTTCATCAGAGAACATAACTTTGGAGCACTCAGCAGCAGTCCAGTCCTTTTTGTCTTTAGCCCAGGCGAGATGCTTCTGACGCTGTCTGTTGTTCAAGAGTGGCTCGACAGCTGAAACCCATGTCTTGCATTCGTCTGTGCATAGTGGTTCTTGAAGCACTGACTCCAGCTGCAGTCCACTCTTTGTGAATCTCCCCCACATTTTTGAATGGGTTTTGTTTCACAATCCTCTCCAGGGTGCGGTTATCCCTATTGCTTGTACACTTTTTCTCCCACATCTTTTCCTTCCCTTCGCCTCTCTATTAATGTGCTTGGACACAGAGCTCTGTGAACAGCCAGCCTCTTTTGCAGTGACCTTTTGTGTCTTGCCCTCCTTGTGCAAGGTGTCAGTGGTCGTCTTTTGGACAGCTGTCAGGTCAGCAGTCTTCCCCATGATTGTGTAGCCTACAGAACTAGACTGAGAGACCGTTTAAAGGCTTTGCAGGTGTTTTGAGTTCATCAGCTGATTAGAGTGTGGCACCAGGTGTCTTCAATATTCAACCTTTCACAATATTCTAATTTTCTGAGATACTGAATTTGGGATTTTCCTTAGTTGTCCGTTATAATCATCAAAATTAAAATAAATAAATATTTGAAATATATCAGTCTGTGTGTAATGAATGAATATAACATACAAGTTTCACTTTTTGAGTGGAATTAGTGAAATAAATCAACTTTTTGATTATATTCTAATTATATGACCAGTACCTGTACATGCAAGTGAAGATGTGGTGTTTAAATGTAAATAGTTTCAAGCTTGTTTTTGTTTTTTAAGTTGTATTACCTCAAACAGATAGTTCTGGAAACAGGATTACAAGTGTTTAGCGGTATTTAAATGTTTAGAATAGTACTGTCAAAGCAAGAAATATTTCATAGTCATTTTCAAGTTATAAACAATTTTTATAGTTATAATTCATATAACTGGTGTGAGAGTGCAACGAGGCAATGTGATACTTCCTGCCTGTGTGTCCTACAAAGGACGTCTCGTTTAATTCTGATTGAGGACACTCCATATACTGCCTCCTTCACAGGATGTGTCCTCCGGAGGCCGCAGCCTTCGAAATTAAATTAAATGAGACACAGCATCTGTATGCTTTCAAACCGCTCTCGTGTTTCTTTTGATGTCATACACCGATTGGTCTGCCACCCCTAAAGGGACATAGGTAAAATGATAAAAAATCAGTTTGAAAGTCCGCTGAGGAAAGCGATATCTTTGTCTTTTTAAAAGATTTCCAAAGACAGCACTAAAACAAAGTCCTTGTTTACAGCCAGTCAATTATAAAGAGTCTTTGCCGCCATCTAGTGGTGTAATAATGTAACTGTCACTGAAGTCAAAATTACAATCACTGATGGACCCTTTCTCAATACCAATAATATATAAAATAATGTTTACTGAACAATAATATTTTGATATCAATAATATTATTATTTTAATATAATAACCAATATAAGGCCAATATAAAAACCAATAGGAAATAAACACCTGCAAACAATGCAGTCAAACGTACAAAAGCAGCGCTCTAGTAGGCCCTACAGGATTTAAGATAAACAGCCTAACGTTAAATATAAAGTTATCACATTTAATTTTCCCCTTAAGCGCCGAACAGCCGCTGATGCCATGGAACTTACATCTGCGAAAGCATCTAAACAAATTGTAAAATAGGTGCTATGTTTATATGAGTCACATATTTGAGGTCTAAATAACTATATTCTTGACTAAAAAACTTTTAAAACTACTTTTCATGACACATCAACAGTAGTATTTTTGCTCGACTACCATGACAGTTGCTGGCATGGAGTGATACAAATGGTGAAATGGTGAAATTGAGTGATATTGGGTGAATATCGCATGGATGGAAAAGGCTCTCAGCCAATAAAATTCGAGAACCAGAAAGAACTGTTTATATATATATCAGTATATATACTGTATATATATATTAATATATATTAACTGATATATATATATATATATATATATATATATATATATATATATATATATATATATATATATATATATATATATATATATATATATATATATATATATATATATATATATATATATTTTCTTTAGAAATGTTGGCCCATATTGATAGGATAGCATCTTGCAGTTGATGGAGATTTGTGGGATGCACATCCAGGGCACGAAGCTCCCGTTCCACCACATCCCAAAGATGCTCTATTGGGTTGAGATCTGGTGAATGTGGGGGCCATTTTAGTACAGTGAACTCATTGACATGTTCAAGAAACCAATTTGAAATGATTCAAGCTGTGTGACATGGTGCATTATCCTGCTGGAAGTAGCCATCAGAGAATGGGTACATGGTGGTCATAAAGGGATGGACATGGTCAGAAACAATGCTCAGGTAGGCCGTGGCATTTAAACGATGCCATATTGGCACTAAGGGGCCTAAAGTGTGCCAAGAACCATTACACCCCCACACCATTACACCACCACCACCAGCCTGCACAGTGGTAACAAGGCATGATGGATCCATGTTCTCATTCTGTTTACGACAAATTCTGACTCTACCATCTGAATGTCTCAACAGAAATCGAGACTCATCAGACCAGGCAACATTTTTCCAGTCTTCAACTGTCCAATTTTGGTGAGCTTGTGCAAATTGTAGCCTCTTTTTCCTATTTGTAGTGGGGATGAGTGGTACCCGGTGGGGTCTTCTGCTGTTGTAGCCCATCCGCCTCAAGGTTGTGTGTGTTGTGGCTTCACAAATGCTTTGCTGCATACCTCGGTTGTAACGAGTGGTTATTTCAGTCAAAGTTGCTCTTCTATCAGCTTGAATCAGTCGGCCCATTCTCCTCTGACCTCTAGCATCAACAAGGCATTTTCGCCCACAGGACTGCCGCATACTGGATGTTTTTCCCTTTTCACACCATTCTTTGTAAACCCTAGAAATGGTTGTGCGTGAAAATCCCAGTAACTGAGCAGATTGTGAAATACTCAGACTGGCCTGTCTGGCACCAACAACCATGCCACGCTCTAAATTGCTTAAATCACCTTTCTTTCCCATTCTGACATTCAGTTTGTAGTTCAGGAGATTGTCTTGACCAGGACCACACCCCTAAATGCATTGAAGCAACTGCCATGTGATTGATTGATTAGATAATTGCATTAATGAGAAATTGAACAGGTGTTCCTAATAATCCTTTAGGTGAGTGTATATATATATATATATATATATATATATATATATATATATATATATATATATATATATATATATATATATATATACACACACACATTTTTTTAAATTTACATTTGTAACATATTCGAGTAATTAGTCAAGTCAAGTCAAAGTCAGCTTTATTGTCAATTCTGCCATACGTACAGTACATACATACAGAGAATTGAAATTCTATGACTCTCAGACCCTAGGTGCCTAACAACAACAAAACAATAACAATAACAACAAAAGTTTAACAGTAACAACAACAGCAGAAAGATTAAAAAAAGATGAATTATAGAACTATAAAGTGAATTATAGAGGTAAAGTGGCGATGGCAAATAGTGCAAACAATAGTAACAATAGTGCAATTTCAGATTTAAGTCAGTGCAGGTATAAAATAAAATTATAAGAGTGTGTGCAAAAAAAGAGTCTGTAAGAGGGGAGACCAATTCCTCAGAGAGACAATATAATGAGGTAGATGAAGATGAAGGGAGGAGAACTGGGGGGGGTGATTCCCAGATCAGGTGCGTGGGGCAGAAAAGGGGAGAGTCGGCAGAGTCGGGAGGGAGTTCAATGCCCTGACAGCTTGGGGAATGAAGCTATCCTGAAGAGGCTGTGCGATGGGTGGGTAGAACCCAATACTTGCGATTAAAAGTGTAATCTGTCAATTTCTCTCAAAAAAATCCTGTCGTCACTGTTACGAGAGGCCACAAAGGGTCTATCAGTTATATCCTCCATTTCACAGGAAATGCAGGATGCATTTAGAGTCGCCTTCGAAATGGGACAGCAATTGTCGCACTGTGGTGACACAATCGCCTTTTGAATGTGTCCTTCAAAGGGTGCAGCCTCTGAATTGAGACACAGCCATTGACATCAAACCTGCAGTTATGTCTTGATTTGCCACGTCATTTGAACATAATTGCAGATGCTGGAAATTAAAATTCCCTTTCGAAAGGGAACTCGCACTGCGTCCAAGAATGCATTGAGGAATGTCTCAGCGTGACGGATGTCTGAAGCTACTATCGAATCACGGCAATCCAATTGACCGGTGACAGCCCATGATGTCATCAATGTGCGACCAGGAAATATATAAGGGCGCCTTGCAACATGACAGTCACCTTTTTTCGTCTTCAGGGACTGCTCTGTTTGAAGCGCTATTCGAGTTCAGGAAAGTATTACTCTTTCATATTTTCTGCCTGGGGGAAGAGCATGCATGGGCAGTTCTTGAGGGAGCTGCCTGTGTGAATTGTGAGCGTTTTCCCATCAGAACGCTCCGCTCTCATCTGGCCCTCTTCTCGAGGGAAGAGGGCTCGGCATTTGGGACCGGTGATGCGGGTCCCGCTTACGCTGAGGCGGAGCGGCGACTCGCATCATGGGGTTCCCAGATGGACCTCGCCGATCTTATCGAGAGAGGTGTTGTTCTCTTGGAAGATCCAGCAGGTGACGAAGGTGAGCTGCGGGGGGAGGAGACAGATAGTTCCTCCACCTCTGCAGCAAGTGCTCTTCCAGATGAGCAGGGGATGGCTGGTGGTGAAGATCGGGCCATCCTGCCCCATGTATGGGGAGCTGTTGGAGGTCATGGGATGCGCCACTGACAGACTGCAGCTGCCATGGCAGCGCGTTAGGGGAGAAATTGCTTGCGGATGGCTCGACGATCGATTTCTCTCAGGCCATTATCTCCCAGCTCCAGTGAGCCTCCCATTCCTCCCCGATCTGCATGCTGAGATCGAGTGGGCATGGAAAAGTCCATATTCAGCCCATATCCATCGGCATCAGCGGGCCAATTTCGCTGATGTTGAGGGGTTGGCCGAGCATGGGTCTGTGTCTCTGCCACCAATTGACAAGACGTTTGTGGGCTATCTGGCAGACATCGACACTAAGGGCTCCAACCCTGCCATCTAAGCCTCTAAGGACAACATCTCGCTTAAATGGCAGGGCATACACATCAGCGGGTCAGGCGGGACAAGCGTACCAAGCGGACCTGATGAAGCATCTCAATCAGGGGATGGGACTTTCCCCTGATGCGGTAGTCGAACTGCACCGCACCACAGATCTAGCTCTCCAGATCCAGGATCCAGCAGTGTCGGTAATGGGTCTTCTCCCTGAGAGTGGATAAGATCTTAAAGGTGCCCTAGAATGATTTGAAACTATATTTTAAATTGTTCTCTGATATTTACATAGAGAGTATGTGGCTTATTTAAGGTCAAAAACTGTCCAGATACGGTTTTACAGGTCCATTTACAACCTTGAAATTGTCCCTAGGATGTAATGCTCTGTTTTTACCTTATTTGGAAGGGTCATGAATATTAATGTGGAGTTCTGCTCTGATTGGCTGTTTCACTGCGGCTCATTTCAGTGGCTCACAGTGACAGCAAACACATCTCTACTGTCCGGCACGACAATGGAGAGATTAGGCATTCAAATTTATATGTTTGAGCCCGTTTCTGACGAAGATGCAGATTTTGAGGAACAACAAATTGTTTTGAGATTGGAAAAGGACACTTCTGAGTGGTAAGTTTAGTATTTATTTTCATTAAGAACCTGCAAAATTGTTACGTCCATACTAGAACTTCAGCCTAAACAATAACTAGCATATAGCATCAACTTTACATGTCAGAAGTCACAACTTTGTTATTAGCATTCTTAGCATTGTAAAAACATTTGAATTATTGCAATGTGTCCCTGTATGATTTTACAATGATAGCTTCTTCACTTTGAATCACGAACTGAACTGGGTAGCGTGTAAATATATTGTTTGTACAGTAACGTTACAGTTTGATAGAGTACTGATTTAAAAGTCGATTTATTTATTAATAAAATGAATAGAATGATAGTCAAATGACTATCGTTTTAACTTATATGGTGGAGAAGGTGACGTTAGCTAGAAGGATCGAGTGAGCTATCTGTAACAACTAAACTAACGTAGTGCGACATGCGTATCTACGGTTGTATTTTGTAATTTATGACAACACTGGCAGGAAATGATATTAACCTTTGTCATTAGACACACTATTTAGTTATGTATGGCACTTGGAGTTTCCTATTGTTACTGTACAAGCATCTTGCGTTATCTAGACAATGCTGTCTCTAAGAAACTTTCAATTTAATCAGAAATTGTTTAGACAGTCAATAAGTGGATCAAATCACTACTTACTGCTTGCAGGAATATAGTTGGAATTGCCCCTTTCTTCAGTTTTTGACGCTGAGCAAAGCCTGCTTCATATTGTCCCAGGTTTGAAAAACTGTCTGTGGTGAAATGGGCCGAGCAAACAAACAATTTTGAATTAAATTGTTGCGGTATCCGATTATAAATAAACATCAACCATGCCTGTTGAGATTTTTTATCTGTGGGAAGGGTATGAAAAGTCCTCATATCCCCTGCATAGCCTGGAACATAACATTTGTGTCCATGATCTGCCATTTTCGCTGTCCTCGTGTGACGCTTGTTTACCTGCAGAACTCCCGATGATTCGGCTGCAGTTCTGCCTGACACTGAACATGGGCTGGCATATGCAAATGTTGGGGGTGTACATATTTTTCTATTTTCCTATTTTTCCGTGGTGTTTTTCACAAATGAGATTTACATATGAAAGAGGAGGCAATGGTGTTTGAGACTCACTGTATGTGATTTCCATGTACTGAACACTTGTTATTTCACTATGGCAAGGTTAATTCAATTTTTCATTCTAGGGCACCTTTAACCCTCGTCTTTCTTCTTCGTCCTTCTCCCCAGGCGCTTCTTACATCAGGCCAGACTGGGCCTATGATGAGTGGAGATGATATTCTGATGGCCCGCCTTGGCTTGGTCCATGAGAGTGCCTCTTTCAGGCCTGCAAGGATGACAGACCTCAGGTTTACGAAAGTGAGTGGGTAAGTCGTCATTCTGCCAAAAGCAGGGTATATCTGAGTACTCCACTCTCAGCTCTGTATCATTCTGCCTCCGCCATTATGGCTCTGTGGTTGGATACTCTGGCAGCTAGCATGACTTGCTATCACGTAGTAGGACTCATCAGCCTCTCTGAAGGCGAGTCCCTGGATTCTTGGTTACTCTGACAGTTAGCATGAGTTGCTATCAGATAAGAGGCCTGGTGAGGCCTACATGGAGGTGAATTCCCGGGTCCCAGTGACTTTGACAGGTAGCATGCATTGCTAGTAGGTGGTAGGCCTCATCCGGCCACGGTCGCAGGCCTCTCATGAGGCCTCCCAGTCAGATCAGTCCGTAGGCCTTTCCGGCCTCCTTAGCGCTTTGAAACATAGGTGCTTTGTAGATCCTCGGATCAAGCAGATAGACTCCCCTCGCTAGCAAGCGTCGTAAAGTGCTATGCTGAGTTCTGCTCTCCAGGATACCCGTCTCTGAGATCCGGTCTACTCCGGTCTACTGAGTTGGTTACTGCCAGTTTCGCAGTCCCTCCGTCTGGAAGCCTTGAAATCTTTCGAAAGGGAACATCTCAGGTTACGTATGTAACCTTGGTTCCCTGAGAACAGGGAACGAGACACTGCGTCTCGTTGCCATGCCTCAGGGCCAGCCGGCCTGCCTGTCTGCCTGCCTGCCAGACAGTCCCTTCATACGAAAAGGTGAATGTCATGTTGCAAGGCACCCTTATATACTCCCTGGTCGCACATTGATGACATCATGGGCTGTCGCCGGTCAATAGGATTGCCGTGATTTGATAGTAGCTTCAGACATCCATCACGCTGAGACGTTCCCCAATGCATTCTTGGATGTAGTGTCTCGCTCCCTGTTCTCAAGGAACCAAGGTTACATACGTAACCTGAGACGTTTTTCAATTAATATTTGTTTTTTTTTTGTTTTTGTTTTTCTCACACAAAGCTATCCTATGTCTTCAGAAGACTTGGTAAATCCTATGGTTTGTT
Source organism: Paracanthobrama guichenoti (assembly GCA_018749465.1). Classification (NCBI taxonomy): domain Eukaryota; kingdom Metazoa; phylum Chordata; class Actinopteri; order Cypriniformes; family Gobionidae; genus Paracanthobrama; species Paracanthobrama guichenoti. The sequence goes on along the minus strand of CM031959.1, from coordinate 39,496,476 downwards.
TTTATGGTGCCTTTTTTTTTCATCTGCATTACTCAAAAGTGCATACTGCAATATTATTATTTATTTATTTATTTTCTACTGTGCTCTACTGAATAAATAAAATCAGATTTTGGGTGAACTATTTCTTTAACTCTGCACTACAAACAATGGCCTGGAGCATCATTAATCAGTTCCTTAGTTTCCCAATAACATACCAGATTCCACCAGCCTCTTTACAAGCATCCAGAGTTAGTGTTTTTTCTTTTGTCTTTGTATCATAGCAACTGCAAAGCATGGCATGATATTGATTCCTTTGATTTTCTACATATTTGTACTGTAAATGTGTTTCCAAGAACTCAAAAAACAGTTTCTTTTTCCTGTAATTTCTGCAGAACATGCTGACTTACATCTCCAAAATTCAGTGTAGTTTTGAGTATCTTGTGCCGAGAGAAATGCCGAAGTTCTAGGTGAAGCCTGTTATAGACTGCAACTAACTTTCACTGTCTGACTCCAAAACAATAATGCAGCACACTCTCTTGCAAACACCTTAGGGTAAAAGTCTACAGGCAACTCATCAGATCAACAGCTGCTGCTCAAGGTTATTACCTGAGGAGTGAAAACAACAAGACCCTTTGATTAATCTTGGGAAATCGGATCGAATAAAGAACATTTTTGAATTTAGTGCCAAATGAATCACAATGCTGCTAAATATCTCTGGAGGGAACTGAATAGAACATTCTGACACATGAATGGTCCAACAAGACAACAAAAAATCTATCAGCAACAGACAATGACAAGCATTTTTAGCTGATGGGCCCACAAGACTGGTTCAGTTATCACAGGAACAGCGGAGGAACGAGGGAGAGCAAGGGACGGGTTTGATGAAACTGTCTGCTCATTAAAGAGAACAGGCATTAATCACCAGTCAGTGGCAACCCACAGGTCCGGATGTGGTTGGAACTCAGCGAGGCGTTGAGGTGTCCAGGCTCTGATTAGGGAGATGCTGGATGACGGGAGCGGAGGGGGGCTGTTGAGAGACCGCTCCATTAATTGCAAATTATTTACATGCCAAAGTTCTTATCAGCTAATTTTAAGAGCCGGCACGATCTGGATAATTCCATCCGGAATGAAAACACACAGCTCAAGAAAGATTGGACTCTTTCTCACCACAAACCTCTGGTTTCTTGTATGTGGCCGTTTTGTCCTTCAGAAAAAATGTGATTGGTTGTGTTTGTGTGCTAGATTAGTGTGTTTATGGGTGGTTGTGAAGATGGTGTCTTGAATGCATTGCTGTATGTTTGCGTGATTGTCGGGTCCACTCCACGCAAGGTCATGGGTTCCAGGGCCGTTTTTAGGCGTTTTTAAATTAGGTGGTCGCCTAGGGCACCATCAGATGAAGGGGCGCCAGTGAGCACATATCTGGCACTACATTTTGGCAGAGGTGTGTGTAAAGGGTGTCACAGCCACCCTGAAATATGATTGCCACCCCCACTGGTTTCCCCAAAACTATTGGATCAGAGTACTGTCAATTACTGTCTGACTGTTGCATATAAAGTTTGCATTTGGAGCGCTCAACAACACCATTAGATCAAAGAGCTCGGTCAATTCTTTGGCAAGGTAGCACTTTTTTAACCACACACTACAGCTAAATTCAAAGGCCGATTAAAAAGACAGGTGCAATTAAAAAAAGTGCATAAATCTGTATTTTGTTAGGGCCGTATTTGTGGCAGTTGAGAAATCACACTGTGAAATAGGCAGATAATGTAATATTGCTCGGTGTGTATTGTAGAGGCAAGATATAACCACACTCACTTAAGCATTTCATAATATATTTTGACTCTATAAAGATTTCTTCTCTTACTTGCACCTCCAAGCGTGTTTGCGCCAATGCATTGTTAAAGGATCAGTCTGTTTTGTAATTGTCCCATATAAAACTTTGACAGCCAGTTTAAAAATTGCATAATAAAATGTGCTAATTCACAACATTAATTACATCCTTTATTAAACTGCTTTGTCGAATTTAACACATCTTTATGGATGGTGTTGAAATGCTGAATCGATTCATTCAGTTCTAATAGTGCTTAATGCAAGCAGTGTCATACGGAGGGCATTGTGTCGCGTTATTTAAAGGGGAAGTTTGAGAGTCAATGAGCAACAAAGGCCGCACTGAATCAATATTTATTCTTGTTACTTTCAAGTGACTAATCAAGCTTTTATAAGTAGTTAGTGGTAAATTTAGAAACATTTCCAAATGGCATATATTTGTTAATAAGGATTACATTTCCAAATTATATGTGTATGTATTTGTTAAAATTAATACCAATAATATCATGTTGCTTTTAAGATTTGGCTGGGGGGGTGCCAATGAGGATTTCGCCTAGGGTGTCAAAATGGCTAGAAACAGCCCTGATGGGTTCAATAATAATTAAAAAAAAATAATAATAAGTAAAATATGGCCCTCAAACATCATTTTACTGACGACTGCTTCTCAAATCACAGAGTTCAACACAGGATTCGCAAATGCTTGCTCTTGAAAGATGCGTCAGTACCCAGTTTATTTGGACCAACTTGCTCCTCAGAATCACAACCTGTATGAATAATTATTTATGTATATATTTTCTACTGGGTGTTTAAAATACGTAGTTTTGGGTTTTATATTGTTTCCGGCTAACTGAAATAGCAGCTGTGAGCCACTATTACCTAAAACTATGGTCTATTAATGCAGATTGTCTGTTGTTTTTAATACTTTAAGTAAAGATAAAGGATGGAGCAAGATTTGTTTTACAAATATTGATACAGTTCCCGCATGTGCACCGCAATAAATTAGAAATATACACATGGGTTTGTTAATGGACGTACTCTTGTTAATGCTCAAATCTCTTCTTTACATGCAATTTTCCATTAAAATGATTATTATTAAAGTGCCCCTATTATGGCTGTCATGTGCACTGCAATAAATTAGAAATATAAACATGAGTTTGTTGATGGACATACTCTAATTAATTAATTAATGAGTTAATCCAGTTAATGCTGATGGTGAGGATTTAGTTGCAACATCTCATAATGTACCTTAAAATGAGTCGCGTATCACTGAGAAACGCCCTGCTCAAGTCGTCCTTGTGATGGAGGTTCAGGATGAATAACTAGTTCTTCCAATGTTACATCATCGGACTCGCGCTCAGATTGATATGGTAAAATAGATGTCTTTGTTAGTCTGTGTACAATCGCTGAGGAAGTCTCAGCTGAAGTTCAGTTACGGTAAAGGGCGACACTCACGCATGCAGTAGACCAATCACAACAGACTGGACTGTCTGACCAATCAGAGCACAGTAGGCTCTCAGAAAGGAGGGATTTAGAGAGACTGATTCATCTGTTGAGTCATTTGAGAATCATTGAAAAATGGGGTGATGTGCAATATATATTATGAGAAAAGTAAAGTGTTTTTTTCTTTTTTTTTATGCACATAAACCTGTTGTAGGAGACCTCCAAAACAAAATTAGGAGACTTTAAAATAGCATAATTTACATTGTAGCCTACTTATATTTAAAAAAATACCTGCATGTAATTACAGCTATAACTCATGTCTGTGATTACATGTGTTCATCCCTGTCCCTTCTCATGTCAGTGTTAAAGGGGACATATTATGCCCCTTTTCACAAGATGTAATATAAATGTCTGGTGTCCCCAGAATGTGTTTGTAAAGTTTCAGCTCAAAAAAAACCCCAGATCATTTATTAAAGCTTGTCAAATTTGCCCCATTTGTGCCGTTTTTGTTTGTGTACCTTTAAATGCAAATGAGCTGCTGTTCCTCACCCCCTTTCCAGAAGATCCACGAGCTTTGGATACAACATCAACAACAAAATTAATCCTTACTTGTTCTGGATATGAAGTTAGAGCACGAAGCGTTGGTTTTGACCAAACCATCAGAAACAACTTTTTTTTGCGAATCCAGCATTGTACTGACCACATTTCCTTCAAAAATGAATTCACCCGCAGTGTCCTCAGTGGCTCGGATGCCGGGAGTCTATGGAGACTTGTATGTTCATTGGTACATCCAACCACAGAACATTTGTAATGTTTTTTTAGCACAGACATTGTAATACTCCAGTTAGCTGATACAGCGAGTAAACAGAAATGGCGGTCTCTGTGCTTCTCACTCAGGGGTGTGTCTATGCAGATCATCAACAGTCATGGGCGGGGTTTCCCTACTCTTACATAGGAGTAGGGGGAAATCTAGAACAGCTGTTATGAGAGATTGATAATGATTGATGGGGATTATTAAAAAAAAAAAAGTATTGGGTGGATTTTTACCATTATAGGCTGGTTGTTTACACACACTGTGGACACACATCTGTGTTCAAACACCTTATAAAAGTGAATTTTGCATATGTCCCCTTTAAGTTTTGTTCCTGTTCTGCTGTGTTTGTTATTGTGAAATAAAATGATTGCTACATTAGATCCTGCCTCTCTACTCTCCTTGCCACAACCAACCGTGACTCCAGTCAACTAACTCTTACTAATTTGCAACTACATGTCAACAAATTCTCAGAGTATAGAACCTTTTTGCACCGATGTCACAATTACGTCATGGCGTTACTGGAGGCAAAACAAAGGGAAAACTGGAGGCGGCCAATACAAACCAGCACAGAGTCGGAGCTCAAAATGTCATCTTGTTGTGTTTCTGGGTGCCATAATCGACGAGTACAGGCTCCAAATTGATAATTTACCGCATACATGCTGCTACTGCCAGACAAAAAAACGACGACAGCTGTGGTTAAATGCAATAAAACGAGTGGACTGGAGTGTGCTAGGCGCTGGATAGGCAGAACTTCGGATCGTACGACACAAAACACATCTGTTAATATTTGAAGTCTTGTACGTGTCCACTTAGCACATAGTTATAGGCATCTAACGAGCTAAACTATGCACATTCATGTTTTCACCATGAAGTGAAATTTAGATATTTAATGTGAATTTTACATAAAATGTTGCTATTTTAAATAAACCTGTATATAAATATCATTACTAATTTCAGCAATTTTAAAATGTTACTAATTTTAAAAATGCCATATATCCCCTTAAAACTGTACAACTGTAGAGTAAAATCAAGTGATATGTGTTTATAAAAAAACTGACAAACACAAAATCACACGGAGTGTTCAGAACAGCTGCGTGCATAAAGTCTAAGGTAAAAATAAGCATTTGCCTATTCCGCCTATGCCGTAAGCCGGCCCTGGGTGTAAATGCCAGGTCACTCAACCGGAGGTAATCCTGTCAGATCGTCCATCCATTGAGTGAGCGTGTACGGGTCGGTCAATCTGGTTCCGTCCGTTAAGGTTCACTTTTTAAAATAACAGTCACGGTCCCAGACAGAGAGTTAACTAACATATTCAGATAAAATTGCTTCAGTCGTTGTTTAAAAACCAGCTCACATTAAAATAAAAAACTTGCTAGCTAGCGTTAGTGAAGCGATCAGGGGAATCGTTCTGCCTCCAGCTAAGCTCCGCCCACAAAAAAACGTCACCATGTTTACTTAATGAAAAAGGGTCTATTAGTAGACTGTTAGGTTGGAGTTAGTTATTGTATAATTTACATTACTGAGACATCATAAAAGTGAAATCAGTAAAAATCCTGACATCAAAGTTGTTTGACTTGCTGTTTTATCACTTATCTCCAATTATATATATCTGGAATATATATATGCATAAGTATTCACAGCGCTTCACTTTTTCCAATATATATATATATATATATATATATTTTTTTTTTTTTTTTTTATGTTACAGCCTTATTCCAAAATGGATTAAATTGATTTTTTCCTCAGAATTCTACAAACAATACCCCATAATGACATGAAAAAGTTAGTTTGAAAGCTTTGCAAATTTATAAATAAAAAAATAATACAAAAATAAATCACATGTACATAATTATACACATCATTTGCCATGACACTCAAAATTGAGCTCAGGTGCTCCTGTTTCCACTGATCATCCTTGAGATGTTTCTACAACTTGATTGGAGTCCACCTGTGGTAAATTGAGTTAATTTGTGAAATAATGAATTTAATCCATTTTGCAATAAGGCTCTAACACAACAAAATGTGTGTAATAATTTCAAAAATAATTTACGTTCATGTCCTTTTTGGAGCTTAAATGTTCTGGAGATATATGTATGTGTGTGTATATATATGTATACACACATGCATATGTATATATGTGTGTATATATATATTATAGTTCAGGGTTTATGTGCTGTGTGTGTGTATATATATATATATATATATATATATATATATATATATATATATATATATAGCATATAAACCCTGAGCAAACACTTGTAAAAGTAACATAAATCAATTCCTTTCCCCAAATCAAAAGATGAAATCTGTCCTCCTGCCTGGTGTCAGCCTTGTGCCAGAATATCCCACTGTGTCTCAGATCAGCCAAATGAAGAAAGCCGACTTGCTCTGAGAGGGCTGTCACGAAATGAACTATCATGGCATCCAAAGACCTCGTAGTGACAGGGGCTTTGATGCAAACCTGAAGATGCCTGCTCACAGGGACTCTGGAAAATAAGACGCATGTATGCATTATGCAGTGTCATTAAAAAGGGTTTAATTGGTAGGATCATATAGAAGGCACTCGGGAAGGTGTAGACAAGCCACATGAGCATGAAATCATTTTATCATCTCTCTGAATAGAAAGGCTAATGGGACACACTAATAACAATTCCTCTGAAGTGTTTTCCTTTTGCAAAATGAAAAAGAATAAATTGGACCAATTGTGCAACATTTTTATTTGTATTTATTCTTTATCTAAAACACATTGTAGAAAACAAAAGGATGTTCACACGCCACTTTGCATATAGATTTAAAACTTATATGAACTAAATTGACTTAATCTATATCTTGAGAACTGAATACATAGCTCATGCACTATCTATAGACCTTTATATGAATGCTGTCAACATTAACACACCCTCATGTTTGCTACTGTGTTTTTCACACAGTGTCCATGCAAGTCAACTGGGTCCAGAACTTACTTTCTTCCTTATTTTTTTTAGATAGAACACTAAAGGCCAGATTTACTAAATAGGGCAAATTAGCATAAGAGCGCAATTACAAAAAAAAAAAGCGCCGATGGGAGTGGAAAGTTCAGCGCGTGATCTACTGACGAAGCGCAAACTGAAGAACACAGACACAGCCGGATAATTTCCATAACGACCAACACAATCTACCAAGAGCAACGCAAACTCAATGGTTCTCACACAACCCTGTTGACGTCTAAAGGTATGGACAAAAACAAGTTAATGATGACAGAATTTTCATTTTTGGGTGAACTAATTCTTTTAATTTTAAAAAATATCCTGTTAAACATACAGTGTATATGTGGTCTCAGTCCAACGTCTAGTTGAACCTCTGATGCATAATGCCGGCTACAGACTGTGATTTCAGCAATCCTATCAGATCATAAGATCTAATAAACTTGAGTACGACATGCATGTAGACAGTATGATGATGACATGTAGGCTACGACGCAAGTTAGTATAGAAGAATAAAACGTCATCAGCATGCGCTATAGGGGAAAACAAACTATTGTGGTTTTAATGTGAGCTTAAAAAAAAGAGGAAGCGAAAGAGGAGAATATGGACGTGGTCATTACTAGGTCATTGCCAATTTTGTAAATGAATCCTGAGGTAAGTAGTTTTAAGTTGTAGCGGCATGTCGTGTTGCTCAATACGCCATTTCATGTTGCATTTTTATTGGCTAGTCAGTAGACGTAGGTCGTAGCAGCAAACACACTGTGAGATGATCGTGCTATATTTCTGACACTGTCAGAAAATTATCACAGGTTGTCTTTGGTCACAAGACCATGACAATGTCCGTCTTTGAACCTCTCTCACTGTGTGACGTAGGACCACCGTTTAGGAGCAATGACCACCATGAAATCGCCATGATTGGTCAACATTCATCTGGGACAGCCAAAAATCGTACAATGTGTACCAGGCATAAGACAGAAAATGTGAGACACTTTGGGAGTTTTCAGTCGTCATCTGAAATCCAGTATTTCCAGGTTACGTGTGTGTATTGTCCTTTAAAGACCCACTCATGGAAGAAGAAAACTACCTGTGATTGGTTGCTTTACATGTCAGTCACACGTCCTCTTGGGCTGTCCTTGGCCAATGAAAGCTGCGATGGAGTCCAGACATTCTGCCGTCAGTCTGTGACTCTTATTGAATGATTTACCAAATGTTCCCCAACTTAACTTGAGCAATCACAATCTGACTGTCTGAAATTACATATGGTCGGTGGGGAAACTCCTAAAATCCCTTGAGGGGAAAAATGAAATCCTAAGCAGTTAATCCTGTCAGCAGCATTCAGGATAAGCATATTAGGATTCATTTTGCCATATTAGAATAGAAACTGCACTCTGTTTCGTAATTCTATAACTAAAGTCTGGCTTACATGTGTCATCTTGGTCTAATGGTGCCTGTGTGATAGTTTTTGATAAATGTAAATATTAGATATGTTTCAACAGTGTAAGAAGTCAAAGTTAGATTGACGCTCCATCCCTAGGATGGAAGATGACAGCCTTTCTGTGGACTGTGGAAATATTTCATGGGTTATAAATTATGAAGCCACTCAAAACAAAGCATAAGAAGACTCGATCTGTGGTGTGAAGGATATAACATGGCAGTCTGATGGAACCTGAGCGGAATTATAATTTCTCTACATCTGATATATTTGTTTTGTTAAAGGCAGTATCTCATTACACCAACATTTTGGCCACCAAAAAAAAAAATAATAAAAACACTCAATCATCTTTCCCAAGCATTATTTGCATCCTAATAATAATAAGATATTTACTTGTTAAAGAAAACACACTTCCTGTGCAAGAGTCTCATTCAGTTTTGTATAATGTTAGGTTTTGAACTTAAAGGGATAGTTCACCCAAAAATGAAAGTTCTGTCATTATTTACTCACCCTCATGTCGTTCCAAACCCATAAGACTTTCACTTTCACTTCATGTGTGTTCATCTTCAGAACACACATGAAGATCTTTTTGATGAAATCTGAGAGCTTTCTTTCCCTCCATTGACAGCTGCACAACTGACACTTTGACGCTTCAAAAAGTTAATAAAGAGATCATAAAACTAATCCATATGAATTGAGCGGTTTAGTTCACATTTTCTGAAAAGACCCGATAGCTTTATATGATGAACAGATTGAATTTAGGCTTTTATTCACATATAAACATTTATCACCCAGATATAAACAGAAGCTCAACCAAACCTGCTTGACACAGGAGAATGGTTCTTGCTGAAGCTCAAATGTGCTGTGTAACACGAGAATGAACCTCATTGGTTCTCGCTGAAGCTCAAACGTGCTGTGTAACACGAGAATGAACCTCATTGGTTCTCGCTGAAGCTCAGACGTGCTGCGTAACACAAGAATGAACCTCATTGGTTCTTGCTGAAGCTCAAACGTGCAGCGTAACACGAGAATGAACCTCATTGGTTCTCGCTGAAGCTCAAACGTGCTGCGTAACACGAGAATGAACCTCAATGGTTCTTGCTGAAGCTCAAACGTGCTGCGTAACACGAGAATGAACCCCACTGGTTCTTGCTGAAGCTCAAATGTGCTGTGTAACATGAGAATGAACCTCATTGGTTCTCGCTGAAGCTCAAACGTGCTGCGTAACACGAGAATGAACCCCATTGGTTCTTGCTGAAGCTCAAACGTGCTGCATAATGAACCTCAATGGTTCTTGCTGAAGCTCAAACGTGCTGCGTAAAACATGAGAATGAACCTCATTGGTTCTTGCTGAAGCTCAAACGTGCTGCGTAACAAGAGAATGAACCTCATTGGTTCTCGCTGAAGCTCAAACGTGCTGCGTAACACGAGAATGAACCTCATTGGTTCTTGCAGAAGCTCAAACGTGCTGCGTAACACGAGAATGAACCTCAATGGTTCTTGAGGAAGCTCAAACGTGCTGCGTAACACGAGAATGAACCTCATTGGTTCTTGCAGAAGCTCAAACGTGCTGCGTTCTTGCTGACACGAGAATGAACCTCATTGGTTCTTGCTGAAGCTCAAACGTGCTGCGTAACACGAGAATGAACCTCAATGGTTCTTGCTGAAGCTCAAACGTGCTGCGTAACACGAGAATGAACCCCACTGGTTCTTGCTGAAGTTCAAATGTGCTGTGTAACACGAGAATGAACCTCATTGGTTCTCGCTGAAGCTCAAACGTGCTGCGTAACACGAGAATGAACCCCATTGGTTCTTGCTGAAGCTCAAACGTGCTGCATAATGAACCTCAATGGTTCTTGCTGAAGCTCAAACGTGCTGCGTAAAACATGAGAATGAACCTCATTGGTTCTTGCTGAAGCTCAAACGTGCTGCGTAACAAGAGAATGAACCTCATTGGTTCTCGCTGAAGCGCAAACGTGCTGCGTAACACGAGAATGAACCTCATTGGTTCTTGCAGAAGCTCAAACGTGCTGCGTAACACGAGAATGAACCTCAATGGTTCTTGCTGAAGCTCAAACGTGCTGCGTAACACGAGAATGAACCTCAATGGTTCTTGCTGAAGCTCAAACGTGCTGCGTAACATGAGAATGAACATCATTGGTTCTCGCTGAAGCTCAAACGTGCTGCGTAACACGAGAATGAACCTCATTGGTTCTTGCTGAAGCTCAAACGTGCTGCGTAACATGAGAATGAACATCATTGGTTCTCGCTGAAGCTCAAACGTGCTGCGTAACACGAGAATGAACATCATCGGTTCTCGCTGAAGCTCAAATGTGCTGCGTAACATGAGAATGAACCTCATTGGTTCGTGCTGAAGCTCAAACGTGCTATAGAAAGATAGATGATAAAATAAATTGATAGATGCTTGATATGCCACATCTAGACATTTGTGTTTAGTTGATATATGTCGTCATATTGAATAAATAAACTTTTGTGGACCAGGGTAGAAAGTGCTTAATTTCCTTGCAAAGTTTCTCAGGGAAACGTAAAACATTTGCAAGAGAATGCAAAAGCATTGACATAAATTTTCCACCCATCTCATTTTTTTTTTTCATCACCCCCCTTTTTTTTTGGTCCCTTTAGTGAGCTCAATCTGCAGTTAAATGAACATGTCAATTTATATTAAATTCATTTAGTTGGAGTTAAGAGTGTTTTTTTAGACCAACTAAAGCAGGACTAAAGTACATCTTTATAATATATATAATTTCAAAATTACTTCTATTGACTTTGAAATATGCTATTTTAATTTGACATTAATAAAAAGAGCATTTAATAAGAGTTCACTTAATGAAAGTTCATTACCTTTTCAGTAATACTATACTATCTACAGGTACAGGTTTTTAAAAAAATCTAATATTTGAAGTACAATTCAATACAATTAAGTACACCCATTTTTCACAAGGGAATAGAAAACACTACTAATAGTCATACTAGTCTGTTTCTGAATGAAATGCCTTTGAACATTGAATGAATGTATTTTTAAGCAGCATCAATATCATCCCAGTATATAGTCTAGACATGAGGACATTCATACATCCTCCTCTTCTCCTAAAGACATTCTCCATACATTTTCCTGAAAAGTTTGTTGACATCTTTTTGCATCTGGGGCTTTTGATGAAAGTGCAATACAAGTGTTTCTCTCAAGAAGGGCTTCACTTCCTGGGATTGTGTCATAAGCCTTTTCTCGGCAGTGTGTGAAGGCTGGCCCCCCAAGCCAAGAGTGGGGCCTGATCCTCGCCAGCACTCATAAATGTTTGACTGATATTCAGGCCCATGTCCACAGAGTGATGGCTTATTGTTACAGCTTTATGGAATATAAAAAAAATAATAAAAAAAACCCTTTCTAATAACTCCACACTACAGTGGAGCCCATGTGAGAGTTATCCAAAATGTTGAGCATGTGTGGATGATTCTATGATTCTGCCTCAGGTGCCAGAGGATTTTTCTTTTAATAAAAATAGCAGAAAAGTGAAGTGCTGTTGATATTTGAATGTAAACACCTGTGAGGAAAAATCTCAACCTAGTGTTTAATATGCATCGCACATCCTTTACAAGAAAGTGTGGCAGACATGGTATTACCATGAAGTACCTTGGAGTAACATGTAAATACCATGTAAGAATATGGTAATAGTCATTAACTATTCATAAATTAATGTAATTTTTGTTCATGAATTTTGTAGTGTGTGATTTTAATCATTTGTGCAACATGGCAAAATCATAATAAAGCATATGACAAATATATGTATATATATATATATATATATATATATATATATATATATATATATATATATATATATATATATATATATATATATATATATATATATATATACACACATTTATGCATTTGGCAAATGCTTTTATCCAAAGCGACTTACATTGTATTCAAGGTGCACATTTTTTGTCAGTTCTTGCTTTCTCTTGGGAATCGAACCCATAACCTTGGCATTGCTAATGCCACGCTCTTATTGTTTGAGCTACAGGAAAGCTATATATATAGAGAGAGAGAGAGAGAGAGTAGTAAAGTAGTAGTAAACTCACAGCACACATAAAAACATACTATACACATATAAAAAATAAACAAAGTGCCAGGAAAAACAGTAATTGTTGCACATCTTATTTGAAGTTAAGAAAGACAAAATAGAATAAAATATAAATTAAAAACGGTCAAACAATAAAAGCAGTAATGCACATTTTATGTCTGATAATTAACTGCATTAAGTACAGCAATACGATGGGTGTAGTGACCTAGTTCCTAAAATGAAAAGTTAATAAGACCTCGGCACAGGGTAGAGGAATTGTAACGCCTCACAGCAGTAGGCATAAATTACCTCCTATAGCGTTCTCTGGTGCACTGTGGCTGGATCAATCGGTTGCTGAATGCACTTCTCATTCCAGCAAGCATGTCATGGAGGGGGTGTGAGGTATTGTTTGTGATGGTCAACAGCTTGGACATTATTCTCCTCTCTGTAACAACCTCAAACATGTCCAGATCCACTCCAGTGACAAAGCCTGCCTTCTTAATAAGCTTATTCAGCCTTTTGGCATCTCCAGCTTTAATCCCAGTGCCCCAGCACACTACAGCGTAAAACAGGGCACTAGCAACGACAGACTGATAGAACACGTCTTGCTACACACATTGAAGGACCTTTTTGTAAATCACTTCTGTGTTTTTTGTCCAGTCAAGTCTGTCATCTATGTGGATCCCCAAATACCACTATCTCAACGTCTCTGCCGGGAATAGAAATGATCTTTTTTCCTTCTGAAATCAATTACCAATTCTTTTGTTTTAGTTACATTTATTTGTAGATGGTTCACTCCACACCACTTCACAAAGTTGTTGACCAGTGCTCTATATTCTGTCTCTTGCCCGCCCTCAATGCAACCAACCACAGCTGAATCATCTGAAAATTTCTCAGGCTTCACTTCTAAACCATCACTTTATTAATGCAACCCATACAGTTTCAATGTCAAACCTAAATCCAGTCTCAATGGACACTTCAGTTACAACCTCAGCAGATCTCCAACTTTCTCCATCAAGCAACAGTGGCTCCTTTACGCCTTTCTCCACCTCTGAAGTCCAGGATGAACTCACTAACCTGAATACAAATAAATCTGCTGGCCTTGATGGTCTTGATACCATGTTCTTAAAAGCAGCAGCATTATTGCCACATTATTGCCACTCCCATTACAAGACTATTTAACATGTCCCTACAGCTCTCTGAGTTCCTCATTGATTGGAAATCAGCCATACTTTTCCCCTCTTCAAAGGGGATTCTGAATCTAACCCACATTGTTATTGCCCAATTTCCATCCTAACATGCCTTGCTAAAGTTCTGGAGAATCTTGTCCAAAAATAGTTAAATGATTTCCTGGATAAAAATCATACATTGTTTGACATGCATAACAGCCACCACAAAGGTCTTTGATGATGTAATTACAGCATTAGACAGTATGCACTATGTCTGTATTGCCACCTTTATAGACCTTGCCAAGGCCTTTGACTCTGTCGACCATAGGATCCTTTTTCCAGTATTGGTCTGTCCACCTCTAGCTGTGATTGTTTTGCCAGTTATCGCACCACCCGTGTCCAGCAAATGAAGATTGAAAACATCATGTCAGACCCACTTATCATCTCTAAAGGTGTGCCTCAAGGCTCCATCCTGGGCCCAACCCTTTTTTCTATCTACATCAGTGATATAGCCAGAGCTGCTGGCACCTCCCGAATTCACCTTTATACAGATTACACCATTTTGTACTCAGTTGGTCCCTCTCCCAATTCTGCAGATTCCAGTCTTAAACTCAGCTTCACCTCTATAGAGCAGTTTTGTTTTGTTTTTCTCCACCAACGTATTAACACCAGTAAGACAAAATGCATCCTCTTTAGCTGAAAACCTGTTACCAAGACTCCACCTACAATCCCCTGCATGAACGGTATGGCTCTGGAGTATGTCAAAACATATAAATATCTAGGCATCTGGTTGGATTCATCCCTGTCCTTCATTACACACATTAATAACCTTCAAGCTAAAGTCAAAGGTAGACTAGCCTTTCTTTTTTGCAATAAAGCTTCCTTTACTCATGCAACCAAATGCACCCTTGTTAAGAGGACAGTACTGACAATTTTGGACTATGGCGACATTATCTACAGAATGGCACCAAACACAGCCCTAAAAAAACTTGACACACTATCATTTAGCCATCCGTTTTGCCACTAATGCACCCTTTCACACTCATCACTGTGACCTGTATAAACTGTTGGGCTAGTCCTCCCTTCATACCTAGCGGCTCCATCATTGGTTTCTCTTTATATACAAGACAATCTTGGGCAAGACACCTTACTATCTGTCATCTCTCCTTCATGCCGCTCATAACACCTATCACACAAGATAGCCTTCCGCTTTGCAGCAGTACATGACTGGAACATACTACAAAATACTCTGAAACTTACATCTCTGATTCCAACCTCCACCTTTAAGCAGAACCTCCAAAACACCATATTTGACATATTTGATTTGATTGTTCCTGCTGATAATCCTGAACCATATTTATACACACTTACTTAAGCACTTTATTCTCTCTTCTTTTTTTCTCTCTCTCGCTCTCTCTGCTTTGCTGTCTACTTATTTTAATTGAATTGCTTGTTCTATGTGTCATGTGTATGACTATGTACAGTTGTACAGTATGTTTCTAATTTATTTCTGTAGCCTCTTGGCCAGGTCATGCTTGTAAATGAGAAGTGGTCTCAAATAGTTCACCTGGATAAATAAAGGTTAAATAAATCAATAAAAAAATTATACACAGTATACACAAACTATATTGTCAAAAGTATTGGGACACCCCTCCAAATCATTGAATTCAGGTGTTCCAATCACTTCCAGGGCCTTAGGTGTATAAAATCAAGCACTAGGCATGCAGGCGCTTCTACAAACATTTGTGAAAGAAGTTTGGTGGAGGGGGGATTATGGTGTGGTGTTGTTTTTCAGGGGTTGGACTTGGCTCCTTAGTTACAGTGAAAGGAACTCTTAATGCTTCAGCATACCAAGACATTTTGGACAATTTCAAGCTCCAAACTTTGTGGTATAAGTTTGGGGATGGCCCCTTCCTGTTCCAGCATGACTGTGCACCAATGCACAAAGCAAGGCCCATAAAGACATGGATGAGCGAGTTTGGTGTGGCGGAACTTGACTGGCCTGACCTCAACCCGATAGAACAACTTTGAGATGAATTCGAGCGGAGACTGTGAAGCCAGGCCTTCTCGTGCAACATCAGTGCCTGACCTCACAACTGTGCTTCTAGAAGAATGGTCCAAAATTCCTATAAACACACTCCTAAACCTTGTGGAAAGTTGTTATAGCTGCAAAGGGTGGGCCAACTTCATATTAAACCCTATGGATTAAGAATGGGATGTCATTAAAGTTCATGTGACGGCAGGCATCCATCCATAAGGTCACATGGCAGCAACTCAAAGCATTTAATCATGTAGACATGGCCAAGACGATCTGCAACTGAGCATTAGAATGGGGAAAAAAGGTGATTTAAGTGACTTTGCATGTGGCATGTTTGTTGGTGACGGGCTGGTCTCATTGCAGAAACTGACAATCTACTGGGTTTTTCACACACAACCATCTCTAGGGTTTACAGCAAATGGTCCAAAAAAAATCAAATATCCAGTGAGAGGCAGTTATGTGGGCAATGTTGCCTTGTTGACTCCAGAGGAGAATGGCCAGGCTGGTTTAAGCTGATAGAAAGGCAACAGTAACTCATAAGCACTCGTTACAACCGACGTCTGCTGAAGAGCATCTCTGAACGCACAACACGTCCAACCCTGAAGCAGATGGGCCACAGCAGCAGAAGACACACCGACCACTCCTGTCAACTGAAAACAGCAAACTGAGGCTACAATTCACACAGGCTCAGAAAAACTGGACAATAGAAGACTGGAAAAAGGTTGACTGGTCTGATGAGTCTAGATTTCTGTTGCAACATTCAGGTGATAGGATCAGAATTTAAATGTAAATAACATGAAAGCATGGATCCATCCTGCCTTGCATCAATGGTTGAGGCTGCTGGTGGTGTAATGTTGTTGTGGGTATATACTTTCTTGGCACTCTTTGGGCCCCTTAGTACCTATTGAGCATCATTTAAATTCCACAGCCTACCTGAGTTGTGCTGCTGACCATGTCCATCCCTTTATGACCACAGCTCATCTTCTGATGGCTACTTCCAGCAGGATAACAAACCCTGTCACAAAGCTCAAATCATCTCAACACGACAATGAGTTCACTCTACTCAAATGGCCTCCACAGTCACCAGATCCAGATCTCAATCAAGTAGAGCAGCTTTGAGATGTGCCAGAAAGGGAGATTCACATCATGTATGTGCAGCCGACAAATCTGCAGAAACTGTGTGATACTGTCATGTCAATATGGACAAATCTCTGAGGAATGTTTGTAGCACGTTGTTGAAACTATGCCACAAATAATTAGTTCTGAAGGCAAAAGGGGATCCAACCTGGTACTAGCAATATATATTCCTGTTACAATCATGGTGCTGGGATGAAAAAGGGACCCAAGAGCAGATTATCAGTCTGCTAAATTTATTGACCAAGGTGCAAAAGGGAAAACAAAACAGGCAGCCGAGCCGCTGAGCAAAGGGCAGAGCAGAGGCGAAATCCAAGGCCAATCAGGAGCAAAGCCAGCAGTCAGTTCAGTGATGCAACAATCCCTAAGGAAAGTTGATAAGGAAGATGGGCCAGGCAGGGGTCAAAACCAGAGGGAGTTCACAGTCCCAAGAGCAGAGCAAAGACAGTAGTCCAAAAAACAAAAGCATGAGATCAGTAACCAGGTAAGTGATCCAAAACAGGGCTGCATACAGGAACTGGGCAAATCAAAGAGAAAACAAGATTAAATAAACAAACAGGGCATGAAAACTAGGCACAACTAGAACCAGAACATCTTTTGGGCAGTAATGAAACAGACAGTAACCAAGACACATTGACAGAGAAGCAAAGAAAGAGAGAAGCTTAAGTAGTGGAGAAAATCAATGCAAAATGAGAGACAGGTGTGTGTAATGAGACCTGGAGCACTAATTAGAATGGGGTGCAGGTGTGATGGCAGAGTGAGTGGAACTGACAAGCTAAGACAAACACAACAGAAAGGCTGATGATCAAACCAAAGTCCTGACACATGGTTAGCTTTATTATTAAAGTAACAGTTAAGGTTGAAACCAATATACAATAATGACCATTAAAACTGCAAAACTATAACACTTTAATGTCCCAAAGGTTGAATAGATTTTATTATTTTACTATGAAAACTTGTCTAAAAATTTGAAAATTAATCATCTGAAAAATATATATTTTTTGTATATAAATTGCAATATACACCGTATGACTCTCTTACAGCTGTATAATATAATATAATACATTGATCGATCATTGATGACAAGTGAAGTGAATAACACTGATTATCTCTTCATCACGGCTCCTGTTCGTGGGTGGGATATATTAGGCAGCAAGTCAACATTTTGTCCTCAAAGTTGATGTGTTAGAAGCAGGAAAAATGGGCAAGCGTAAGGATTTGAGCGAGTTTGACAAGGGTCAAATTGTGATGGCTAGACGACTGGGTCAGAGCATCTCCAAAACTTCAGCTCTTGTGGGGTGTTCCCGGTCTGCAGTGGTCAGTATCTAGTAACCGGAGACAGGGTCATGGGTGGCCAAGGCTTATTGATGCACGTGTCCATGCACTGTAAAAAGTATAGGTACCTGCAATTGTTACCTTAAAGTGCGATTGCTACCTGATTTAACCCATAAAAATTTTTTTGTTTTTTTTGTTTAGTATAAATTAATGTACGTATGTTGGTTCAGTAATGTTAAATAATAATTTAATTATTGAATAAAATCAGTTAATATTTTTAGGTTCACAATTTATTTCCCATGTGGTTTTTCAATAACATTGCTCTGTTTGTTTCAGTGTCCCATCTAATGATGCGAGTTAGCAAACCATCATTATTCCCGCCACTCTCATTATTTGTGCAATTTAGCTTGGTGACATTAGAGCGGCAGAAATTAGATACTTCATCTTTAAACAAACTGTTTTACTCTAAACCAAACCCAGTCATTTGTAAAGTCACCTTGTTGTGGCCTATGCGCTTTGCTTTGTCTATCATTCTCAATGTAATAGCTTATGAAGTCTCTTATAATCACATTGGCCAAACCTGACTGGGGCACGAGTACACAATGCAGGCAGGACTGACGAAGACATTTAATTATTTTTAGAGGCGGTCTAAATTTGATTGCATTGGCTTTTTATTCCACACACTACACGTAATAGCAGTAACCCTCAGAAGTAATTTTGCTGGAACTAACGAGCAGAGAGAGGGAGGACTCTCCTCACTTCAGCTAAAACAGCTTTGATGAACGACCGCTGTCCCGCAGCGCACGTTGTCATTAGCCTGACACCAGATAGAAGTTAAGTCTTAAGAAAATGGAAAATTGATTTACCTCTTGCTTTGGAGCAAATGGTTAATTCCCTGAAATTCAGACCTACTGCATAAACATTGCAAGAGACACTGGCAATTTTTTTTTTCTTCATCTTGCAGCAGGAATGACAATTTCAGCAGATGTTGTCTAGGTAACAAGTCAGCATGCATTCACTATATGAAATGAAATATGAGCATCCAATTGAAGATTTGGGGAATAAATAATTGAGTAAAGTTCTGTGCGTCTTTAAGTATAATGGGCTTGGGTTTGAAAAATGGGTGCTGTAAAAAGAACATTAAAAATCTGAGTGCATGAATGTTGAAATAAGGATGATTGATTCCTGAAGACAGAGATATATGTAGGTCTTTTGCCCCCAAATTGCATGTGCACGTTGTAATAGAGGTAATATTCTCCTCTTTGAGAGACACTTCTCCAGTAGTTATAAACAGAGATTGGGACTAGTTGTCACATCTCCAGTGAATGTTTCTCAGGTTGAGATTATATTTTTATAAAAATTTTATATTAGTGTAGGCCAGCATTTAAGTGAGACTAAAGGAAAGCTATTAAACATTTCACATTTCCACAATTATTGCTTGGGCAACACACTTACGATGGCGTAGGTCTACTCTATTTTGTTCTACTCTATATTGTTTTGATATATGAAGTACTTAAAGGAGTAGTTCACTTCAGAATTAAAATTCCCTGATTATTTACTCACCCCCATGTCATCCAAGACATCCAAGATGTCTGTCTTTCTTCGGTCGAAAAGAAATTAAGGTTTTTGAGAAAAACATTCCAGGATTTTTCTCACTATAAATCAAATCACCTTTATTTATATAGAGCTTTTTACAAGTCCAATTGTTTCAAAGCAGCTTTACAGTGTTAACAGGAAAATAATGCAACAGAATTTGATTCGGCTGTACAGCCGCTCTGGTGAAAACGGTGATGTTATCCAGCTAATTATAATTATCATATAGTGTCAATGTGGGCAGATCGGTAATATAGATGAACATTTAGGTGTCCCCAACTGAGCAAGCCCAAAGCCAGAGGCAACGGTGGCAAGGAACCAAAACTCCTTCAGGGTCAGAATGGAGAAAAAAACCTTGGGAGAAACCAGGCTCAGTCGGGGTGCCAGTTCTCCTCTGGCCAACGAACAAACAGTGTATGATTATAATTCTGGCAACATAGCAGGTCTTAAGTCATATTAGGTAAATAGATATTCGTAAGATTGCTCGAAAGATTGGAGTCGTCCTGCCGGAGACAGGTTTAATGAGGATGTCGTGTTGATACGGCATTTACTGGGGGAGTTTAATTGACACACTCTCTGCAGACATTTCAGGGATGTGTTGGTCATGTCCAGGCGCAGGTCCACCATCTGATCTGTATACGGCCCAGATCTGGCTGACTGCAGTAAACCTCACGATAAACAGAGAGACTAACATTAGCGCAGATGCCATTCTTCTTATGATGTAACGAGTACATCAGGTGTTATGGGAAGTGTTCCCGGTTAATGCAGCCTAACAATCATTTACTGATTTGAATAATAGAAACTGATAATGTTCTATGTGTATGCCATAGTAAGGAGATGCGTTTTAGTCTAGATTTAAACTGACAGAGTGTGTCTGCTTCCCGAACAATGCTAGGAAGACTGTTCCAGAGTTTAGGAGCTAAATAGGAAAAGGATCGACCGCCTGCAGTTGATTTTGATATTCTAAGGATTATCTATCTATCTATAGTGGACTTCAGTGGGGTACAACGGGTTGAGGGTCCAAATTCCAGTTTCAATGCAGCTTCAAAGGGCTCAACACGATCCCAGACGAGGAATAAGGGTCTCATCTAGCGAAACCATCAGTCATTTAAAAAATAAAAATGTATATGCTTTTTAACCACAAATTGTCTTGTGCTGCTCTGCAATGCCACGTATTATGTAATCACGTTGGAAAGGTCACACGTGACATTATTTCCGCCTAAGTCAAACGCCTTTCACAAAAAAAGGTAAAACAACGATGTCAGACGATTTTGTAGTTAGAGGAGAAAATGAGATGGAGTTTTTCGCCTTACCGCGGTACTTCCGCCTATGCCACTCGTGACCTTTCCAACGTCATGACGTAATACGTGGCACATCGCAGAGCAAGAGGATCATTTGTGGTTAAAAAGTATATAAATGTTTATATTTTTTAGAAAATGACTGATGGTTTCGCTAGATAAGACCCTTCCATTCCTCAGCTATTTTCCTCAAAAACCTTAATTTAATTTCGACTGAAGAAAGAAAGTCATGAACATCTTGGATGACATGGGGGTGAGTAAATTATCAGGAAAGTTTCATTCTGAAGAGAACTACTCCCTTAAGAAAAAAGCAATGAGCAATGGGAAAGACAGGTAAGCAAATCAGAGTTATTGCAGTATAGTGATGATGAATGGATGATAACTTGAGTTTACCATCTTTGGAGGTGATGAAGGAGATAGATGTGGAGATTGTGGACCGGGGATGCACACACCTCATACATAACACTGATGGTGAGTAGATAATTGAGTAAGACTGGTAGGTAATCTTCAAACACACAGGTAAACAACACTGGAGACGATGGAGACACCAAGGAACACACTGGAGAAACACAGAAGAATCACTGGAGCTTTGAAACACAGGTAAATAGTCCTTTTCTCATAAACCAGACCAAACAATAAATCTAAATTCAGAGGCTGCATCCTTCAAAGGCCTATCGCTGCGGCTCGACAAAGGCTGTCCCAATTGGAAGGCTCCCTTAAATGCGTCCTTCGCTTCCTGAGGAATGAAGATACAACAGACGAATCCTTCACGGCCTTGCCTACCCACGCCAGTGACGACAGGATGTTTTTTGAGAGAAATTGCCAAATTACACTTTTAAACATAAGTATCATCTTATTCAAATATCTAATGTTACAAATGTAAAAATAAAAACAAAAAACCTTCAATTGAAATATACTTGTTTACAAATTAATAAATTGCTGTTAATTCATTTATTGAAAACCTTCAAATGTTGACTTGTAGTTTACTAAGACGCTATTATATATAGTTTATACTCTTTATTATACACAGAAATGGACCATGGTTAAGATATTTAGACAGTTTGTGAACCTGTTTTGTTTTCAGCCAGTTTACTATACCTTTCAAAAAAGTCCAGTACAAACGTCACTCGTCAACAGCAGCTGTCACAGTTGCTAGGCGACAAGAACAGTCCTCTGTAGGCTAGGACGTCACATTTAGCTCGGTCCCTTCACGGCCTTTGAAGGATGGGAATTGTAGTCTAGAGTGTGAGTGAGGGAGGACCGGTGCACCTGTGGCTAATGCCATTTAAAATACAGATATACCTGCAGCTATTCTGCTATCAATGTTATATATTATCAAATATTGTATTATATTACAGCCAATATATGTATATGCAAACCACAATGTTTTTTTTTTTTTATACACTCTAAAAAATGCTGGGTTAAAAACAACAAGCAATTGGGTTGTTTTAACCCAGTGGTTAGGTTAAATGTTTGCTTAAAACAATTAATTAATCATTTATATTAATAATTACTGAATTAATAATTACTGAAGACCTGTGTCATATTTTAAATTATATTTAAAATACAGATATGGAGTTTAATGTTGGAATATGTTTCTTTTTAAACATCAGATAGTATTTAATGTTTCAAAACAAGATAGTTTTGTGATTTGCACATTCGGTTATTATATTAAATGTCAAAACAAGACATTTTGTGGTTTGCATATTACCTAAAATGTAATACAATATCAAACTATTATAATTTTAGGACAGAATAATACAAAAATAATAATCAAATGTAATTTACAATAGTTTTCAACTATTGGTGTTTGGAATGTTCAAAAATTCAGAGAAAATGCTATACGGTTAGACAATTGGCTCGCAATCTTAGAGTTACTGGACCATGTGTCAACTTCATGTGACAACTAGCCCCAATCTCCCTTATACATTTGAATAATCATTTTAGTCTTTACACAATTTTTTCTATGTATGTCCCTTTAGCTCAAACAGTATGGCACAAGCAGTGTCAGTGTCAAAGGTTCAATCCCAAGGGAATACATGAACTTGTATGCATGAAAATGTATACCTTTAATGCAATGTAAGTCATTTTGGATAAATGCATCTGACAAATGTAATGCCAAGCCCCTGAAAAGGGTTCAGCCAACAAGTGAGTGATTACCAAACAATACAACAGTTCCATCTAGTGTTTGGTTTCAAAGACCACAAAGCCAAAACGAAGAGCTATTTTCAGTGGATAATGTTGCTGCATCTTTTTATGTGCTGTCTCTTTAATGTTTAATGCTCTAAGGTCAGAAAAGATAATCGATTTCTACTGGCAAAATAGGTCTGGTCTATGTCAAGGTAGGATTGAACTAATTTAAAGGTTTAGATACTACAGGGGGACTCAAGGATGTTCAAGGACTTGTATAATAATTCAAATGAATGTTTAAATAAGTGTTAGCATTCCTTAAACTGGAGGTTGAATGCTAATTCCTGAATGATGTTTTCTTTCTCACTGCACTCTAAAAAATGCTGGGTTAAAAACAACCCAAGTTGGGTTGAAAATGGACTAACCCAGCAATTGGGTTGTTTTAACCTAGTGAATGGGTCGTTTTAACCCAGCGGTTGGGTTAAATGTTTGCTTAAGACAACCCGAGCGCTGGGTTAAAACAACCCAAACTTGGCATTTTTTAGAGTGTAGCTAAGAAAAAAAATAAATGTGCATAATTCATCTTTAAACAATGTTGCATACCATTTTCACTAATAGGAAACAAAGACATTTAAATTCGTAGCGTTTTGCATTTTGCCATTGTAATTTTATTTACAGTAGTGTTGACTTCAAAATTATGCTTGAAAGACTAATAATTATGAATTATAAATTCCAAGTTTATATTTTGTAAATATAACATCAAAAATTGCATGATTAAAAAAAAAAAAAAAAAACTGTCATATCTTAATTGCAAAATGTATTATCCAAACAGTGAGAAATTACATTGCAAATGAAGTAGTAATCGTGAGAACAAAAGGCTCATTTAAAATACTGAAACACACAATGTGTTTAATAAATTGTAATGGTGGCAACAATAGTGTGCAAAAACTGCAATTAGACATTCATAAGGAAATATTACTGCTTGGAATAAATACACTTTTTGTTGTTGATTTTACATCATGCCAACAGTCATTAGCTCACATTCAAGCATTCTTTCAAACAATATCAATTTTACATTTGCAGTGCATTGTTTCTGGCACTTTGGACATTTCAGCTTGAAGTCCAGGACAGTCAGAAGCCTGTGAGCATTAGTTATCAGTCATCACTATAATGTTTTATCACCTTGCTGCATGCAAGTGCTAACTAAGAACAGAATCCAAGCACACTCCATGATCTAAATGAGTGATGTACACTGGGACTAGCTGACTTGATTAGACCTGAGGTTATGTCTGGCTGTCAGCATGAATTTAAATGAAGTCCCAAAATATTTAATTTAGCCATTTAAATTGATTTTCTACGCTCTGATTTTAGTTTTGCTTTTAATCATTTAATTTGTTGGTATTTACTTGTGAACTTTGTTTTCCCCCAGTGAAAAGACAAGCTTAGATGATTCCCCATTATGGGATGCTGCTGTTCCCACCTGCTCTTAATTTACCCTTAAAGGGTTAGTTCACCCAAAATTGAAAATTAGCCCATGATTTACTCACCCTCAAGTCATCTTGAGTTAAATAAAAAAAAAAAATGTCCTGGCTCTTCAAAGCTTTATAATGGCAGTGAATGGCTGTTTCTGTTTTCCAAAAGTGCATCTATCCATCATAAAAGATATCCACATGGCTCCGGGAGGTTAATAAAGGCCTCTATTTAAAACTTTACGAAATGTAATCTCTAACTTCCGCTAACTGTTGTATGTGCGTTCATGACAGACTGCCGTTCCAGCGTATGACGAGGACGCTCCGATGAGAATATGCTACCAATATGAACCAATTTTTTAAATTCTGGATTCTTAAATTCTGACTTTTTTTCTTGTAATGACAAGTTTACACACTCACCTAAAGGATTATTAGGAACACCTGTTCAATTTCTCATTAATGCAATTATCTAATCAACCAATCACATGGCAGTTGCTTCAATGCATTTAGGGGTGTGGTCCTGGTCAAGACAAGGTCTGATGAGTCTCGATTTTTGTTGAGACATTCAGATGGTAGAGTCAGAATGACAACAGAATGAGAACATGGATCCATCATGCCTTGTTACCACAGTGCAGGCTGGTGGTGGTGGTGTAATGGTGTGGGGGATGTTTTCTTGGCACAATTTAGGCCCCTTAGTGCCAATTGGGCATTGTTTAAATGCCGCGGCCTACCTGAGCATTGTTTCTGACCATGTCCATCCCTTTATGACCACCATGTACCCATTCTCTGATGGCTACTTCCAGCAGGATAATGCACCATGTTACAAAGCTCGAATCATTTCAAATTGGTTTCTTGAACATGACAATGAGTTCACTGTACTAAAATGGCCCCCACAGTCACCAGATCTCAACCCAATAGAGCATCTTTGGGATGTGGTGGAACGGGAGCTTCGTGCCCTGGATGTGCATCCCACAAATCTCCATCAACTGCAAGATGCTATCCTATCAATATGGGCCAACATTTCTAAAGAATGCTTTCAGCACCTTGTTGAATCAATGCCACGTAGAATTAAGGCAGTTCTGAAGGTGAAAGCGGGTCAAACACAGTATTAGTATGGTGTTCCTAATAATCCTTTAGGTGAGTGTATATCTCAATTCTGAAATTATAACTCGCAAATGCAACTTTATATCACACAATTCTGTCGCAAATCAAATTTTAATATTTAATACAATACAAATGACACAGGAACAGTAATTTATTCATTTGCAAACAAGTATATTTTAAGACTCATAAGGCATGTTCAGACCTTTATTTTGAAATAGCAATGAACATGAAAAATCATGAAATATTGGTAAAAAAAGAAATAAATAAAAACCCTCAAAAGTTCCATTCTATGTTTTGAAGAAAAAGGTCTGAAAATGTTTTAAATATAAAGAAGGAAAAAATTATTATATATATATATATATATATATATATATATATATATATATATATATATATATATATATATATATATATATATATATATAATCTTGACGGGAGCTATAACACACATCAGTTTTCTTTCCGCATGTCTTTTATTTTTGTTAGGATGAATTGAAATCAAATACTGCCAACCTGGCCATATTACTTCTGAATAGGATGTCTAATTCATAAATAGTAAGAAAATGATGGCAATATAGAGTTCAGATCACTCAAACCATATATGGAAATGTATTTTATTTTTCACTTCTAAAATAATCTGCCATTGTTTCCATTAAAAGAGACTAAACTTAAATCTGTGCTTCAAAGTATTTATAACAGTTTGTGGAAAGTGGAAATGTCAAGTGGCTGGAATAAAAAATTGCTAATTGCAACTTTTTATTTTTCTCTCACAGTTGTGTTATAAAGTCAGAATTGCAAGATATAAATTTGCAATTCTGACTTTTTTTCTGAATATAACACACAATTGCACATTATGAAGTTTTTTCCTCAGAATTGGACTTTATAACTCACATTTACGAGTTTAGATCACGCAATTCTAAGATAAAAAGTCATAATTATCTTTTAATTCGTCTTTTCGGAGTGTCTATTCAGACTAAGTGCAAATAGCCCACCTTATTGGCAAATGCTATTTGCACTAACTCCACCCACTGATGTCTGGTTGGGCCAGACAAAAGGACAGAAGACAATGGTTTGTGTACAGCAGCAGTAATATAGGGGTAAAGTGCACGGCAGAAAGTTTTGACGCAAATCTCAAAATATTTGAAAATATTTGAAAAGTGGAAATAAAGTGTCTAACGTGTGTTTATCGTGTTAGGGGTAGGTTTATTTCTGCCGTCGCCTTTGGCTTTTGGCTTGCTCAGTTGGGGACACCTAAATGTTCATCTATATTACCGATCTGCCCGCATTGACACGATATGATACTTGAAATTAGCTGGATAACATCACCGTTTTCACCAGAGCGGCTGTACAGCCGAATCAAATTCTATTGCATTATTTTCCTGTTAACACTGTAAAGCTGCTTTGAAACAACTGGCATTGTAAAAAGCGCTATATAAATAAAGATGACTTGACTTTGTCACATTAAGACGGCATTCATTTAATAATTTTAACAAAAATAATAATTTACACTGTTATAATTGCATACTGTTTAATGTACAACAACACTGAGGTGCAAATAGTATCTGCCACTATTTATAAGTATAAATAGCATCTAACTATTGTAAATAGCATCTATGACTAAGAAAACATGCCATTTTCACTAAGTGCAAATAGCCGCTGCCTTTTTTTCTTTTTGTGGTGGAAACAAGCTTCCATAGGTTTCTGAGAAACACTGATGATATTTGAAATCGAAACCTAAACAAACACACAACTCCCTTCATTTCTCCGACCCCAAAATAGCAAACTCACTATGCAACACAGACAACCACTATTATCACAGCTCGAACGAGTATAAATGATTCAGCTGTGATTCAATAGCAAAAACAACAGCATATCTTGGTTCTGTGAAATATAATCAAAATGGTCAAAATTGTGATCATTTATAGACTGTCTAGGGGCGGCAGGAGAGTAACATATGTTGTTAAAAAGGAAAGAGAATATCAGGAGGGGGATTAAATCCAAAATAACAAAGAAAAGAGTAAACTACCTGGGAGTAAGGGAATCCAACTAACCTACCAAATAAAATAAAAACTAAAATATCTTCCCTGACTATCTTACCATCCCAAAAACAGGAGAAAAGCTGGGGTTAGTAAAAACAAAAGTGGCACCCACCTCCCTACTGTGTCATCAAGCAACAACAATAGAGGGAAAAAACAAGTTTTCAGTCACTACAGTACATGCAACGCAGGCTTTCTTAAAGCAGCATTACGGCTCAACACATATGCTACGACATTCAGCAAAGTCTGAATGCTCTCTCTGGTGACCAGGCAGTTCTCTCTGTTTAAATGGAAGCTCCTCTCCACTAACTCTGATGAGGAACAGGGAGAAACAGGGGAGACCAGGCAAAACAGCAGGCTGTTGGGCAGCAGGGAAACACAAGCACACACACATTAAACAGAAAAAATTAACAACAATAAATGACATATACGTCCTGGAACGTAACAGTATAGTAATTTTAAAAGACAATTTTCTCTTTCGATTATGTTGTTATAATAAAATATAACTGTTAGTGCAGTTATATTATATTATATGCAGAATTATTATTATTTATTTTTTTATGGGGTGAGGGGGCGCTTGAAGGGGGTCTCACCCAGTGTGTAATTCAATGTAGAACCGCCACTGCACGCACGCTGGAAGAAGTAGAAGAAAATAAGTGTAAACAATCTTTACTGCTGTTGTAAAAAGAATTTTCAACATGATCATCATTTTTGAGGGAAATAGTAAAGGTGAATGCATATACGAACAAGTTCTCCGTTTAGTAAACAAATTCAACCCAAGCGCTCTTTGGTGACATGAATGATTACGTTACATTATGATCTGTCCATCATTGTATAAAGCCCGCCCTGACAATTTCATTGGCCCAAACAGCTCTGGTTCGAGCATAGTTGCTCCACAACGGATCAAGCCCAAACCGAAAATTCCCGACCTCAAATGTTGTGGGTGGGGCTAAGTTCGGCTGGCATCCAGGCTACTCTCTTTCTACAGTCGTTCTTCAAATCTCACTCTCTCTCCTCCCCCATCATGAGTGGACTGCTGATTGGCTACAAGTATGTTGTGGTGCTCCTTGGATCAGTCTGATCCACTTTGTTTATTCTCCTATTTACACAGCCACTATGACAAACACAATATTTTTTCAGCACTCACAAAGAATCTACCAAATATTGGTACAAAGAATACCAATATAAATAGTGGCCACTCTTTAGACATTGTTCATTTTACTCTTCTGCATCTCTGCAATGCATTAATATATATATATATATATATATATATATATATATATATATATATATATATATATATATATATATATATATATATATATATATATATATATATATATATTATTATTATTATTATTATTATTTTATTATTATTATTATTATTTTTAATCAGCAAAGCAGTGCATTTTATTAGACATCATCTATTTACCATGGTGATTTAGTACAGTTTTTCACATGTATTTATAAAAGGGGAAATCACATAGTCCCTTGAGTAGGTACTTATTTTGAATAATTACTTCACAACGTTAAATTACTACGCACTACATTCTAAATAGGCTCTACTAAATTGTATAAAAATTGCAATTTACAATAAAATAAAATAAGTGCCTCATATGTCTTTGTTCTCAAAGCAGTTTTTCTGAGTATACGCTGTGTGTTGTTAATAATAATAGTATTGATAATAATTATATGAATTATACTAGTAGTATGCAATTCTGAATTCAGCAAACAACTTAAAGCTGCAATCCGTAACTTTTTGCGCTCTAGCGGTTAATAAACAGAACTGCATGCGTCTTGCGGAAGAACATTGCAGCCGGAGCTACTTCTCTCTGTTTATGTCTATGGCGAGTCACGCAGGGACTGTGCTCCTCCGCAGCGGCTCCTACCAGTCCGGTCTGAAATAGTCCCAGTATAAACACTTACTATAAGTGTAGCATAATGATTCAGGGGGAGACAAAAACACGGTTTGGAAAATGGTTTGGAATTATATATTTTTTGTAAAGCTTGAACACAAAAAAAGTTACGGACGGCAGCTTTAACTCTGGCTGTATCTTGATGACGTTTGTTGACGTAATTTACAGAGAGTGGTGGGGGCTTTTGTTTTGACAGCGACGTGGCCCGGAAGTGCTCCGCTCAGACTGCCAACATCACATACTCGGCTAGTTAGCGATCAGTGTGGGTCGATACTGCGGAATAGGTGGCGAACTAGATGAGTTTACCGCGACGGAACAATGTTGACTATTTAGGAATCACCATGTCATTAACTGAGATCAGGGAAGTAGACCATGAAAAGCGTTAACAAAGCTGTTCATTTATGTAGGTACGCGCAGACTGATTGTCATGATTTTAGCCGTTGCTACGCGTGACGTGATTCTGTGTGATTAAAGTTGAGCCACAGCGTTGAGAGAATCGATCAGGTCAATGTACCAAGAGCTCCAAAACCGCCTTCACAGCAGAACAGCAGTGGATGTGCGTTTTTAATCTCGTGATTTTTAAGGGTAGATGCAAACAACTCATTAGCTAACCGGCTAATACACCAACTGGCACCAAACATCGACCGATTGCACAGGATTTGTTGTTAAACTTCAGGATCTTCAGCAGAAATGGATGACTTCAGCTCCATCAGTCTGCTGTCTCTGGCTATGCTAGTCGGTTGTTATGTGGCTGGAACTATTCCCTTGGCTGTCAACTTCTCAGAGGTGAGCTTTATCCCGAGTTGTCCATGTCTACAGTAAGTTTATTTAGGACAGGTGTGCTCAGTGGCTCTTGTGAGCTTCGGGATGTTTAGTTCTTTGCAGTACAAATGTGTTTGAAAAGGCATATATCCATTTTCAGAAACAGAAGTGAGATCTGCATTGATCTCCAGAAGCTTGAGCACCCCCATTTTAAGGGATAATTTACCCAAAAATTAAAATTCTGTCATTATTTACTCATCCTCGTGTCGTTCCAAACCCGTAAGACTTTCGTTCATCTTCAGAACACAAATGAAGATGTTTTTAATGAAATCTGATAGATTTCTGTTCCTCCATTGACAGCTACGCAACTACCACTTTGACTCTTCATGAAGGGATCGTAAAACTAATCCATATGAATTAAGCGGTTTAGTCCAAATTTTCTGAAGAGACACAATCGCATCATATGATAAATATTTAATTTAGTCTTTTATTCACATATAAACATTGATCATCGAACATAAACAGAAGCTCAGCCGAACATGATTGACGTGCGAGAACAAACCTCAATGGTTCTTGCTGAAGCTCAAACGTGCTGCGTAACACGAGAATGAACCTCAATGGTTCTTGCTGAAGCTCAAACGCAGAACTGCGCTGAAGCTCAAACGAACGAACCTCATTGGTTCATTGCTGAAGCTCAAACGTGCTGTGTAACACGAGAATGAACCTCATTGGTTCTTGAGGAAGCTCAAACGTGCTGCGTAACACGAGAATTAACCTCATTGGTTCTCGCTGAAGCTCAAACGTGCTGTGTAACACGAGAATGAACCTCATTGGTTCTTGAGGAAGCTCAAACGTGCTGTGTAACACGAGAATGAACCTCATTGGTTCTTGAGGAAGCTCAAACGTGCTGTGTAACACGAGAATGAACCTCATTGGTTCTCGCTGAAGCTCAAACGTGCTGTGTAACACGAGAATGAACCTCATTGGTTCTCGCTGAAGCTCAAACGTGCTGCGTACCATGAGAATGAACCTCATTGGTTCTTGAGGAAGCTCAAACGTGCTGTGTAACACGAGAATGAACCTCATTGGTTCTTGAGGAAGCTCAAACGTGCTGCGTAACACGAGAATGAACCTCATTGATTCTCGCTGAAGCTCAAACGTGCTGTGTAACACGAGAATGAACCTCATTGGCTCTCGCTGAAGCTCAAACGTGCTGCGTAACACGAGAATGAACCTCATTGGTTCTTGCTGAAGCTCAAACGTGCTGCGTAACACGAGAACGAACCTCATTGGTTCTTGCTGAAGCTCAAACGTGCTGTGTAACACGAGAATGAACCTCATTGGCTCTCGCTGAAGCTCAAACGTGCTGCGTAACATGAGAATGAACCTCATTGGCTCTCGCTGAAGCTCAAACGTGCTGCGTAACACGAGAATGAACCTCATTGGTTCTCGCTGAAGCTCAAACGTGCTGTGTAACACGAGAATGAACCTCATTGGTTCTCGCTGAAGCTCAAACGTGCTGCGTACCATGAGAATGAACCTCATTGGTTCTTGAGGAAGCTCAAACGTGCTGCGTAACACGAGAATGAACCTCATTGATTCTCGCTGAAGCTCAAACGTGCTGCGTAACACGAGAATGAACCTCATTGGTTCTTGCTGAAGCTCAAACGTGCTGCGTAACACGAGAACGAACCTCATTGGTTCTCGCTGAAGCTCAAACGTGCTGTGTAACACGAGAATGAACCTCATTGGCTCTCGCTGAAGCTCAAACGTGCTGCGTAACATGAGAATGAACCTCATTGGCTCTCGCTGAAGCTCAAACGTGCTGCGTAACATGAGAATGAACCTCATTGGTTCTCACACGTCAAGTGAACATGCTTGAGCTTCCGTTTACCACAGCTGATGTGTGAGTTGATGAATGTTTATATGTGAATAAAAGCCTAAATTCAATCTGTTCATCATATAAAGTGATCGAGTCTCTTCAGCAAATTTGGACTAAATCGCTCAATTCATATGGATTAGTTTTATGATCTCTTTATGAACTTTTTGAAGCGTCTAAGTGGTAGTTGTGTAGCTGTC
This sequence comes from Paracanthobrama guichenoti, assembly GCA_018749465.1. Classification (NCBI taxonomy): domain Eukaryota; kingdom Metazoa; phylum Chordata; class Actinopteri; order Cypriniformes; family Gobionidae; genus Paracanthobrama; species Paracanthobrama guichenoti. The sequence continues at coordinate 39,463,933 of CM031959.1, read as the reverse complement.
AATGGAGGGACAGAAATCTCACAGATTTCATTGAAAAGATCTTCATTTGTGTTCTGAAGATGAGTGAAAGTCTCATGGGTTTGGAACAGCCTGGGGGTGAACTAACCCTTCAAGATTCCAAGGGCAAATGTCTTATTTTGATTGTTGAATGTTATATCAAGCTAAAGTAATATATATACGAGAGCTGTTTAATCTACCACCCACAGAGATCTTGTTTAAACTGGCGTGTTTTGTCTTAAAATGCAGTTCAGATTGATTCTCTGGACAAGCTGATTTTATGGTTTATGATCCACCAAATCATGTGGATCATAAAAAGCCGGGAGAGTGATAAAGTGCTTATGTGAATTTATAGTTTAAATAAGTCAAATGTGCTCATACGCTTAAGATTTTTTTTTTTTTATTTTTATTGTTTTTTACTATTATTTTAATTGCTGATAATCTCAAAATAGCTAAATATTAAAGAAAATGTGGCCTGGCCATTATATTGCTCTTTCACTTTTGAGATTGTAGTCTATTTTTTGACCCAGATGAAGTTTAGGTTCAAATGAGGAGTTTATAATTCAGAAATGTGATCGTCCCTGCATGCCTCTTCTGATGAATATTTTTTTATGATTTCCGGCTTATTCACATGAAGATGACCAATGTCACCCTCACACCTAAATACATAAAGTTGGTTAGTCATGCTCACTGAGATTCTGCTGTTCCTGTTCCGTCTCCAGGAGAAGCTGAAGTTGGTGACGGTGTTGGGCGCCGGGCTGCTGTGTGGCACCGCACTGGCTGTCATTATTCCCGAGGGAGTTCATGCACTCTATGAGGAAATGCTGGAAGGTGACATTCAAGTTCACACTTGATGCATTGATTCTTTTTCCAAATAATGCAAATATAATCAAAGTTTCGGGCCGAGTTCTCCATTCATAAATCCTAAACTGATATCTAGAAGTGCATCATGAGTGGTAGACATGATGCTACTTTAGGTCATAAAGCTACTAGTTGCTCATAAAGTTTTTAAATTATATTCAAGCTCTTTTTTTATTTTCACTTTAAACTACTAACAAAAAGTTGATGACTATTTTGTAGTTAGTTTATATTGTTAAATGCATATGATTAGATAACTTCTAATGTAATTAGATCTGTTATTTCTGGCACAAAACCAGAAATGGGCTATTTAAATGGGCTATTTGTATGAATTTTCATGTATTGATCGCTTTGTTATTGCCAATGTGTGAACAGCTTGTAATGAAACTCAAAAAAACGAGACGTCCACGACTGTCTAGGTTGTCTATAGAAGCCTGTAGACTGATTTTTATGTGACTGTAGACTGATTTTTTTTTTTATAAAATCAAAAGGATATGACCCGTACGCTCTTCCATTCAATGACACATTAAATGATTGCTTATACAATGTTCATGGTTAATGCCGAAAGAGCAATTCTGTACTGTAATGTCAAAGTGACATGCAAAGAAAAGGGATTAATTCAAACTACAGTCTCACACAGGCAGATATATATATAGTCTATAGTCTCAAATATACTTTATAATCAAACTTTCGTATAGGGTTGGGTACTGAAACCCTGTGCCAATATGGCATTAGTACCTATATAACCGGTATGTAACCGGACCAAATCAGAACACAGATTTCGGTGCCACTTAAATTCAAACATGCTTTCACACTTTGGCTTGTCACATATCACAACTATGCAGTGTTTTCAACCATATAATGTTTATTTTAGGTTTCAGACATTTAAATGCACATAAGTACTAGCAAAAAAATACATTTATAGTTTAAATACACACTGGTATCTGGAACCGGCAATTATTTCAATTATATTTTGACTGTGTTTTATTCATATCAGATACACATTATATGTAAGGGATAATGTACACCCAGTCGGTTGTTAACGCAGAATAAACCCCGACAGAGTGATCAGGAAGACAACCGGATAACAACCGGCTGGGTGTACATTATCCCGCTTATTACACGGCTACTTGTCTCAAGTAAATTAGAGACAAAATATTGTCTTGAGTTTAAATATTTTATTAGCTCTTATGCAAAGCTTCCACGAAGAAAAACTGTTCCAAATTGCTTTAACCCTTTATTGCTGAAAAGATTTGTTTTTTTACCATATATGTTGAAATTAATGCTGAAAGGGATAGTTCACCCAAAAATTAAAATTAACCCATGATTTACTCACCCTCAAGTCATCCTAGGTGTGTATGACATTCTTCTTTCAGACGTTATATTAAAAAAGTTCTGGCCAAGCATTATAATGGCAGTAATTGTAGCTCTGTTTTTGAAGTCCATAAAAAAATGCATCTGTCCATCAAATAACGTGCTCCACACGGCTCCAGGGGGTTAATAAAGGCCTTCTGAAGCGAAGCGATGCGTTTGTGTAGGAAAAATATCCATATTTAAAACTTTATAAAGTAAAGTTCCGGCTGTTCGCCTTCCGTGGAAAAAGTGTTGAAAGTGCCATCTCGCAGTTCAAGATGCTTACGCGACGTCTGACGAGCGTAACTGGTAGAGTAAGCCTTTTGAACTGCAGAAGCACTTTCAACACTTTTCCCATAAATTATACGGAAGGCGATCGGCCGAAACTTTACTTTATAAAGTTTTAAATATGGATTTTTTTTTTTTTTTTTTTTTTTCACAAAAAATCCGACTTATGATTTAAATAGATTTTTTTTTCTCCCTCCTCCTTAAAATCAATCTGCAGATGACAAAGAAATTGTTCAAAACAAATTTTAACTATTTTGTTTAGGTAAAATATTTGCAGCTTGGCAGCACCCTACCTGGGGTCCAAAACTTTCAGCATGTGAATAAACCCCGGCTATTCCACAGTATAAATGGGCACCATATCTTTTGCAATATACAATATACATATCAAAGGTTTATGAATTGATATGCAGATAAAATTAACTTTTATTAACAACAGTAATGTGCAAAAAAGTATAGGGAAAATTTTAATATTCTGCTCTTATTAAATCTAGGTTACCATTGTTCTTTTATAGTCTCACACTGAACTGACCGACAGCTTCAGTGATTATTAAAGGAGCTTTGCTCTTGTTTTCTGGGTAATTTAGTCACAATTTGAAGAACAGTTTTGCTGTTCATGAGACTTTGTAACTTCCTACTTTTGTCCATATATTACGGAGTGGAAATGGCTAATAAGTCAATAAGTGCTCCTATGCCTCAATCTACTGTTTATAGTGGGCATTTCATATCTTTTTAAAATAAAAGTGCTTGTTTGCCACAAAGTGGTCTACACATTAAAAAAACAACAAAAAAAAAAAAATTTCTTCTACTTTTAAAAACTTTTAGTTTTACAAATCATCACATTAAAAATAACATTTAAATTGGATAATATTTAGAGCTTTGAAGTGCTGGAAAAAGTGTGAAGCACTTAAAAACCCTGGAAAAGTGCTTGAATTTTAATCTCAAAAGGTTGTACGAACCCTGAGATGAATAATGACAACAACATTAAATCCATGTGGTGTTACTACAGTAAATCATGGTGAATGTTGGTGATTTGTGACTGAAACCCCTGATCTTCGCTCATGTTGTCTCAATGTTTTCCTGGTCTCCACGTCAGCGCTGTTTAATCTGATGATTTATAACAGAATTATGCGCCGAACTAGATCTCAGAGTAGCGATGTTATTAATTCTGTGGTGAATTTAAACGCTTTCTCACTGGATCTCCCAGCGCTGCGTATCGGTGTCATGAGATCGGCCCGTGTATGAGCTCACGCTGCGTCGTCCGCGCAGCTCAGATGAGTACCCGGGGTAGCGCGGTTCCGTTCAGACTTCAAACACACTTTGCAGAGGGGTATTGTTTGTTCTGCAACTGACGCCGGAAAACCGAACCAATTACGAATGACATTGTATGTTGTAAGATGACCATTGTCCTTGTTGTTTGTGTAGCTCTATGGCAAACGCGCAGGGGCTGAGCCATTATGCGAGCTCAGAGGGGAGTGTCGGCGAATGGTAAAGAGAAAACCGATTTTCATTCAAACAAATCGATGTAAACTACACATTCGAGTTAATCGATAAAATCAATCTGTCGCCCAGCACTACTGCTGTTATAAAGCTTGGATTAGCCAGAACTTTTTTAATACAACTCCGATTATATTCGTCTGAAAGAAGAATGTCATATACACCTAGGATGACTTGAGGGTGAGTAAATCATGGGGTGATTTTCATTTTTGGGTGAACACCTTGAAATCTTCTTCCATTGTAACCCGTGGTGGTTAAGTGTTTTGCAGTCACAAGATGGCACCAGACAGTCAACGACAGCGGAGTGACACGTTAAGCATATAAGTAGTACTGGTTAGGATAACTCGTAGTACCCGGATGAGCGGTGTGTTATTCACTTTGGCGGTTGTTATCTGGGAATAACATACCGCTGGAAAGCGCGATTGACCAATCAGAATCAAGTATTTCACAGAGCCGTGTAATAAAGTTAACTATATAGTTTACTCTATTCTTCTTCCAGTTCACTGGTCACTTACTTTCATGTATTTCCGGAGACGTGGATGAATTTATGTGATGTAAATCCGACACATCTGATTCTCTGAATTGCAGCGCAAACTAACATGGCGGCGCCCATCGCGCATTATAGATCAGCTAACATGATCATTATTAAATGACAAAACACATTCACTTACATATATTTGAAAATTGGAATATCAGATAGTCCATGACATAGTTATTAACAAGTGAATATTTTGAATAAAAAAGGAAAAATTAAATAAAATTGATACATCGGGCATACAGCGCTATTGTGGCTGCGGTGTCACGTGAGAAGCATGACGCATTGCCATGGAAATAATAAGGCGGTGCATTCTAAAATATTTTGACACAAGGCAATTGGTCATGTTTCTGCAAAAAAAAAAAATGCTTAACTTGAAGCTGGTTTGTAGCATACCAAGACGACTTTGCTTTTATTAGTACATTAACTGTACTTTAGTGTTAAATTATTGTAGGTGGGTTAGGTGGCTTAGGTTTTGTGAATTTATATGTAAATGTGTTTTGTATTTATTTATTTATTTAAGTACACTTTAAACTTCAAATAAAAAAAATGAATGAAAATGAATTAATCTTTAATGTCATCCACCCTCGTTTTGTGGGAGGAAAAAAGGTATTGGTTTAGGCACCGGTACCGTTTTAAAAGTATCTCTTTGGCACCGGTATTGTAAAAAACTCAAACGATACCAAACGCCCTACTCTCATAACAGAGTAATTTTGATTACGTCATCTGTTGACATGATGCCGGTGAATTGCAGAGCTTGTGCATGCATATCCACATCATTGATGTTATGTATGAATGCCTTCCAAAGCTGTACTCATTCCTGTTTTGCTGTAGGTGGGCACCACCATGGCCATGGGCAGGTGGAAGCAGAAGTTTCTGATCAGAAGGTTGCAGAAGGAGTCGTGGGTCCCAGCGGTGAACACAGCCACAGTCACGAGCAGCTCCACGCTTATATCGGCGTCTCTCTGGTGCTGGGCTTCGTCTTCATGCTGTTGGTGGATCAAATTGGCAGTGCTCACATGCACAACAGTGATGGTCAGTAATGGCGAATTAGAATGGTATAAACCGACAGCATAAAGTGTCTGAATCTGTTCTCTCCACATTTTTAGATCCAGAAGCAGCAAGGACTGCTAGCTCTAAAGTCACCACCACGCTTGGATTGGTCGTCCATGCTGCAGGTAAAACTGATTGAAGAAACTGTTAATGAAACCTCTTTAAGTGAGTTATACAAATGTGTTCTATGTAGTGTTATTTCAGTAGCTTGTATTTTTGTCATATTTGTAATGCTGCACACAACCATCTCTTTGAATACAGTTTAGAAGTTATGCTCACCAAGGCTGTAAAAAATGTGTAAAAAAAAATATATATTATAGTTTATGCTGTATGCTGGGTGACGCAAAGATGCTCCTGCACATTGGATGAGTTTATAATAAGCACGTTCACTCTATACTCTCTCATGACACATGGCAACACAGCTAAAAGTTTCTAAATGTATTTGACCTTTTATTGAAAGTAACCTACATGTTGATGCCATCACAAGCACCCATAAAAGCTGTTGAGTTGAGTCAGGTGCGACGCACAGAAGGTGCGTTTGCAAAATATGCTGTATTTTTGTAATTCTGCTAGGTGGCACTAATGTCGCAGAAGCAACATACTTCACCTTTAAACAGTACAGTGCATCAGCTGAGGACATGCATCTAGGGATGGGACGTTTTCTGGTTTCACAATAAAATATACTGACAGTTAGTAATATCATTTAAAATGTAATTCTCATTAAAACCGTGTTTGATAATCACAATATGGAAAACTCACAGTAAATCCTGTCCAGCCAGCGTCACTCTGACACTGTTTTTTGAATGAGAGGAAATGGCAGAAGGCAATGAGTGCGCCGGGAGATTTTTCAACCTTCTTAAAGGACCAAATCTGAGTTGTGGTCATATTTTGGCTTTTACTAAAGTCCTGAGGGAAACTTAATCGGATGCTCACCCTGTCTGCAGAACATGCAAAAAGATAGTTGCTGCAATAGGAGGAAACACTTCAAATCTGCAGAATCATCTTCGTGACCATCACACACTGTTCTATAGCCAATGCAAGGCAAGTGGACTTTAACCTCAATACAGTATGATATCATAAATCAGTATAATATCCTAATACAGACTGCGATTAACAGCCTCAGGTAGGTCTGTCTTTTAACAGTTATACGTTTTCGTTAAAAATAAATTTCCCTATGGAGAAAATAAAATACTATGAAAAAAATAGTTTGACTTTTTTTTTCACTCGTATTAAGTCGATTTAGTTTTGTGTCAAACACAATATGATTTTTGTTTATCGAGATCTGTCAGTAACCGCACATTTTTCCCTCTTGGGCGAGCGATCCCAATCCTCACATCTTACCCAGCTCATTAAATCCCACATATGCCAGCGAACCAATGAGAATGCGGGACAGTGATGACGATGCATAACAGCAGAGCGTAGGCGCCATACCCGCTGTGAATCCGCATACCCGGAACACACAGTGAGTGGGAGATTTGAAGAAAATTACAGTCGTTTGGCAAATAAATAAATGACGGAGAGTTACATGCGTATTACTAACATTTCATCATCTGAGCTTCATGATACACCTCAAATTTTATAATTTATAGTCATTTATAGTGTTAATACTAATCTGTGAGTCCACTATAGTTGGATGGATAGACACACACACTGCGTCACATGGCATTACTACAGTCTTGAGTGTCACATGATCCTTCAGAAATATTTCTAATTATTATGTGTTCTGGTGCATTGAAGACAGGACGCTGACATTCATCAAAGGCACTTTAATCTGTACATTTTTCAAAGAGAGCAAAAGTTCAGGGTTCTATCTTTGGGCAGAATCAGCCTCTCTCAGTCAAACAGGAAGCAAACTGCATATTTAATCACATTCAAAAATCAGAAAATAAAATACAGAATAATTATCATAATTTATCATAATATTGCATATTATTCCTATCATCAACTATTGGCTTTTAACTTTTACATTAACATTTATTTTATGTTGCATAACCATCTTCCTTTCAATAGTTACCGCATACAATAATATGCAAGAAACAAAATATAAATGTTCTGTTCAGTGCCAGTGAACATCAATCCATACAAGAAAAGCAAAGTTCTCGACACATCTCAAATAAATGTATATGCATTCATCATAAAATACACATACGAGTTACCATGTGCACTAAAACTAAAGTCAGAACAGGTATGTTTCACGTTTACATCGCACTGAAGTGAGCACGTACTGCTCTGTCAAACAGGCAGCAAACTGAGAGAGGCTGATTCTGACCGAAGATAGAACCCTGAACTTTTGCTCTCTTTGAAAATGTACAGATTAAAGTGCCTTTGAGGAATGTCAGCGTCCTGTCTTCAATGCACCAGATCACTACATTGGTGCCGTGAAATTTTTTTCTCACATGATCCTTCAGAAATGATTCTAATGGTTCCTGTTAATATCTATATTGAAATCAATTTTGGCTGCTTAATAAAAGTACTGTTTTTAACATTGATAATTAGAAATATTACTGAATGATCATGTGCCACTGAAGACTGGAGTAATGATGCTGAAAATTCAGCATCGCCGTCACAGGAAAAATATATATTTTAAAATCTATTAAAATACAGCTCTTTTAAATTGCAATATATCACAATATTTCAGTTTTTACTGTATTTTGATCAAATAAATGCAGCCTTGGTGATTTTTCAAAAACATGAAAAATCTTAAATATTCCAAAGTTTTGACTAGTAGTGTATGTTAAATTTGACCATTGATGATATTTGATTCATTCTGTGGCTCCAGCTGATGGTGTTGCTCTCGGAGCGGCTGCATCCACGTCTCAGACCAGCGTCCAGCTCATTGTATTTGTGGCCATTATGTTGCATAAGGTACAGTCAACTTTAATGAAGTTAATGTACTTCTACTCTAGCTTGTGTATTACTCTAGTGTACTGTGAATATAGTTATGATAACTTGTTTGCACTGTTTATCATTTGTATCGATTTGTTTAGAAAGTCCTGCTGAATGACTAAATGTAAATGTAGGTGCCTTTCCAATTGTGTTTCCAAATATATTCCACAAATATTTCAGAACAAGCACAGTATATTGTAAACGAGTAAAAAACAATCACTTATTTTTTGCTAGTGGACGCAAACAGGCAGCCAAACTTAGAAGCATGAACTATCTTAATTTAAAGTGCACCATTTTTTCATGCACACTCTCACAACAGGTACTTTGCATTTCATCTTAGACGACAGTAATATATAAAAAAAAAATTATATTTAATAATACATTTTTGTATTTTAATATGTTTTTTATTTTATTTTATTCAAAGCTGTATTTTCAGCATCATTACTCCGGGGGGTATTCCAGAAAGCAAGGTTAACTTACCGTCACATATACTCTCGGTTGATTAACCCAAAAACGAGGCCGGGAGTAAGTTCAGACAACTCAGAGTATCTTAACCGTGAACACACAAGACATTCTCAACAGAGTGACGAATCGAAGAGACGCTAAGAAAGAGCGCACCATTCTACTTCCTCTTCTTCGTTTGTTTAACGGCGAGTTACATAACCTGTTTCGTGCACATTGCCACCTATTTGGTGGTTATGCAATCATTTTTTTCAATGTCTTTGTTTAATAAGTAGTCTTTATTCACTGAGAATAAGGATTATATAGTTTGTGTAATGCTAATTAATTGAATGCAGATATGTGTGAGATGGCAATAAAATAAATAATAAATATATTTGAATTGAACTAACATTTTAAACTTTTTTATTCTAATTCTTTAGAATTAATATATAATATTGTATATTATATAACTGAAACATTGGTTAAATTTGGTTATATTAATACCTATATTAATTATATAAAACGCATCTGAATACCTCTTAAGCAAACTAACCCTGGATCATGAGCTGCATCGGGAGGTTATGTTCAGAGAGTGAGTTGCTATGGCTACTTCCATATCCTGAAAGTTACCGCTGCTTTTTGGAACCGAAAGTTGAGGTTATCCGCTAACTTACTCTGAAACATACCCAGGTATGTCACATAACCTGCTTTCTGAATCCCCCATATATATATATATATATATATATATATATATATATATATATATATATATATATATATATATATATATATATATATATATATATATATATATATATATATATATATATATATATATATATATAGAAATAAATATAATTTTTATGTGTGTGTGAAATAGATTTTCTTTTGTAACAATGTAATAGTCTTTACTGTTGTATTGATCAATTTAATGCATCCTTGCTGAGTAAAGGTATTCATTTCTTTCAACAACAAAAATCTTATTGACTATAAATCAATACAGCTATATTTCGATTAGTTTTTTTGTGAACTGTGTAGCCTTATGAAAGTGTTTCTTATGCTTTAAAAATGTTTTTTTTTTTTCTTTTTTTTAAATGCTCATTTATATTTCAAATCTTTTTGCTCTGATGCTGTTTTTTGTATTTCAGGCTCCTGCTGCATTTGGACTCGTCTCTTTCCTCATGCATGCGGGTTTAGAAAGAAACCGTATCCGGAAGCATCTATTAGTCTTTGCCTTGGCTGCCCCTGTTTTGGCCATGCTCACCTATGTAGGACTCAGTCAGGTATGTTCAAATATTAAAATAAAACAGACAATAATATTGTAAGCCTTTTTACTATCAGTTTGATAGACAATATCTACATATCATTTTAAATGGTTTAAATGGGTTAAAAAGTATTATATACTTTGTTTAAAAAAAAAAAAAAAAACTTTGGATGTACAAAGACTCATATTACTATGAATGGGAGAATGTGGTGGAATAAAATAAGAGCCAATTTGCATTTGGTAAAGTCATTGGCCGTCTCTCAATATGTGTTCTTAAAGCGATCTTGTGCCCTTGTGTTCTCATACTACATCATAAATCAACCGTTGAGGTTACTCAGGAACGCAAGTATAGAGGATGCATGAAAATACCCGGATGTGTTGGTATTTTTTTTTTTGTAAGTTGAATACGGAAGACAGACTGGAGGAATCTAGATATTTGACTTTATAATTGTTTTTTTAAAATATGGATATTTTTCTTACACAAACCCATCGCTCACTTCAGAAGGCCTTTATTAACCCCCTGGAGCCATGTGGATTTATTTTAATAGAACTCCGATTGTATTTGTCTGAAAGAGGAATGTCATATACACCTAGGATGGCTTGAGGGTTAATAAATCATAAGGTAAATTTGTTAATTTTTAAACGTACTAAATTGGTATATAGGTTTTTAGTAACTGTGTTAGCATTTTTGTTTTGTAATGTCTACTAATGACTCTATAATGGCACAAGGTTTATTATTCTCAGTATAACTTCACAGCAATAACTGATGCTTCACCAGGGTTACATAACCACCATGGAGGCCCACGCTATATTTTTCAGATTCACCCGCAGGCATCCCATTGCCATGGGAACAGCTGAGGTGGCAGAGTGGAGATTATTCACCTCTTGCTCCCCTGCTGTGAAATACCCCATAATTGTGTTTCTTTAGACTGCGTTTCACTGATTTCCAGGCTTAGAGGCATTGCAATTTTTATTGTTGGGATGTCAACGAGCATGCTTGTAACAATCCTGAATATTTAATGTCCTCCCAAAAAAAATCTCTCTTACTGTGTCCTAGATTCACCCGGCATTTAAAGGGCCTTTTATACTTTAAGGAAAATCAAAGAACGAACTGATGTGACGTCATTTAGAACAAAATCAGGCCAAAATGAAGTTTGTTTTGGGAGTTTGAAACAGCTTGCCAAAGCAAGCTTTCTGGAAAAGTTTGCTCCGGCTGGTAAACACCTTTGTACTACCATTGGTTCCTGGCAATTACGTTATAGGTAGGTGTTTGCGGTAGCTTTGCCTTCCATCATGTGGAAATCTTTTCTGCTTCATTTCTCCTGTTCAGTCTGTCGAGGTCAGACGTCTGCGAGTGAAACCATGAACACTGGTGAGCTGCTTTAAGGCCCCAATATACTCACGGCAAAGTTCTTTTTCGTTCTTCATTTAGGGGTAAACAAAGTTTGAAATAGAGAGTAGCGATATACTGTTAGCGAACATCTGATGTCACCCACACTGCTGCGTGCTTTCCTCTCAATAACAAAATAAACACAACAAAACTGAGAGAACATCAAGCATTTTTTAAATAAAGCATAAGAAAAGCATCTGATCATAGCAACGTATATATGTTTGCACAAGCTCTGCAATTCGGCACTCTAAAGTCACGTCATGTTTATTTATATAGCACTTTATACAATAGATTGCTTAAGCTCAAGCAACTTCACCGTATTAAACATCGGTGTCTCATTTCATCAAAAGTACAACTTTTTCTGCTATGAAGCAGCTCTCCAGTGTGTTCATGTTTTCACTCGTGGATGTCTGACCCCAACAGACTCAACAGGAGAAATGAAACTGAAAAGATTTCCATGTGAAAGAAGGTGGAGCCTCTGTTGCACACCTACCTATTACATAATCGCCATGGACCAGTGGTAGTACAGAGGTGGGTTACACTTTATTTTAGGGTTCAATTCACACTATTAACTAGTTGCTTATCATGCATATTACTAGGATATTGTCTGTTTATTAGTGCTTATAAAGCACATATTAATGCCTTATTCTGCATGATCATATTCTACATCCCTTAATCCGACCCAATACCTAAATTTAACAACTACCTTACTAACTATTAATAAGAAGAAATTAGGCGTTTGAGGCACAAGTCATGGTTAATAGTTAGTTAATAGTGAGAACTGGACCATAAACTAAAGTGTGACCCAAAGGTGTTTACCAGCTGTGGCAAACTGTTTCAAACTCCAAATGAACTTTTTGGCCTGATTTTGTTCGAAATTGTTACATCAGTTCGTTCTTCGATTTCACTTAAAGTATATCAGGGCCTTTACAGTACAAAATGAAGTTGTACTTCTGATGAAACGAGACACTGCCACCGTTTTATGTTTAACATGGTAAAGCTGCTTGATTTTAAAGGGTTAGTTCACCCAAAAATGTAATTTGTCATTATTCACCCTTATGTCGTTCCAAACCTATAAGACCTTCGTTCATCTTCAGAACACAAAAAAAATTAAGATCTCTTTGAAATCCGAGAGCTTGAAAGTGGTGATTAAGTTAGTCTATGTGAGGTCAGAAACCTCTTGGATTTCATCAAAAATATCTTCATTTGTGTTCCAAAGATGAACGAAGGTCCTACGAGTTTGGGATGGCATGAGGGATTAATGACAGAATTTTAATTTTCGGGGTGAATTAACCCTTTAAGCAATCTATTGTATAAAGTGCTGTATACACTGAATAAAATTATAAAATGCAACACTTTTTTTTTTTTTTTTTTGCCCCCATTTTTCATGAGCGGAACTCAAAGATCTAAGACTTTTTCTATGTACACAAATGGCCTGTTTCTCTGAAATATTGTTCACAAGTCTGTCTAAATCTGTGTTAGTGAGCACTTCTCCTTTGCCGAGATAATCCATCCACCTCACAGGTGTGGCATATCAAGATGCTGATTAGACAGCATGATTATTGTCCTTATACAGACTTGAGTGGACAAATGCTCAAATTCGATGGCATCTGGCACTTTGGAGAGGTGTTCTCGTTGATGAATCCCGGTTTTCACTGTACAGGGCAGATGGCAGACGTTGTGTGGATCGAGTGGTTTGCTGATGTCAACATTGTGAATCAAGTGGCCCATGATGGCGGTGGGGTTATGGTATGGGCAAGCACATGTTATGGACACTGGTGCACAGGTGCATTTTATTGATGGCATTTTGAATGCACAGAGATACAGTGACGAGATCCTGAGGCCCATTGTTGTGCCATTCATCCATGACCATCACCTCATGTTGCAGCATGATAATCCACGGCCCCATGTTGCAAGGATCCGTACACAATTCCTGGAAGCTGAAAACATCCCAGTTCTTGCATGGCCAGCATACTCACCAGACATGTCACCCATTGAGCATGTTTGGGATGCTCTGGATCAGCGTATACGACAGCGTGCTCCAGTTCTTGTCAATATCCAGCAACTTCGCACAGCCATTGAAGAGGAGTGGGCCAATATTCCACAGGCCACAATCAACAACCTGATCAACTCTATGCAAAGGAGATTGCATAGAGATCACTGCGTGAGGCAAATGGTGGTCACACTAGATACTGACTGGTTTTCGGCACACCTGTGCAGTAATAATGCAGTCTAATCAGCATCTTGATATGCCACACCTGTGAGGTGGATGGATTATCTCGTGAAGAAGTGCTCACTAACACAGATTGACACATTTGAGAGGAATAGGCATTTTGTGTACTCTGCTAAGAGCATGAAAAATGGGGGCAAAAACAAGTGTTGCGTTTATCATTTTGTTCAGTGTAAATAAACGTAACGTGACTTTGGCTTGCAGCATATATTTACATATTCAGCTAAACGTTGCTTTCAGCTGTGTGGGCGACGTCGGATGTTCGCCAACAGTACATCACTGCTCCCATATTTTGAACTTCGTTTTACCCCCAAGCGAAGAACAAAAATGAACTTGAGTATATCTGGGCCTTAACACTTTTCCCTTTTCTCCATCCAGAGCAGTAAAGAGGCACTATCTGATGTCAATGCCACCGGTGTGGCCATGCTGTTCTCCGCCGGCACCTTCCTGTACGTGGCTACGGTGCACGTCCTCCCGGAAGTGGGCGGCATGGGCGGCCACAGTCACTCGCCCGGGGGCAGCGCAGGGAAAGGACTGAGCAAAGTGGAGGTTGGAGCTCTGGTTCTAGGCTGTCTGATACCTCTAGTGCTGTCCATCGGCCACCAGCACTAGTGTTCTTCACACATCTGAAAGGTGCGCATGGGACTTTGAACAGCGTTGGCCAAACGACTAGCTCACGGAAGCGGTTTAAATCATGCCTCTGTCAGTTTATTCAAGTCAGCGGTTGGAATAAACGCAGGAACTTTGCAGTCGGGAACAGGATTTGAGGAAGCTCGTATGGACTTTTGAAATGGGCTGCCCTGCCGCTCCATAAAACACTGCGACTGATGGCTTATGATGACCATACACAAATAAAAGCGATCAAGTGTCCAACTCGTTTTTTTTTTCTTCAGCGGTGCTTGTTTAAAAGAATAAGTTGTTGGGTAGTCATGTATACTTTAAATTTAGTATTCCTTTGTTTGTTTTTTCAATATGGAATATGTTCATGGATCTTTTAAAAGATGAACTGGCAAAGTTGTGCCCATTTACAAAAAAAACTTGATACTTTATAAACATAATATTCATTGACCCGGAGTAATTATTTTAAGTTTATTTACCCCTTTTTTTGCACAAATTTTAATGCGATAACAGTATTCCATTAATATGGGAACATACACTGGGCTTTTTTTTTTTTTTTTTCTTAATTTGATTACTGCTAAAATTATTTTCCTCTTATAAACTAATTACATCATGCATATGGTTATTGGACATATATGACATTAATTTTGCAAGTAGAATTTTAAATATTAAAGCTTTTCTTTTTTAATGATGCTTGAAATGTTCGGTGTCCAAAGGTTTAGCGGATGAACACATTGTTCTGTTGAGTTCAGTGCATGTACAGGATTATTATTTGACTTATTCAAACCTGATTGGTTGTTTAGTCCTGGAAAAAGGATCTCATTGGTCAGTCAGATGTTTTGTACTGTGATGCCTGCTCGGAGCAGAGCCTGTGTACTGTAAATATGTATTCTCTGTATAAATGACAAACAAAACCACCCTATTTGACATCCCTGTTTGACATCCTGTTCTACAGAGTAGTTTTTAGTCTCATTTTAGCTTATGGAATGAGCGGGAAAGTAAGATTGTTTTAAATTAATGACTTGCATTTTTATTCTTTGTCTTAACCGAAGAGAATTTGAAGTCAGTTGGAAGATTATATGGTGGATTTCTGAACTTGTAGATTGAACTGGATTGATCCATGATGAAGTGATCCATGAACTGGAAAGCTGTTGTGTTTGTCACCAAACTATTTTCAAGGTTGCCTTTGAAGCTTGAATAAGAAAGCACTAAGAGGCGAACTTGGACACCAGCAACATCCTGGTCCTGGTTTACAAAGTGTTGCATTCTTGCTCTGAAAAATGACGGTTACAGTCTATATGAAAGCTTATGTTAGTGCTTTTAGCTCTCTAGCGCCCCCATCTTACTGTAGTGCACAAGCGCAGCATCAACTTCAAATTGTGGAAGATATGGACGAGAGAGATTTCAAGCTTATTTGAAGGGGAAAATGCAAATCTTACATGACCTCCTCCTAGAGACTTGGCACAGATACTTAATGGTGATTGGTTAGGGCAGAGGTCTTCAGGACTTCTCTGGGTTAGGGGAAATTTTGTGCCATACTGACTTTGATTCTTCTAAAGCTCAGAGTTTATGCAGAGACTGGGTAGGAAGGGTGATGGTATTGGGATCGAGATTTTACAATGAAGCGGGACATGATGAATTCAGAGTTTTGGGGCTTTTATGTGATCATTCCACAAGAGGAGTATGCCTTATTTTTCTCGCAATTGTTTAACTTAAAATGGTTGCAAAAGTCTTTGTTCATGATTTGAATAAACATTTTCTTTTTAATGGATGCAAATCTTACTACGTACCTTATTTTGCCTGTCTAAGAACATTTGGAATTGCATTGAGAAATATTTTCACATTGTAAATTAATGAAGCAAATAAATGAGAAATCGTTTAAAGACCATTTTTCAGTTCAGTTCACATTTATTTGTATAGCGCTTTTCACACAGTTATTTTCCAGTAATTAAGAACAGGCACACCTTAAGGATTTATACTAGCCTGACGAGTCAGACCCACATCAAGATGTTGGGTCCGGGAACTCCCCATTGGCAGGGCTCAATCCGAGGGGCGGGATAAACTGTTGTCTTTCAGATTCCCTCTGCACGTAATAGGATAGCGCTACAACCAATCAGAGCAACGAAGAAGGTGAAGCGGAGCTAGTTAATAGATTAAACTTTCGCCGTATCCGGTCAGCAAAACTCTGAACACATCTTCCTTTCTTAAGAATGACTTCAGTGCCGTTCTTTGTTCTTTTCTCAAAGAAAAGTTTAACAACAAGTCTCCCAGAGTCGCGGCCAAAGCCGATTCGAAAGGCCGCTGTTCGCCAGCTTCTTTGTTTTTAAGTAGCACGCGGAACCTCGGCAACTCTGCCGTCATTATGTTAAGCCCGCCCACCGACTCTATACACGATGTGATTGGCCTGACTAGAGTTTGGGTTTTCCAGCTCGCAGGTCTACCGAGAGTTGCTAGACTACACTCGTGGCAAATTAGATTTGCTGCCGCTAGGGTGCGTCTAGATTTCTACAGCAATCTAGGAAATTTTTCAATGTTTTTAACTTCTAGTGGTGTCACACTGAAGCCTAGAAATATGATGCTATTATACATTACATCAGCGTCTTGATATTCTACAAATAATATAATCGATTACTCAATTAGCTGAAATAATATAATATATGAGCAATATTACTTGTGTAAGAGTTGCAATATGGCTCTATATCTACGGCTGTAATTAGGCCACCACAGGCATGATATAAGCCGTTTGTACAAAAGGAAATAAAAACAAGCACAAAAATTCAGTCTAAAGTACAGAAGCAGCACTCTAGTACAGGATTTAATTTAAATAAAAATATAAAATTATGGACATTAACTTTGCCCTTAACCAAGTCGATTTGAACTGAAACAAGTAATAGATGAATAAGACCGAAGATTGCCTGTTTGATATACCCAAAATGAATTGTACCTAATGTTTAAACAGTATCTACAAAATCCCAAAGGACTGGCCGGAATGAAGCTGTTCTTGGCGGACAGCTCACATCTTCTAAAGCAATTTTCAATTTGGTGCTATGTTTATACATATAAATTGCATATTTGAGGTCTAAACAACTACATTCTAGGCTAAAACGTGAAAATACGAAAAAATTTATTTTTAAATTGATTAAAAATATCAACGCTCGCTGTGAGAAATGCTATAGATCCGGCAGAAACAAGCGGAGTGATGCAAATTGTGAAATGGTTTCTGTGGGATACTAGTAGTAGAATATTGCATGGCAGGAAAAGGCTCTCAGTCAATTCGAGAATCAGAACTAATTGTTGTGTACACCAGTCAGGCATAACATTATGACCACCTTCCTAATATTGTGTTGGTACCCCTTTTCCTGCTTTTAAATCCTACATATGCCGGCTTTACAGTCAATGTGATTTTTGCTTTACAAACTGAAATGATTTTCTGTGGTAATCGACAGCATCTGTGGCTTAAAGTGTAACTGGCGTTAAACCAAGAACATTCCTTAAAGATGTACAGATGTAAAGATTATACGCATAGGTATAATAACAAGGTTCAGACGGTAAAACCTTGAGTCCATGTGTGAAGTCAGATGAAGTGTTATTAAATATAAATCCACTGGATATTAAAGCTGTAATAAGTGTCTAGGGTGCATAATCCCTGAGCAAACTACATGCTCATAAACGTATGCAATACCATATGTTCAACGGTGAATAAGACGAAATGCTGTAAACATTACGAGCATATATAGATCCATAATGTGTGTTTGCTGAAGTTGTTTGGACAGGAATACATCTGTATTCCTAACACTTACAAACACATCAAATGGCTCTTTAGCCGATTAATCTGTCTGTGAAATTGGACAGATTGCTCTTTTATGTAAGAAGAACAATATCTAAAATCTCCTTTCCCCACCTGTCAAATATAGGTTATATTTGGTAACTGTAAGTACATTTGTCCCGTGGACTTTTAGAAAATAAACAACGTTTAAAATATGTACAATATACTCTTTCTAGTTTGCCCACCTGTCCAACAATGGATATACATTCATTGTGTAATATATGTGACAATGCAATTTCCACCACACTGTATCTCAAATTATTTATTGTGTTTGGAAATATTGTGTGGTAGAAATTATATTGTAAGCATTTCTGGAATAAAATGTCCTAAAATGTTAATAAATTGTGCACTTCAACAGAATTATCACATCTCACACTTCATATGAAGCATGATTTTGATCATGACACTGTTGTCTCCTTGGTTACCAAGTATGCTAACATTTGATACAGCTTTATTAGGGGCAACATTTGTTATTAGTACTGGAAATTATGCCACACAAGTGTAATATGAGTTGTAATTTGTACATTTATCGAAAGTATATTCACATAAATATTGAAATGGTTTATGGTTACTCTGTTTATCATAATTTTTTTAACATACTGATAATTTTATGAGAATTGTCAAATTTTACGTTTGAAAGTCTGGGACATTGGGGAAAATCATAAAGGCATGGTATATATATATAATGTTATGATGAATTTTCATATTTTAAAATATAGTAAAAATAGTACAACAATTAATTTAAATGTAAGATTTTTAAAATATTTTTAAAAGAAGTCTCTTCTGTTCACTAAGGCTGCGTTTATTTGATTTAAATATCATTACAATTTAAAATAACTTTTCTATTTGAATATATCAAAATCTTTTGTAACATTACCATTCAAATGTTTGGGAGGGGGAATACAAATAATACAAATAAATAAAATTGTATTAACTAATGATAACAAATGAGACCTTATTGTAAAGTGTTACCATTAATACTTTTATCAAGGATGTGTTAAATTGACCAAAAGTGACAGTAAAGGCATTTATAATGTTACTAAAGAATCTATTTAAAATAAATGCTGTTCTTTTGAACTTTCTATTCATCAAAGAATCCTGAAATAAATGTACACAACTGCTTTTAACATTGATAATAATCATAAATGTTTCTTGAGCAGCAGATCATCATATTAGAATGATTTCTGAAGGATCACGTGACACTGAAGACTGGAGTAACGATGCTGAAAATACAGCTTTATTTATTACATTTTAAAATATATTCAAATAGAAATCAGTCATTTTAAATTGTAATAATAATAATAATTCACAATATTACTGTTTTTGTTTTTTTTTGCAGCCTTGGTGAGCATATAAGAGACTTCTTTTTAAAACATTAAAAACAGTATGACATTAAAAAGATCCAGCGTCATAAGTGAGATAATCCATATAGCATTTCCCTTCAAAATACTGCATTGACGTACCTCAGATTAATAAAAAAACTCTTTCCCAAAGCCTCTTGGTCTAACACTCTCATATCTATTCCTCCCTCCCTCTCTGATTCTATTTCCACACTGTCCAATACCAGCTGATGTCACTATTGGCAGATACATCATTCCACGTCGCTGAATGACTGGAGGACATCATCACAGACTTTGCCTGATTGAGTGCATCTCTATAGGATTATTGGAGAGTGTACATGCTACTATTTTAACTTCATTGACATTTTTTTACCACACCTCCTCATCTCCCACTTCCTGTTAAAGGGTCAGCTATGTTCTCCTCGTCCAAGTCCTCCCTACTCTCATCCTGGACCTCCATGGAGCAAGCGGACTCGGACGCTTTGGATATCAGCACCAAAGTGCAACTGCATGGGGTTCTGTGGAAGAGACCTTTCGGGAGGCCCTCGGCCAAGTGGTCCCGCAGGTATGCACAATCTCTAACAAAAAGAAACATAAAGACTCTTTCATTACAAGACCTTTTTAGTTATCTCATTTTTTTTTCCTTTTTCCGTTTTCCTTTCCCTACAGAGAGATGCACAGTGTTTGTGTTGTTCTGGTCAACAATTAAGTGCATGTTATGAAAAATATAATGTTATAATGAGGCATAAGAAGAAGCTACATTGGCATTGCTGTTTAGTTTAAGCAAATGATATTTTTTGTTTGGTGCCTCGTTATAGAGCACTTTAAAAGCTTTGCAGCTAAGCTGATATCGAGTAACCCATCATTATAATGCTTACTGAACTGAGATGCTTTAAATGTGCTTTTAAAGCTGAGTAAGTCAGATCTATGAGGACACTCTGTGCTGCCGCTGGGTCTGTGTACTGCGTACATTAGGACTTATGAAGATCAATTCCAGGAAAGATCAATCCCTGTAAAATGAATGTTTTATTTATGATCATTTATGAATTTGCAAAAGAAGCAATGGGGAGTTTTTCAACTAGTGCTTACCTATTTTAAAGGAGGAAATGTGTTTATTCTGTGTTGCGTTAGCTGCGAGGTGATTACTGAAGTCCTTGTTGCTGTTTGTGCTTTCATAACAGATTCTTCATCATCAAGGATAGTTTTCTGTTGTACTATGCAGAGAACGAGAAAAAAAGCTTTGAGACCAATAGATACTTCAACATTCACCCTAAGGTACGCCGGCATTGCACATTATTTTTATTATGCATTTTAAGCTAATTAAATATTAATTCATATATATTTAATTATATATAAATCACACAAGCAAAAGGGTTGCTGTTCAGCTGTTGGATGATTGCTTACTTTTAAAAGGTTTTCTAACCAGATAACATACAGAGCAAAATATCTTGTCTTGTTCTAATTAGTGCTGTCAAATCGATTAATCACATCCACAATAAAAGTTTATGTATGTGTACTGTGCATAATTATTATGTATATACACACATCATTATGTAAACACAACCTTTTACTTTAGACGCGATTCATCGATTTGACAGCACTAGTTCTAGTATATTTCTTACTATAGGCATGATATGCATAACCATTTTAAACGTTTCCTCCATGTTAGGGGGTGATTCCTTTGGGTGGATGCATCGTGGAGCCAAGAGAAGATCAAAGCATGCCGTTTGCCATGGTCATCAACCACGAGGACTTCACTGTAAAAGCATTTTCTTCTTTTGTATTTCACATAATTACCCTGACAGGTGCTGTTCTGTTTTTTTGTGCACATGGAAATGTACTTATAAAGGTTCCTAATGTTGTTTTGGAGGTCTCCTACAATAGGTTTACATGCATCTAAGGTATTAATAAATATATATATTTTTTAAATAATTTTCTTATATAGCCTGCAATGCACACACGTCAAGCTGTTTTCTCCCAGTAGCGTTGGTCTGGTTTCACACTCAACTTGATTCTGTCGAACTGGTGCATTTGCGTGCATCTTACGTCATCACAAACGTGCATGGCGCATGTCAATATATAGTGTTTTTATTAATTTGGTGCTATATATGCGCAGCTGAGTAAACGACACTTGGGTTTACTGTATGTGCGTCGTATGAAGGCGGCTTTCTGCTGCTTGCAAACAGACTATTTTGGTGGATTGCCATTCATTTGCTGCCCTGATGGCACGAGCTATGCACGAAAGCACTGCAGGCTCATTCTCGCTCATACCCAAGGTAAATAATCAACACATTATTATCCCTTACGTGTTTTATTTAACTAAATACATCATACTCGGCTAAAACGCATGCGCAAGGTTACTTTACTTCCCGAGTCTGTGTTGCTTTCTGGTTCGGTAGGCCTAACCTCGTGCACTCCCAGGTCCGCATGACAGCTTTCCCAATTTTTCATGTGGACTGTGCTTCGTTAAGAACCAAACGGCTACTGTAAAAAAAAGTATAGGTTTCTGCAGGTTACCAGATCAGTGGGCGTGGCCATAAACAGAGGGCCGTTTTCCACTGTTACCTGATTTGCCTACGTCACAGTGTGGGTAGGGTTTAGGGGTGGGGTCGGGTGAAGGGGATCATTTTCATTGCGTGATTTATAAACACCCATCCGTTTGAAAACACCCACAAATTTAGAAACGCCCACTTTCGTTAAACTGCGATTTATCGACTGACCGCTAGGGACAGTCTCCAAAAGGGAGTCAAATCTGTATCTCCCCCATGTTTAAATGCCCAACTTTACAGCAGAAAAAAACATGTTTACAGCCTGGTACAAATTGTAGTTTTGGTCTATGCAGCTAATTTTGCCCTTCATGACAACTGTGAGGGGGGTGGAAATTTTTTTTATAACTCATCCGTTTAAATTATATTAAGCCTTAAAGTTCTGCATAATTAAGGGCGTGGCCACTTGATTGACAGGTGGATTGCCACTATGGTTGAGCTAGGCAGGTGTGGTTTCAGCAACCAGGCACCTCAGCTCCACCCACTTCCCGCCTCTTTGCCCATTTTCAGTTAATGGCAAGATGGCAAAGGCTGACTTTAGGAACTAAAAAATTCTCTTCAGAGACCTATGGGTGACTATGGGTGATATTTTTTACAGTCTATGGTAAAAACCAGGTGTGCCACACGAGTCCTGAAAAGTGAAGCCAAAGCGTCTTGATCGCCCCCACTGGTGGCTGGACGTAGTATAGGTCATAAACCCCGCCCTCTCCATGAAATGTAATGAGTTACTGTTCTTTAAATAAATTTGGTTTTAGTTAGTTATTTGATGCTATAAAAACGGGAGGAGTGTGACGTTATGATTGACTTCGGGAGAACATTTAAGCTTTAACTTTAATTTGTACATTTCCATAACTGTTTATTTCACAAAAAGCTGTTGGATTAGGCGGGAATGCAGGGCTCCAGGCTAACATTTGAGAGAAGTGGCACCAGCACCACTAAATTCTACAGATTGTGGCACCAGCACCTGATTTGGTGGCGCTGGAGGAAAATGTATCATTATATTTATCAAGTTAATTTAATCATAAAATTACTATTGTTTTGTTAATAAGTGCAGTTACTAATAATAGTACATGTTTGTTTATTGGAAATTCAACAGTGAAGCACTGAGCTTGAATTGATATGCAGAAAAAAATTACTTTTATTAACAACATTAATGTGAAAAAACCTACATTTTAATATTCCACTCTAATTAAATGCACTATTGTTTTTCTATAGTATTATACTGAACTAAAAGGAGCACTCTTTACTTGTTTTCTGTGTAATCCAGTCACAATTTGAAGAAAAGTTTTTGTTTTTCATGAGACTTTGTGACTTCCTACTTTTTTTCCATATATTAAGGAGTGGAAATGTCTAATAAGTCAAATAAGTGCTCCTATGCCACCACCTACTGGTTATATAGTGGTAATTTAATGTCTTTTTTTTTTTACATTTAAAAAAAAAAAAAAAAAAAATCATTTTTACAAATCATCAAACTAAAAATAATATTAAAATTGGATAATATTTAGAGCTTTGAAGTGCTGGGAAAAGTGTGAAACACTTGAAAAGTGCTTGCATTTCACTCTCAAAAGGTTGTATGAAACCTGAGATGAATGTAAAACATACCATGGGGTGTTACTACCTTAAATCCATGGTGAATATTTATGATTTGTGGACTGAAACCCCTGAATGTTTCTCCTGGTCTCCACGTCAGCTCTGTTTGATATCTGTGGTGGTTTATAACAGAATTCTGCGCCGAACGCTTCCACTAGATCTCGCAGTAGTGATGTTATTAATACTGTGGTGAATTCAAACGCTTTCTCACTGGATCTCCGAGCGCTGTGTATCTGTGTCATGAGATCTGCCCGTGTATGAGCTTGCACTGCGCTGTCTATTATTGTTCCGAGCTGATAAACGGTCTGTGCAGCGCAGCTCAAATGAGTAGGTTCTTATTAGTTGGGCACCGCGGTGGTCACACCAGTGCGA
>CM031959.1:39404852-39434852 GCA_018749465.1 Paracanthobrama guichenoti | reverse complement strand
AAAAAGAGAGAGGGGAAATGAATACTTTTATTCATCAAAAATGCATTAAATTGATCAAAAGTGACAGTGAAGATATTTATAAAGTTACAAAAGATTTCTAGTCAATAAATGCTTTAATAAATTTAAGAAATACAATTGATAACTGCAAATAAATGAAGCTTATTGAACTTTCGATTTATCAAAAAGTACCATTTCCACAAAAATGTATAATAATATGCATGCCATTTTGTTTTTTAACCACTAGAGGGCCAAAACATTTACACAGTGTTACTTTAAATTTTATAAATAAATAAATATACAAAAGAACATGATCAATAATTTATTCAGGGCTTTTACACAGGAAACAGTAAGCAAGCAGAGAACAAAACTCTGCAAATGCGGCATCTCTGGCATCTTATCAAAAACTGCACCCACTGCTTGTCTACCCCCTAGTGTTCATGGCAGTGAGCCAGTCCTTCTTTCTGTCGCCCCCTGCAGGCTGAAAGAGAATGAAAAGCGAGCCAAAGTTCTGCAGGAGGAGAGAGAGTTTTATTCTTCTCAAGCTCAAACTCTCCAGCAGTCCCTCACACAGCTCACAGCAGACAAACAGCACACCGAGGAAGAGCTGAAGGTGAAAACTAATGTGCCCTGAAATTGTGGAGCCCTATAAAAAAAATGGTAAACTCAGTTTGATATAATAAACTGGCTTTGCTGTAAATTTGGAGGTGGAACATTGCAGAAATTATATTCTTCTAAGGTGGCTTTAGATCTAACAGTATACATAACTATTAAATTACATACAGCATGTGTATCACACATAGACTGTAAAAAAATATGGATATAGTGTCCGTGACGTCACCCATAGGATCCTGAAGAGCAGTTTTGAAGCATAAAGTAGGGTCGAGCTGGACGTTGCCATCTTGGCAGCGCGTCATCGCGCATCACTCCCAGATAACAGAAAATGGGCAAAGAGGCGGGACGTGGGCGGAGCTGAGGTGACATGATGACTAACAGACAACAGACAAACGGCAAAGTTTGAGTTCTGTTACTCAAAGTGGCCACGCCCTTAATTATGTAGAACTTTAAGGCTTTATATAATGTAAACAAATGAGTTATAAAAAAATTTACCCCTCTCACAGTTGTCATGAAGGCCAAAATTATATATATATATAGACCAAAACCACAATTTGTATCAGACTGTAAACTGTAAAATGTTTTTTTTTTTCTGCTGTAAAGTTGGGCATTTTAACATGGGGCTCAATGAGATTCTGCTCCCTTCTGGAGCCTGTCCCTAGTGACCAGTCGATGAAGTGCAGTTTAAGTCACTTCCATAATGGAAACTGGGGGAGGTTGCCGCTTGGTATCACATTACCTCTTCTCCATCTCTGGATCATCTGCACATCTTTTATTACTTCTTAGTGATTTAAAAATCAATTGAAATTCTATAAACGCCCATGTCTGCTCCTTCCTTCATACCTTTCATATCTAAGATGTATCTCCCTCACACTTCATTATATACATTATATGTTGTTTGCATGTGTGTCAGGCGGAGATGGAGTCTCGTGTGGAACTGGAGCGTAGGCTGAAATTGGCAGAGGAGGCCCTGAAAGATCTAGAACAGGGTCTAGATGCAATAGAACGTACCCAGGAGAGGGATGAAAGAATGAAAGGAGACGTCAACCATCTCCGCAGTGAGTACTTTCCATCAGCTGTGTTCTAATATTGAGTATAAGGTTGGGGAGTCACAGATTTTTACCATGTTAATATCAAACTTAGAAAATGCTAATAATCAATATTTATGGTTACGTAAAGGTGCAGTAAGCGATTTCTGAGAAACGCTGTTAATATTAGCAATCAACCCAAACAAACACACCCCTCCCTTCATTGCTCCGCCCCCAAAATCCACAAACACGCAATTCAAGAGTAGATGTCTCTTTATCAGTGCTGAAATGAAGCAAAATTTGCTTTGTGAAAAATGAATTGAAGATGGCGAACGGACGAATGACAAGGAAGAACAAAAAATGAAGATACAGTAAGCATGAGTATATCCAAGCAAGAGTTGGTTGTCCAGACAAACAGTGGCACTCAAAACTGTCCTGTTACTATAGCTAACATTACAACAACAGCATAACTTGGTTCTGTGATACAGCAAAACCAGGAAACATTGCAACCTCTAATGTGCATTTTCAGGCCTTCCCACTTCAGTCTCTCTGGCACTGGAAAGCTTTTCTAATATTAACGTGGCTCCTGAAGCTCTTGCCTGATCATAACCCTTCTTTTTCCAGTGATATTCCTCTGACCTTTTCTCTTTTGTAATGTCTCTCAGCCATTTCTTTTTCTACAGTCTTTCTTCAAATCTCACTCTCTCTCCTCCCCCATCATGAGTGGACACGGCCGCTACTGCTGATTGGCTACAAGTGTGTTGTGTCATGCTACTTGGTCCGATCCACTTTTAACACTATTTCTCAGAAATCTCTTACTGCACCTTTAAATGCAATTTAACAAGTTTAAGTGTTGTAATGATTTCGTTCTCGGACAAACTGTGCGCCTAAAAAAAGTTTAAGTTAAGTTGGTCCTCAAGCAACAGAAAATGCTATTCTAATGCATGGTGCATGGTGACACTTTATTTTGTAGTGTCTCTGTTACACATTTTATATGTAGTTATTATAGTAATAACAGTCAATTATGCATAGTTACATTCAACTAACCTAAACCAAACCTTAACCCTAATTATAGACTAAGTGCATGTAGTTAATTACTATTACTCAGTACTTAATTGTATAATTACACTGTAACAAGGACACCTTAAAATAAAGTGTAACTGAATGCAATTTTGGGTCCTACTTATTGTGTACATACATGTTTTTACATTGTACTTATATAAAAAAAAATGAAATCTGTAATTACATTGTTGACCATTCCCTTACACCTGAACCCACTCTTAAACCTAACCATACCACCAAACCTGTTCCTAACCGTACCCATAAGCAGCAAAAGTGTTTTGCGATACAACATGAACACAATACTTATGTTGAAACCTAATGTAAAGTGTGACCCTATTTTGAAAGCCCTTTAAATCCAGAATAATTTTATTATTTCCAAATATCTTGTCCAAAATGCAGTGGCTTCTTAAACTTGACTAAGTTGCATATGAACGTAGAGTTGGGTATTGTTCTCCCAGAGTTCTTTGAGGAATGTATCTGTGCTGCGGAGATCGAGGCCAAGTTACCGTCCATCATGAAGAATGCAGTCTATCTGCATAAAGCTGCTGCTCGGCGCATCAAAAGTTGCCGTATCCAGAGACGGGCCTCCAGACAGCATTGGTGTAAGTGTTACACGGACAGTAGGTGCATACATGCACACATGATGAAATTATAACCTAACTAACTCCATTAGCCGCAACTCTATATTGACGTAGTGTATGCATCTATACTGTGTTCTGAATAATCTGCCATTCTGCTATTACCAGAAACAAATTGATTGGTTTGATTGGAGGAGATTGTTTTGTAAATTTTTAAACATCCTATACAATAATAGATTGTTTACATTGTTTACTTTTTACAACAAATCCAATAAAGACGTGCACGATGCAGAATGAATGAAGAAACTCAACATTTATTAAACAGAGAGTGAGAACACTACACAAACACCAACATTGTTAACACAGAACAAAGAATTAAGGAAACAGAGGGCTTAAATACACTGAGGAAGATAATTAACAAAACCGAGAACAGGTGTGCACTAATCAAAAACCATGGTAACAAACGAGAACACAGGAAAATACTATGACAAAATCCATAATCAGACTGTAATTGTTTCTCACGTGGAAGTCCGTAAAAATAAATGTGCATGCCACCTCAGTGATAAACTCGTGCATTCGGATGGTGATTTATTCACGGTGGAGGAGCGACTTTTGTGATCCTGCGCAGCTGAGAACCTGCTCACGTGCTCAGTAACATGATTGTATCCTGTAAATAAAATGGCATATGCTTGGTATAATAAGAATAAAGGCATATTTAATGTAATAATAGGAAAATAATATCCTACTTATTATTTAATTATTTAAATCTGTTTAAAAATAGGAAGATATATAGAGGCGCATTATAGTTAAAATGGTTTTCTGCCTTGTATTTTATCTCAAAATAAAGGATGTCATTTTATTCCACATGGAAATGAGCGGAATTAAGTGAATACACCCTCTTATTTACATGAGGTAAACATAATGGGCTAAATAAGGCTAAAGAAAACCATTGCTGTGTTCAAATCGCCTCCTTTACCCTCATCAAATACTTTTAATAATTTAATACTTTTACTTTTGAGTTATTATATAAAGACATTTATAATGTCACAGAAGATTTCTATTTTAAATAAATGTTGCTTTTTAAAATTTCTATTAATCAAAGAATCCTGAAAATAAAAATATCATAATTTTAATAATAAATATTAATAAGCCAAACAGTTTTCAACATTGATAATAAAAATAAATGTTTCTTGAGCACTAAATCAGCATTAGAATGATTTCTGAAGGATCACGTTGGGTTTCCATGTTTAACGAGGACTTTCCATAGACATAATGATTTTTATACTGTATATTCTATCCCCTAATCCTTCCCATCACAGAAAACTTTCTACAATTTTACATTTTCAAAAAGCATTTAGTACGATTTATAAGCTGTTTTCCTCATGGGGACAAAAATGACCCCACAAGGACAAGGATTTCAGATATTGCCATCTTTGTGGGGGACGTTTTGTCCCCATAATGTAGTGTTTACCAGGCCACACACACACGTCTAGTTCACTCTCTTTGTGGGGACTCTGCATAGACGTAATGATTTTTATACTGTACAGACTGTATATTCTCTCCCCTTACACTAACCCTACACCTAAACCTACCCATCACACAAAACTTTCTGCATCTTTACATTTTCAAAAGAACTCATTCTGTATGATTTATAAGTTTGTTTCCTCATGGGGACCTCAATTTATGTCCCCACAGTGACACAAGTCCCCATTAATTGGTGTGCATTCAGATTGAAGTCCCCATTGGGATAGAAAAACATGAACATACACACACACACACACACACACACACACACACTCACTTGTATACTGTATGTGGTTTAAAGGGACTCTCCATAGGCGTAATGTTTTTTATACTGTAAAAGCTGTATTCTATCCCCTTAACCTTCTTATTTAAAACACTATTTAGTATGTTTTTAAGCTGTTTGGTTTACAAAGACAAAAATTGTCTTCATAAACCATGTTTATGTTGCAATATCCATGCCATTATACACATTTGTGTCCTCATAAACAATATATACAAGAAAACACACACACACATTGTTACAGTTGATTTTATACGTGTATATTATGAGAGAAACTAATTTTTAGGTTACATTTAACTTCTCAATCTAAGTAAATTCACTCCACCTCCTCATCATATGCTCTGCCCTCTTTTCCTCTGCAGTGAAGCACTCTCAATCATTTGCCTCCTCTCGCGGTGCCTCCTCCACCAGTCTTGAAGAGTTGAGAGAAACCGCCCGGCGTCTGACTTCAGACAGCTGTTTGAGACGGCGAGCCTACAAGATCATCACCCGCCAGGAGACCGTTCAGTCTGAGGACTAACAGTATTCTGACAGAACAACCTGGGAGCAACTTCTGCTGAAAGTTGAACCAATTTAACATGATTCAGTAAGAGGAAACTACAAACACAGCGTCTGTCTTCTGTTGTCATACTTTTGAACTGTGTGTACTTCACTTGTAAATTTATAACACTGTAGGATAATATAACTACGAAATGTCAAATGTTTGCTTTTAGTGAAAATAAAATAACTATATTCCAACATCACAGCTTCTATGAAAATATTTCCTTCAAATTAAAATGTATCTGAAACCACGTTGAGCAATGCAGTAACTGTCAAAACTGGAACTTTTTTCAACGATTTGATATTTTTAACTCCAGTTAATTTGAATTTTTCAGAGATCTTGGTTTCGGAAATATTTTTCCCATAGGGATTTATTTTTAAAAAGTCTCTTTAAGCCTTGAATCAAACAAACCAGCTAATCACAACAGTACTAACTTTGAAGGAAAAAGGTCAACTAAAGGGAAAAAAAAGGTACAAGATGGTATTGGCCTACTGGTCCCACTTTATACTAGGTGGCCTTAACTACTATGTACTTACATCAAAAAAATAAGTACAATGTACTTATTGTGTTCATATTGTATTGCAAAACACTTTTGCTGATATTGAGGTGGGATACAGGTAAAGTTAGGGACAGGTGTGGTGGTGTGGGTCAGTTTAAGGTTAAAGTTAGGGACAGGTGTGGTGGTGTGGGTCAGTTTAAGGGTAAAGTTAGGGACAGGTGTGGTGGTGTGGGTAAGTTTAAGGGTAAAGTTAGGGACAGGTGTGGTGGTGTGGGTAAGTTTAAGGGTAAAGTTAGGGACAGGTGTGGTGGTGTGGGTAAGTTTAAGGGTAAAGTTAGGGACAGGTGTGGGTCAGTTTAAGGGTAAAGTTGGGGACAGGTGTGGTGGTGTGGGTCAGTTTAAGGGTAAAGTTAGGGACAGGTGTGGTGGTGTGGGTCAGTTTAAGGGTAAAAGTTAGGGACAGGTGTGGTGGTGTGGGTCAGTTTAAGGGTAAAGTTAGGGACAGGTGTGGTGGTGTGGGTAAGTTTAAGGGTAAAGTTAGGGACAGGTGTGGGTCAGTTTAAGGGTAAAGTTAGGGACAGGTGTGGTGGTGTGGGTCAGTTTAAGGGTAAAGTTAGGGACAGGTGTGGGTCAGTTTAAGGGTAAAGTTAGGGACAGGTGTGGTGGTGTGGGTCAGTTTAAGGGGTAAAGTTAGGGACAGGTGTGGTGGTGTGGGTCAGTTTAAGGGTAAAGTTAGGGACAGGTGTGGTGGTGTGGGTCAGTTTAAGGGTAAAGTTAGGGACAGGTGTGGTGGTGTGGGTCAGTTTAAGGGTAAAGTTAGGGACAGGTGTGGTGGTGTGGGTCAGTTTAAGGGTAAAGTTAGGGACAGGTGTGATGGTGTGGGTAAGTTTAAGGGTAAAGTTAGGGACAGGTGGTGGTGTGGGTCAGTTTAAGGGTAAAGTTAGGGACAGGTGTGGTGGTGTGGGTCAGTTTAAGGGTAAAGTTAGGGACAGGTGTGGTGGTGTGGGTCAGTTTAAGGGTAAAGTTAGGGACAGGTGTGGTGGTGTGGGTCAGTTTAAGGGTAAAGTTAGGGACAGGTGTGGTGGTGTGGGTCAGTTTAAGGGTAAAGTTAGGGACAGGTGTGATGGTGTGGGTAAGTTTAAAGGTAAAGTTAGGGACAGGTGGTGGTGTGGGTCAGTTTAAGGGTAAAGTTAGGGACAGGTGTGGTGGTGTGGGTAAGTTTAAGGGTAAAGTCAGGGACAGGTGTGGTGGTGTGGGTACGTTTAAGGGTAAAGTTAGGGACAGGTGTGGTGGTGTGGGTACGTTTAAGGGTAAAGTCAGGGACAGGTGTGGTGGTGTGGGTCAGTTTAAGGGTAAAGTTAGGGACAGGTGTGGTGGTGTGGGTCAGTTTAAGGGGTAAAGTTAGGGACAGGTGTGGTGGTGTGGGTCAGTTTAAGGGTAAAGTTAGGGACAGGTGTGGTGGTGTGTGGTGGTGTGGGTCAGTTTAAGGGTAAAGTTAGGGACAGGTGTGGTGGTGTGGGTAAGTTTAGGGACAGGTGTGGTGGTGTGTGGTGATATGGGTCAGTTTAAGGGTAACGTTAGGGACAGTGTGGTGGTGTGGGTAAGTTTAAGGGTAAAGTTAGGGACAGGTGTGGTGATATGGGTAAGTTTAAGGGTAAAGTTAGGGACAGGTGTGGTGGGATTGGTAAGTTTAAGGGTAAAGTTAGGGACAGGTGTCGTGGTGTGGGTCAGTTTAAGGGTAAAGTTAGGGACATGTGTCGTGGTGTGGGTCAGTTTAAGGGTAAAGTTAGGGACAGGTGTCGTGGTGTGGGTCAGTTTAAGGGTAAAGTTAGGGACGTGTCGTGGTGTGCGTCAGTTTAAGGGTAAAGTTAGGGACAGGTGTGGTGGTGTGGGTCAGTTAAAGGGTAAAGTTAGGGGCAGGTGTGATGGTGTGGGTGAGTTTAAGGGTAAAGTTAGGGACAGGTGTGGTGGTGTGGGTCAGTTTAAGGGTAAAGTTAGGGACAGGTGGTGGTGTGGGTAAGTTTAAGGGTAAAGTTAGGGACAGGTGTGGTGGTGTGGGTAAGTTTAAGGGTAAAGTTAGGGACAGGTGTGGTGGTGTGGGTAAGTTTAAGGTTAAAGTTAGGAACAGGTGTGGTGGTGTGGGTAAGTTTAAGGGTAAAGTTAGGGACAGGTGGTGGTGTGGGTCAGTTTAAGGGGTAAAGTTAGGGTCAGGTGTGGTGGTGTGGTAAGTTCAAGGGTGTAAAGTCAGGGACAGGTGTGGTGGTGTGGGTAAGTTTAAGGGTAAAGTCAGGGACAGGTGTGGTGGTGTGGGTCAGTTTAAGGGTAAAGTTAGGGGACGTGTCGTGGTGTGCGTCAGTTTAAGGGTAAAGTTAGGGACAGGTGTGGTGGTGTGGGTCAGTTAAAGGGTAAAGTTAGGGGCAGGTGTGATGGTGTGGGTGAGTTTAAGGGTAAAGTTAGGGACAGGTGTGGTGGTGTGGGTCAGTTTAAGGGTAAAGTTAGGGACAGGTGGTGGTGTGGGTAAGTTTAAGGGTAAAGTTAGGGACAGGTGTGGTGGTGTGGGTAAGTTTAAGGGTAAAGTTAGGGACAGGTGTGGTGGTGTGGGTAAGTTTAAGGTTAAAGTTAGGAACAGGTGTGGTGGTGTGGGTAAGTTTAAGGGTAAAGTTAGGGACAGGTGGTGGTGTGGGTCAGTTTAAGGGTAAAGTTAGGGTCAGGTGTGGTGGTGTGGTAAGTTCAAGTGTAAAGTCAGGGACAGGTGTGGTGGTGTGGGTAAGTTTAAGGGTAAAGTCAGGGACAGGTGTGGTGGTGTGGGTAAGTTTAAGGGTAAAGTTAGGGACAGGTGTGATGGTGTGGGTAAGTTTAAGGGTAAAGTTAGGGACAGGTGTGGTGGTGTGGGTCAGTTTAAGGGTAAAGTTAGGGACAGGTGTGATGGTGTGGGTAAGTTTAAGGGTAAAGTTAGGGACAGGTGGTGGTATGGGTAAGTTTAAGGGTAAAGTCAGGGACAGGTGTGGTGGTGTGGGTAAGTTTAAGGGTAAAGTCAGGGACAGGTGTGGTGGTGTGGGTAAGTTTAAGGGTCAAGTCAGGGACAGGTGTGGTGGTGTGGGTCAGTTTAAGGGTAAAGTTAGGGACAGGTGTGGTGGTGTGGGTAAGTTTAGGGACAGGTGTGGTGGTGTGGGTCAGTTTAAGGGTAAAGTTAGGGACAGGTGTGGTGATGTGGGTAAGTTTAGGGACAGGTGTGGTGGTGTGGTTAAGTTTAAGGGTAAAGTCAGGGACAGGTGTGGTGGTGTGGGTAAGTTTAAGGGTAAAGTCAGGGACAGGTGTGGCGGTGTGGGTAAGCTTAAGTGTAAAGTTAGGGTCAGGTGTGGTGGTGTGGGTAAGTTTAAGGGTAACGTTAGGGACAGGTGTGGTGGTGTGGGTAAGTTTAAGGGTAAAGTCAGGGACAGGTGTCGTGGTGTGGGTAAGTTTAAAGGTAGGGTTAGGTGTAAAGGAAGTGTCAACAGTGTCATTATAAATGTAACTACAGAAATTAATTAGATTTAATTACATGCAGGTATTTTTAAAATGTAAGTACAATATAAAAACATGTATGTACACAATAAGTGCATTGTATCAAATAATTAATTAAAATTTTAGTACATTAGTAGTTAAGGCCACATAATATATAGTGGGTCTGGCCTACTTTAATGAGGGAAAGAACTACAATCCCATGAAGCATTGGTGTAAATTAAAAAGTGTAAGAGACTTTTAGACCACCCTCAGCGAGATGGTACATCTCAAGGGATAATCCTAATAAATAAAACATTTAAACATTTTTTTTTTTTTTTTTATGTTTTCGTTCTCATCAAGCCTGAATTTATCAGCAATACAGAAAAAAACAGTAATATTGTAATTTAAAATAATTGTTTTCTATTTTAATATACTTTAAAATATAATTTATTTCTGTGTTCAAAGCTGAACTTTCAGCATCATTACTCCTGTCTTCAGTGTCACGTGATCATTCAGAAATCATTCTAACACACTGATTTGATACTCAATGTTGTGTAAGTTATTTTCAATGTTGGAAACAGTTGTGCTGCTTAATATTTTTATATTGTGATACTTTTTCAAGATTTATTAATAAAAAGTTAAAAAGCATTTTATTCAAAATAGAAATCTTTTCTAACAACATAAATCTTTACTATAATATATATATTTTTTTATCAATTTAACACATCCTCGCTAAATAAAAGTAATAACTTAAAAATTACTGACCCCAAACTTTCAAACGGTAGTGTATCTTGTTACAAAAGATTTCTATTTTAAATAAATGCTGTTCTTTTTAACTTTTTATTCATCAAAGAATCCTGAAAAAAGTACCCCAGGTTAATAAATATTATAAATATAATAAATCAGCATATCATACTGATTTCTGAAGGATCATGTGGCACTGAAGACTGGAGTAATGATGCTGAAAATTCAGCTTTGATCACAGGAATAAATTACATTTTAAGTATATTATTTTAAATTGTAATAATATTTCACAATGTTTCAGATTTTTTCTGTACTTTAATCAAATAAATGCAGTTTTGATGAGCATACAATTTTTAGATACATAAAACAACTAATATAAATTGTTTAGAATTTATTTATTTTTATTTTTAATACAGAAAGCTATTTTCAAAACTGAACAATCGGTTCTCAAGTAAAGTATCACCCTGCATTTTCACCTTTATAAACTACACATTTCTTTGCAGTAGGCTATGGAATGAGAAATAAAACATCTGCTGCCAACAGGAAACATTTAGATTGTTAACAAAAGAATGGCACTGAGACAAAAATATAACACCTTGATAAGATATACTTTTAGATTTAAAATAAGAATGCTACAATCATCATTGCTGGCAACATTTTCTGCAGCAAAACTGATAAGCAGAAATGTCAGTTTGAACAAATCAACATCTGTATTTTATTTGCCTGTAGCTTGCTTTCCAAAGCTCTGTTCAATGAAATACATTCAGAACTCTCTTTTGGTTATCTTTATTACTGAGATATTTATGACTTATTAGCTACAATAATTAGGAATAATTGATTACTTGGTTACTATCCAGCACCACTATTTGCTTCCATTTAAAAAGCCCTAAATTTAACATGTATACAAATGAAATGGTTTCTTCTGGCTTTTTATGCTTTTAAAAGTGCTGTTGTTGTGCCATCTGGATATGCTGGAAGTAAAATGGCTTCAGTGTTTATTAAACCTTCCAATTACATCATGCCTAGCTGAGTCACTGAGAATAAGGGCCCGTAATCAAAGTGAAATGTCTTTGCAGTCTCTCGGGGTTATTTTCTACTGAATCAGGCTGCAGATGTCAACATCATCTTCTCCACTCCCAAACCTGCATCAGAAGAGACAAACCAGATAACAGTCAATTACCGCACAGAAGATTTCTTATATCAAATAACTAATGAGTAAGCTTCAATACTTGTTTGGATAACAAATTTGGCATTATTTTGACAGATGACAGTAGTTCCTTTGTAAAATGCTGCATTAATATAGTTTCATTTGAATTACATGATGTATTTAGAGGATTTAAAGGGATAGTTCACCCACAGGAGAATAAACCTCACTGGTTCTTGCTGAAGCTCAAACGTGCTGCGTAACACGAGAATGAACCTCATTGGTTCTCGCTGAAGCTCAAACGTGCTGCATAATGAACCTCAATGGTTCTCGCTGAAGCTCAAATGTGCTGCGTAACACGAGAATGAACCTCATTGGTTCTCGCTGAAGCTCAAGCGTGCTGCATGACAATGAACCTCATTGGTTCTTGCTGAAGCTCAAATGTGCTGCGTAACACGAGAATGAACCTCATTGGTTCTCGCTGAAGCTCAAACGTGCTGCGTAACACGAGAATGAACCTCATTGGTTCTCGCTGAAGCTCAAGCGTGCTGCGTAACACGAGAATGAACCTCATTGGTTCTCGCTGAAGCTCAAGCGTGCGCAACCTCATTGGTTCTGCGTGAACACGAGAATGAACCTCATTGGTTCTCGCTGAAGCTCAAACGTGCTGCGCGTAACACGAGAATGAACCTCATTGGTTCTCGCTGAAGCTCAAGCGTGCGCGTAACACGAGAATGAACCTCATTGGTTCTCGCTGAAGATCAAACGTGCGCGTAACACGAGAATGAACCTCATTGGTTCTCGCTGAAGCTCAAGCGTGCGCGTAACACGAGAATGAACCTCATTGGTTTTCGCTGAAGCTCAAACGTGCCGCGTAACACGAGAATGAACCTCATTGGTTCTCGCTGAAGCTCAAACGTGATGCGTAACACGAGAACGAACCTCATTGGTTCTCGTTGAAGCTCAAACGTGCTGCATAACACGAGAATGAACCTCATTGGTTCTCAGATGATGAATGTTTAAATGTGAATAAAAGCCTAAATTAAATCTGTTCATCATATAAAGCTATCGAGTCTCTTCAGCAAATTTGGACTAAACTGCTCAATTCATATGGATTAGTTTTACAATCTCTTTATGAACTTTTTGAAGCATCAAAGATTCAAGATTCAAGAGTTTTATTTAAAATAATCTTCATTTGTGTTCCGAAGATGAACGAACTGACCTCTTGAGGACAATGATAGAAATTTGTTGTGCAGTTATCATATAAATAAATGAAATAATTATCTAAAGAGCCTGTATGTAGAAGCACTGAACAAATTTGCTAGCCCTAGAATACAGTTTTTGTCCAGGTTGTTGACTGCTGTACAGTACAAAAAAAACCCAGTGACAGATGGCTGCCGTGACAAACATCACTGTGGGTTAAGCTCTCATAGGAATTGAAATGCCCACTGCAGTGCTTTTCTCAGATATCGACGTGAGCTCTCCTCCAATCCTGTCCTCTAGATACAAACCAGGATGACATGGCAGTTTTAGTCAAATGTTTTCTGACTAGCACCCTGTTTCTCACAAGTTCCCGAAAGTTTGACTATGCCTAATTAAGGTTAAAATGCAAATGCCAAGGTGTTGTGTAATAGGAACATTCATATTGCTTCAGTGCACTTTCATTATCATCACACAAGCTAATTATTTCAATGTGATGATAATGGACATGTGTTAACCATCAATGTGCAGACAATGTTGAAATAACAAACTATTTCTACAATTCTACTATTTCAACGTTTTTAGTCTTTTTCTTATTGGACTGTCACAAGTTGACATTGTAACTGAAAATAGATTTAAAAATGCAAATGAATCATATTTATTTCCAAGATTATGATTGGATGGTCCTCACAACATGTGATGAGATCATGTCATGTTACAATAATGTACCTCTCAGAAATAATTAATACTGATTGGCCAATTCATAGTTTTTAGTCATGTGACTGCGGAGCCCTGAAGGTCAAAACAGCCATAGAACTGCAGCACAAGCCTGTCAATTTTCCATCTCAAAAACAAAGCATTGTGAACAAAATGCAAGTTTTGGGCACTTGTGATCCATATACAGCACCTGCTGCAGTCTTTCAAATACTAAAAACAGCGGATCGTTCTAAAATGCCTTTTTAGGTGGGTTGCACCAATATGGGTTCAGTTTAGCAAAGTTTAATGCTAATTTGTTGATCTGACTTTTATTTTAAATCGAGTTGTGTTGCACCACTTAATTTTAAACAGATTAACAATTCTAACCTGCGATTAAAACCTTCATCTACGATTAAAAAGTCACGATAGATTAAACAGCAACAATGTTAATATTCCACCAGAATATCACCAAATGAAACTCTCTCTGGATAAAGGAAATAAACTTGTAAAATGTCAACTGTCTTTATAAACTGCTATGTAGAAAGAACGTTGGGCTGATCAAGCAGCAGGCGGCGGTTAAACCGATGCCAGGCACCTTATCGGCGCAACCCACCCTTAAGGTGATGATACACAGGGTAACTTTTTGAGCAATGTTGCTGGGAAATGTTGCCGTCAATGGGCAACCAGGTGAGACATAGGGCCTACGACCAATCTAAAGTATCCCGATAGAAATGTGTTGCCCATTCTCAATAGGAAAGTGCCCAAGCAACATAGCTCAAAAAGTTGCCCTGTGTATCATCACCTTTAAAGCGCCTGTGTACTAAAACATTGATATTAAAAGCATGAGTTTACACCTTTTTGATGATACATGCAAGCAGATGAGCCCAGAATATGAACACAATGCGTTTTTAATGTTTTATAAACAAAGTTCTGGAGGAACACATGAGATGAGCCTATATATATATATATATATATATATATATATATATATATATATATATATATATATATATATATATATATATATATATATATATATATATATATATATATATATATATATATATATATATATATATATATATATATATATATATACACATAGCCGACTCACCTATGTTCCTTGAGTTTCCTGCATCCCACCACTGTCTCCTCACACTTGCTTGGTTAACTATCCTAATCAGAGATATGGGGGGGTGGGTACTCTGGGTTCGGGCCAAATTTCGAGCTCTGGAGCCCTCCTCGGACAGTACGCTAAATACGCATACATTTTATTCTATCTAATTATTTGTAAGTGTGAACTCGTGAAATAATGGTTTTCGATGGAAAAACACTTAATGAGAAACCTTGTGTTGCATTTATATTCTGTTCATCTGTACAATGTATGGATCATCAATAAGGTGTTGAATTTGGTCTTTTAATATCACTGTCTTACCTTTAGTACTATCATTAGTACATACATCAAACCTAGTAAAAATGACTGGCGGACAATGGAATAAAGCTTTGTTTTGCCCTCCAGGTGGGCGTTCCTATAAGGGTGTGGCATCACATCTATAAATTGTATTCAGTGATCAATTATTTCTGAATAATGACTATTGTTGGAGTTCGTGTGTGTGTTTGTTCATCATATCAGGGTTTATTTCGCAAAAATGTCTGGATGATGACTGCATTATCGCATACATGAAGCCTACTGTTTCATTTACTATTTTTAAAAGGTATACAGTGTATAATGCACAGTAAATAGCAAGCCATCATTCCATTCTGAACATGTCATGTATACAGAAGTAAAGAAGAATGAAGCTTGTGAAGAAAAAGAACTTAACACACCTGAAGGAATGCAGGGGATGTCAGTGTGGATTTGAGCCCTGATGGGTCTGTTGCTGACCAAAGACTCCTGTGCTTCATCAGCAGTTACGCTGTGCTGAGATCATTCTTTGTCATGTCCTGACTCTAGGTTGTAATGCTGGGTCAGCATTTCGCCAGAGTTTGGTTTACACACAAGTCATGGCTCAGCCTGCTATGGCCTTGAGTCTCTTTGGGAGAAGCATCCTGTCCCCTTTTTTTTTTCTTCTTCTAAGAAATAAAGCCACCCTTAGAAAGAAGCCATCACTGTTGCCATAGTGCCAAACGTCCTTGTAAACAATGAACTCTTTATATACAGTTCTCAAAAGCAACACGGCTGCCAAGTTACAAAAAACAATCATGCCCCACATACTGTATGATCATCCACACATAAGCACAAAGTTCTTAGATTAACATTTAAAAGATATATAAATACAGAAAAATATTTCTTTAGATGGCATAATGAAAATGATCCAGCATCAGGAATAATGAATCTTTAGATAAAACACTTGAGGGCATGACCATCAATATTGTTGCTGTAGTTTGGTGATGAGGCTAGCATGTAGGCTCAAGCACAACTTATTTCGAGACAGATGTGCATGGAAAGAGCAAATAAGTTGCACAGTTGAAGTGCTCACTTCTCAACTAAATTTGCTTTTAACTGAGCCTCCAGGGCCATCTTGTCAAAGGTGCGCATGTTTGTCTCTTCACGAACACGATCTCGCACATGGAAAGATGCACGGGCCACGGATCGGGCACTTTCCAACACAGCACGTTTTTCTCTGAAAATCTGTTCACTTTTTTCCAGTTTGCGCTCAATGGACTGCAACAATTCTAGCCGGCGCTGTTTCTCCTCTTCCTCCACACGTTGGCGGTTTAGCCTCTGAAGTCGTTCTTTTTCCTGTCTGCTTTGCCCATACGTTGGGCCTTTTCTCGTGCCCGCTCTTGACCACTTGGGCGGCTTGTTGTGCTCGTCTTTCAGCTTCCCTAGCTTTTGCCTCCATCTGTTCCTTCTGCTGTTGCTCACGCCGCTCAGCGGCCCGTCTTGCTTTCTGGATCTGCTTCTCTTCTCGCTTAGCTTTCTCCTTTAACTCTTGCCCACGTTTTCTTGTATCTGCTCATAGTTCTCCAAGGACCTACTTAGCTTCTCGTCAGCTGTTCTCCGTGCTTCTTCACGCTCATCTACTTCACGACGTGCAATTTCTTGGATAAGAGCTGCATGGCGCCTCTTCTCGGCACGGTTGAGTCCACGACGCTCCTCTTGTATTTGGTGCTCTCGCTCCTGCCGCTTCAGCTCAGCAATGGTCAGTTTCTCCTTGAGGAGCAGTTTCTCTTGCTCAAGAACGGCAGTTCGTTCCTCCTCCAGAGCTTTAAGATTTTGTTCTTGTAACGCCTTCTTGTGTTTCTCCTCACGAGCAGCCTGTTGCAGTTTCTGCGACCGGCTGCGTTCTTGTTGCTCAGCCAATTCCCTCCAACGCTCCTCACTTTCCACTGCTTGGCGAAGTTTGGCTTCTGCAGTCTCTCGCTCCTGCTGGTTAAGCCAGCGCTGCCGGGTAGACACTTGCGACTGCCATGCACGTTGGCATTGCTGGACGGCTCTCTGCTTCTCCCGCTCTTCCCGTTCCCGTCGCAGCTCCTCTAGCCGCTTCTCACTGTCCCATTGCAGGTGTGCTACGTAGCGTGTCTGGCTCATAATGTCCTCCTCTTGGTACCTGGCTAACATTAATGCAGCAATCTTTCGGTCACGCTCTGGAACAGCTTTAAGTCCTCTGCGTTTCACCTCCTTTACAATGCGCTCCACTTTTTGCATAGTCTGTGGAGAGTGGCTAAGGTCTCCCAAACTCAAACTGCGACCCATCAGCGAGTTAAAGGTAGCTAAAGTGCGGGCACGAGGGCTTGATGTCTTAGCCCAGTGATCTCTTGCCCCTTCCCAGCTATAGGATGAGGAAGCAGATTCAGAGGAGGTACATGTGGTAGTTGTAGTGTTTGTTGTTGAAGCAGTCGAGGAACAAAACATGTCACGCCTTCGTTGCAAAGACTCCAGCGAGTGACTTCTGCATCTAACCTTTGATTTGGAGATGATGTGTCCATTATGCTGTGCAAATGTACTTGTGATTCCATTGGCAGGACTTTGGACAGCAGATTTTGACACTATTGGGGCAAGTGAAGTTGATGTCCTTGCAAAAGAAGAAGGTTTTTGTATTGATCTGGGGAAGGTATTTGGAGCCTTTGTAGGAGTACTGAAAGTTTTTTTGTGCCTGACCTCCTGGAGCTGACTGAATTGATCGTTGGATTATAGAAGGTTTTGAACCTTGAGTTTTCCCCAGATTCTACCTCAAAGGGACTTGGGCTTTTTGCAGACGCCCCTTTAGCAGTAGGAGCAGAGTTCATTGGACTGGCTTTAGAGATCGAAGAAGAGCTGGATGTGGACACCGTAGTAACCAGCCCTGATCCCGCTGTCATGCTTTTAGGAGTAGTTGATGCAGATGGTTTTTTGGGTGCACCGCTGCAGGTAGGTGCTTGATTTGTTAAACTATGATTATTATTATTAGCATTTACAGTTTCCTGTGGCTTCTCTGAAGCCAGCGGACCACCATTATTGTTGAGAGCTGCCTGCAGAATTCGCCTCTTCTCCTCTCTGATAATTCGCTCTCTCTCCTCTGCAGTGTCGGAGTTTAGCATGTCTATCCCTCTCATATATCTCAAACATTCCTGTGGCGACACGCATACTGCGGCCGGGTGCCTCACGGGCAAAATCAGACAGTGGACGAGACAGAAGTTCCACTGGTTTCACTCCACACCGTGCACATGCCTCGAGAGAGCGAGGGCTTGTCAGTACATACCGACTGCCTTCTGCAGCTGGCGAGTCAAAATTGTAAAGGTCCAGATGTAGTTTTACCTCTTCTGGTTGACTATTTTCCTGCTGGCATGGTTCTTGAGAGCTTGGTACAGGTTCAGTACTGGGCTCTGTCTGTGGACTGGAATCCACACTAACATCTTTCTCTCTATCATCACCTGGCTCAGGTAGACATGGGGCTTCAGAGGCAGCAGCTGGGATTTCAAACTGGGCCCCTCTGAATTTACTCTGGTCATCAGTTTCCAATGGGTCCACCATGGTTCACTTTACAAAAAACAGAAGACAAAAAGAATCAATTCTGGAGTGTTTCAATGACGGTGCTGGATAACCCACACACAGATTTTCTAGAGTGGAATCATAGGGATTATTATGTTCTGTCTAGAGAGCAAGGCTTAAGAGTGCTATCTGAGGTTGAGGGACGCCATAAAGCTTGCACATGCATGCATATTTTTTACGCTCTGCTTATGTATGTGATGACGGTTCCCGCCTTAGGGTAATTAAATAAGGTTACATGCATGCTGAGCAATATTAAAGAACTGCAGTTGCTATTTTTGGAGTCTGTGATTCAGATGCAATCATGCATGTATGTAAAACTATTTCAATATGCATCATGTCTATCTATCTATCTATCTATCTATCTATCTATCTATCTATATGCCTGTAAACCTAATTAATACAGTTACTCACTCAGTTACACACTACTTTTTAATGTCATATTGCATATTTTTATGCATGCAAATGATGTCTT
Source organism: Paracanthobrama guichenoti (assembly GCA_018749465.1). Lineage (NCBI taxonomy): Eukaryota > Metazoa > Chordata > Actinopteri > Cypriniformes > Gobionidae > Paracanthobrama > Paracanthobrama guichenoti. The sequence continues at coordinate 39,416,014 of CM031959.1, read as the reverse complement.
GTTTGTGCACTCCTTCACATTAGTGACACTGACATCTCAAGCCTCGATAAACAGCCTAGTTTTATAGGCCTAAAAAGACAGATGTTGTTTGTACAGTAAAGCAACGCTGACTTTAAAGAAGACATAAGCTACTGCATAATCACGACTCATCTACAAGCACAAATGCACGCAGCATCTCACTTCTCAGACGGTTTCCAGAGCTGATGTTTTGATTTTACATACACTATGCGGACGCAATAATATCTGATTGCATGAATGCGCTAAAAATCACTTAGCCACAAGAACACAGCGCACGACGATATTGCAAACATATCACGATAATAAAAACGAGCCTTACCGCTATCATTCAGAGGATCATGTAGCTGATATTTCCTCTCTTCCTCATAAAATGTGTTTTGTGGTCGGTTCTCGTCTCGTCCTTTCCTTCAGCAGTCAGTCTCCACCTGCTGTTTGACACTCGCATCCTTGGCCCTGAAGCATCAGTGCTCCGCCTCCGTGTGACTGCGCTCTAAAAATATCGTAAATATTCAGCCCTTTGTCCCCCCATTTTATGACCATATGAACGGAGAATGAGTGATTCTGCGATGCTGCCATGATGAATGTGCTGAAGGATGGTCATGCGTTATTTTATGTATGCATATCATTGCTGATGTTGACACTTTAAATTCGGACTTGAAATGGATATATATGCAACATAAATAGTAATGCTAATATATATATATATATATATATATATATATATATATATATATATATATATATATATATATATATATATATATATATATATATATATGTATATATAATTCAGAAAACATGAATTCAGCAGTGGTTATTTTGGAGAAAAAGGTTCTGACAGCGGCACTGTTCAATACTGTAATAAGCATATGTATACACTAGAGGAGCACTAGGCACAAATATAATGTGGCTCTGGGGCAATCCAAAGTGTCCAAATATCTTTTGTGAAATGTTTTGCTTGAAAGTTGAATGCTGCTTGGTTAGATGGTTTATCTAATGCAAAAAGCTATTATTAAAACTAACAATGAGCAATATATTTTACAGCATTTATTAACCTTTGTTAATGTTAGTTTATAAAGTTTATTTCATGTTCATGTATTGTAAAAGTGTTACCAATCTCTTTAATAGACAGAAGATGAAAGCCAGTGCTGCAGATAACACACTAACACCTGCTGGTCGTAGAGCAGGGGAACGCTGAGAAATCAAACAGAGATGGATGAAGTGAAGATGATTAGTGGTTGCTCTACAGCTTTGTCAAAACAAACGTCCAAGTATTTAATTACTTGTAAGACGGCCAATGAAAATAACTTTCCACTTATACGCTTTCATGCAGTTCATGAATGTCCATTATATTATATTGTATAATTGCGTTGTCGTTATGTAAAAACAGAAACTGCAATGGTACTGCAATGACCTTTTGTATGTGAGGATGCACAATGCATGCTTTTGACAACTAGTAATATGAAGAGCAAATACTGTAAACAAATAAGCAATGCACTGTTATAAGTGCCCCTACAATCAACCAACTAATCTATTAAAAATTGTGACACTAAATTAATAAGTAATATTATATATTTATATATAAAGTCATGTTTAGAACATTGCATGGATAAAAATTAACCAGTTCCTTCAGGAAACAAAAATATTGAAAAGACATAAATATGGATAATAAAATACAGAAAATAGGGTCTACACGTCACCACAAGGCACACAGAGTATAACAGAATTGTCAGTTAAATACATAGGTAATATATAGGCCTATAAAGTGTAGGAGCAGTGGGATGTGATTAAGTTAATAAATATATATATATATATATATATAAAATAGCCTGTGGTTATGATACTTTTGTAGCTTGATAGCACAGATTTTCATTCAACATAGATGTGACTAAGACATTTTCAGAAAATCTTTTATATATATATATATATATATATGGAAGAAATAACATGATGAGCAATTAAAACAATTTTTATTCTATTCCTTAAAATGTAACTTTGCAGATTTTCAACCCGCTTTGTATTGTTACAGTATCTATACGTAAATGAACAATGTTTATTAGTTCTCTGTGTAACCTGGACAGAAATTCACATTTATTTGTCAGCCAAAGTGCGCCAGATGACGGCGTGTTTTGACAGCTCCAGGTCTTTTGTGAAAACTATAGATTATACTTCCACATTTTTGTATTCCGCCTATTGACAGTCGGATTGACAGAGTATTCACAGAATAGTTACAGTAAGAAGTAGGTTTATCACTGAAAATTGTATCATGCTTTTACTCTTTAAACAGCATTATGGTAAAAATGGAACACTATGAAAACAGCTTTCTTACCATATGCGTGACAGCATTTTGCTTCGGGCGAACTGAGTTAGCTTTTTCAGTTTTCCCTTCATTTGTCATAAAACATTGGTGTTCATGGTCATTAGTTTGAAATATTGACTACAAACACAGAGGATTATTAGATTTTATTAGAAGTTTGCTAAGAAGTATTTCCTACTAAAGTAAGGGCAGTATTTGACTCTGGTCAAGCGTATCCATAGCAGACTGGTGGGAGGGCCTTGGATGGCAACATGCCCAGTGCATTATAGGTGTTGAAGTTTTCCTACCTATTTGGCAAAAGGAAGACTACAGCCTTTTTTCGTTTTCTCTAGTCATGTAGCACTGATTTAAAAAAAAAAAAAAAAAAAAAAAAAAAAAAAAAAGCCTGTCCAGAAAGTATGAAAGAAACATTTGAAGCGGAGGTCATAAGATTCATCCTTAAAAATAGCAAATCTTTGTATTTATACAATTTAAAACCAACAGGATGTATTTTAATTCCATGAGGCGTCCGGGCGACCTTTCTTGGAATAGGATTAGATAACTGGAGTGTGGGTTTCTGTGGTGGTGACCCACTAAACTTTTGACCCCAGTGTAAGAACAGTGCGAGTTTAATTCTGGCCCCGATCCATGAACTCCATCAGAGCAAGCAGTTAACTTTGGGGGTGACATCAGTGAAGCGTGCAGGCTTCCCCTTGTCATTTGAGGCATGGGGACCTGAAAGTGGGGTGGTGTGGGGGGTTTATGGGGAGATATAGTCTGGCTGTGTCAGTTCACTTTGTTCCTCAGTGGTATGTGCTGGGGGTCATAGAGAAGGTGAGTTACATGGTATAGTGATGGGAAACTGGTTGGGGTTAGTGGATGAAGACACAAGCATATGGAAAAGCCATTTCTATGCTTAATCATAACACAGTTTTGGTTTTTTTCCATCTGGATTGCATTTCAAGTTATGAGGACTATTAGCTGATTGAATGACATCTCCTTCATGAACCATGATGTCATGTCTAAACGCTTGCTTATAAATAGTGGAATATAGAAATTTGACTGTATAACAACCTGTGTTGGTTTGTAGAATCATCATGTTTAAACTTTGATTATACCATATGGTGCTGTAATCAAAGATCTAATTATAATTAAAGGGTACAGTAAGTGATTTCCTGAAGCGGCTTATTTGGCAGAAGTGGATCGGATCGGAGCAGCTGCATGCTTGCAGCCCATCAGCAGTAGGGGGTATTGTGGCAAGCCAAATGCGAGACCGAGAGCTCGCGGGAACAGAGTGAGTCTCTCACTGTGGAGCTCAGGAATGATAAAAGGAGGGAGTGACGACAGTGAAGGGGCTAGAGAGAGGAGCAGGCCTGGACTTTATTTTGTGTTTTGATAATGTTTCTGTGAAGACGTCGTCCATGAAGGGCTGTGTAGCTTTACTTATGTTTTGTTGTTTGTTTATTTTAAGGAGTTAAAGTTTCTTGAGCGTTCGTCTGGTTTCCGCTTGCCTTCTTCCCTGAACCTTTAACATTGCTACAGGCATATCCACTCATGATGGAGGAGGAGAGAAAGGAGTGGAATTTGAAGAAAGACTGTAAAAAAGAGAGATGGCTTGAGAGACATTACAAAAGAGAAAAGGTCAGAGAATATCACTGGAAAAGAGCGGGGATATGATCCAAGGCAAGAGCTTCAGGACACTACAGTAATATTAGAATATTAGAATTGCGAAGGCCTGAATACAGACAGAAAAGTTGAGTTGTTTCTGCTCCATTTGTGAGTAACATTGGTTTTGCTGTTTCACAGAAGCAAGATATGCCTTTCATTTGTAGTAATGTGAAGCTATAGTAGAACAGCACAGTTTTTAAAGTGGCATTGTTTGTCTGGAGCTGGTGCTGCTTGACTAGCATCTAACTCTCTTAACTTGGATATACTCTTGTGTACTGGGAATGTTTATTTATTTTATTTTTTTCTTATTTGTCATTCATTCGTCATCTTCTACTTTATTTTAATTTTTGCTTCGCTTCAGAAATGTTGAGTAGCCAGCACATTTTGGGGATTGGAGCAATGAATGGAGATGTGTTTGTTTGGTTTGAGTTCAAATGTCAACAGTGTTTCTCTCAAATGCGTAGTATGTCATATGGTGCGTTTCATATGGTGTAATGGTTTAGCGCTCTGGACTTTGAATCAGTGATCCGAGTTCATATCTCAGTGGAGCTCTCAATGCTTAGCTCACTGTAGCTCAAACAATAACGGTGTGTGGCACCTAGCAGCGCCAAGGTCATGGGTTCGATTCCCAGGGGAAAGCAAGAACTGGAACAAATGTAAAATGTGTACCTTGAATGCAATGTAAGTCACTTTTGGATAAAAGCACGTCTGCCAAATGCATAAATGTAAATGTAATATTGACAACTAGTGGTTGGAAATGGGTACTGCGGTCCAAATTCAAAATTCTGCAGAAAGTTGTTTCCACCGCCTCCTTCTCCCCTCAGACTTGACGCTCCTGCTGGGCGTTGCCAGATTTGACAATACGCAGCAGGAGGAGTACAATTTGACAATGGAGGCGCGAGCCTTACACTCGTAAGTTGATGAGTTCATTTATCTTGTTTTATGTAATGTCTCTCCACGTTCATAGAGATTTGTAGATGGATGCCAAGGCTTTTTAGTTCAGGTAGAATCTATATATGTGTACATCTTTGTCAAAAATCAAGAAATATTTCTAATTATTATCAGTGTTGAAAACAGCTGTGCTGCTTATTATTTCTGTATTTTTATAGGATGCTTTGATGAATAGAAAGTTCAAAGAACTGCATTTTCTTTAAATAGAAAAATTTTTGTAACATTTGAATGTCTTTACTATCACTTTTGATCAAATTAATATCATTACAGAATATTAATTTCTTCAAAAACACTATATAGTGTGGGCTGTATCATGGTAAGTGTTTTTGTACTGCCTTTTAGTTGTTGACATTAAATAATTTTGAAAAGTTCACATAAACCACGTTTCCACCACAGGAGGACTTTCTCCAGGAACTAGGGACTTTGGGGTGGTACTCGGTGTGTTTCGCCCACACGGGGACCAGTGGTCAAAATGGAAGTTCTGGGTAAAATTTCCCCACTCCAGAAAGTCCCTGCTCACGAGGTAGTCACTCTACTTATCTGGCTATCACCAGACCAAGCTCAATTTAAGATTGGAACATTGGTGTGGGGAGTCTGCTCTGTACTTTCTACTGCACAAGAGGCGTGATCATGAGCATAATTCAAATGACTCTGTACACAATTGGATAGTCCTCCAGCCAATCAGAGCACAAGAGGCGTGATCAACGAGCATAATTCAAATGACTGTGCATAATTGGATAGTCCTTCCAACTGAATCAGAGAGCACCAAGGGTGTGATCAATGAGCATGTGATTACATGACTCTGTATGAAATTGGATAGTCCCTCCAATCAATCAGAGCACAAGAAACGTGATCAACGCAGCATAATTCACATGACTCTGTATGAAATTGGATAGTCCTTCAATCAACTCAGACCACAGAGACATGTTGATCCCATCGAGCATAATTCATACATGACTCTGTATGAAGGTGAATGAGTCCTTCAATCAATCAGACCTGAAATAAACAAACAGGCAATGACCCCATGGCTTCTCTTATCCGTCATGGTGTTAAACCTGCCAAGTAGCACACCAGCTGGATAAGGCAGTTTGTGATTGGTTCCTACAATCCTCAAGTGTAACAAAACAGTAGAAATAAATGTACAGTTTATGTACAGGGAGTTGCAGGGTGAAATCAAATCGCCGCAGATCAGGCTGGGTTTACCCAGTCTAACTTTCTACAAAAGTTCCAGGAACTTTCTGGGGAACATGCTGCACTGGTTGTTTTCATGCAGCATTTTGATTGTTTGACTGCGCGGCAGCATTTATTACGACCACAATTTTTTAAGGTCTGTTGCGCGATGTGTTGCAGTAAGAGTTGTTTCTGCTTATTCAATCAAATAATGGAGTTTAAAATGCAACAGATGGACCGATAGACTTGAAGTTCCAGGCTTTTATTAAGTTTATATGTGGAGGATGAAATCCAGTGAGAACTGAAAGAAGTCATGCACAGTCCTACGCCTTACTGGACTAATTTGACTAATCTTCACGTGGTACTTTAGACCGTGATGGAAAACATGAACAGCAGCAGGTCTAGGGAAAAGTTCCTGGGAACAAATAGTTCTAAGGTAATTTAAATTGTAAAACTGTGCTATATTCTGTGTTTTGCAGCATTATTTTATTAAATATGTAAAATTTTAAACTATTTTTTTTAAGAAATGTATAACTTATTTATGCTTGCAGCTCATATTACTTACGAGAATGCATGGGATTTTTGCACTTTTAAAAAAGAATGTGTTGTATAATGCAATCACTTTCCTTTATGCATTCATATAAAGTTTGAACAAAATCTTGAGAAATATATTTTAATTGTAATGAAAATAATGTTACACTGCAAAAATCCTGTTAGTCCTTACAAAATCATATTTTTCTACAACTACAAAATATAAAATATACAGTAATACTTCTTTTTATGGGATAATAAAGTGTGTGTGTGTGTGTGTGTGTGTGTGTGTGTGTGTGTGTGTGTGTGTGTGTGTGTGTGTGTGTGTGTGTGAGATTTATCCCTATAGGAAAGCAATATTTTGTAGAACCAAAAACATGCAGACTCACATCCAGCCATAGGGGACCAGCGCCCACCTGGCAGGCCTGTCTTCATGAAGGCCGGGACCTCTGAATGCCCCCAGTTCACATTTCTAGCATGGTTTTGCCAACAGCAAGGCTACGCTTTCTGCTGACATTTGACAATAACTCTGCGCTCGACTCCCTTGCTCCTCCCCTCCTCCATCGGGCTGGGCACAGAGGGGTGGAATCCCCCTCTCCGGTGGGGTGAAGGTCCCTGGGACCAAGCTGTTAATTCAATCAGGAGGGTGGTATGCTCTCAATTAGGCACTCAAGGGCCCAGGAAGGAGTCTGGGGTCTCAGCAGAGGCAGAGCAGCCCCTACCACTGAGAGCCATTAATTGTTGATGACAGTGTGTAAACACTTGGGTGAATAGCGGTGCAGGTGTTGGACACACCACTCGATGGACACTGTCTCAATAGTTCTTTTCACCCAGCTTTCCTCTAGACATTCTCTTTTTCTGTCTCAATCACTCTAACGTCTCATTACTCAGCACTGTAATTGTGTAATTACGCTGTAATAAGAGACACCTTAAAATAAAGGTTTTACTTTATTTTAAAGTGTCTATCTTACTGATGTAAATGTATATTTAACTACATGCCTTTCCTACTGTAGGGTTAGGGTTTGTAACCCATGCACATGGTTTAGGGTTAGATTGAATGTAAATGTAATAATGCCGTTTTTGCCACACAAATGTGCTGTCCAACTGGAAGCTGAACATATAGAATATTCCTTTAATGTTTTTGTTTTTGGTCCCCATGAGAGGAAAACTAAAAGTAATATTAAATTTAGTTTTTTGAAAATGCAGAAAGATTTCTGTGACTAGTAGGTTTAGGGGATGGGAATATACAGTTTGTACAGTATAAAAACTCATTATGTCTATGGAAAATCTGCATAAAACATGGAAACTGTATGTGTTTGTGTAGATACATGTGTGTGCGTGGAAGTGTGTCATGCGTGTGTGTGTCCTGAATTTAACCCTACATTTATATATCCACACAAAAGATGGCAATATCTGAAAATCCTTGTCCTAACGGGGACCAGAAAAACATTTTTGAGAAAACAGCTTATAATTCATACTAAGTGAATTTTTTTTTTTTTTTTTTTTTAATGTAAAAATGTGAGAGTTTTATGTGATGGGTAGGTTTAGGGGCGTTTTGTACAGTAAATCATTATGTCTATGGAAAGTCCCCATAAAACATGGAAACCAGCGTGCGGGCGTGCGATGCATGCGTGGCGTGCATGCAACGATGCGCGCGTGTGTGTGTAATGTATGGGTTAAGAGGGTATCCTTAAAAAGACCCCAAAGAAGGTGTAAAAAATAAAAATAAAAACAAAAAAGGAAGTCAGTGGCTGAACCATCTGAACTCTTTGGCCAGGCTTGGAACTCATGTGACTCCTCCAGATACGAGCTTGTGAAAATTGCAGCCAGTACATGTAAAAGACATGGCAAATTCAACCAAATGAAAGCCAGATGAGGGACTTTTAAAAGCGAAAGGGCTCTGCATCTGACCTAACATTCTCTTGTTTGAAGTCCTTCTCTCTGTCCATCTCTTTTCTCCATTCTTCAATGATTAGGTCAAAAAGGCACTTACGAGAAATATGGACAAAGATGTGATTGACCAATCCTCGGATCTGAAATGTCATGTTATATATGAGTCTCTAAACCTCATGATGCTTTTATCTTAAAGTATTCAGTGACGCAGGAATAAACACACACACACACACTTAAACACACACACACACACACACACAGTGGTTTCCATGTGTTATGGGGACTTTGTACCCATCACCCAAAATGTTCTGCATTTATTTTCAAAATTTAGTATGATTTATAAGCTGTTTTCCTCATGGGGACCAAAACATGTCCCCCCACAAGGACAAAGTTTTGGAAGATACTGCCATCTCTTTGTGGAGGTTTACCAGGACACACACACACACAACACACACACACACACACACACACACACACACACACACACACACACACACACACTCACACACAGTATACACAGTGCTAGGTAGATTTCTTGTAGAGAGAGTCAGTTACTGATTCCAAATTACATGAAAAGAAAATTGTTAGTAATGTAATCCATTTACATTACACATTTAAAAATAATATAATCAGACTCATTTTTTAGATTACTTTTTATAGTCTAAACCGATTTAGTTAAATTGGAATTGAATGAGGATATTATTGTACCATACTGATATAAAAAATACATGTAGAAGTGCGACCTACAAATTACATTATGTTTGGAGTTTCCAGACTTTAGAGGTTTGTGAAGTTTAATGTGAAACGCTAATAATTAAATCATAAATTTATCAAAATTGCAAATAAATAATTAAAAATAATATAAAATGAAGCCTTGGCAAAGACATAGCAAGCAATAAGATTGGAAATGAATAACTTGGAGTTATAACTCAAAATAACCAATTCCATGTGTTTGTCAGGAGTTGATTAGATATGCAACAAGGAAGAAAACATAAAAATGATTTCCTGTAAATCCAGTGGTCCCGAAGTTGTGTGGCCTCTCATCATTTTCAGTGATTTCCAGCCACTTGACGAGCGGGTTAATCAGTGTGTGAAATTCCAAACACTAAGACTTTCTGGAAATGTATATAAACAGCGGTATGATTTTTTTATAAAGAAATATCTAGAAATCTAAAAAGAAGAATTATAATTTTAATAAATAATGACTCATGTACTGCCATTGTTATATAAAATGTAATCATGTGTAATCAATAAAAAGTAACTGTAGTCTGATTATTTAGAGAATTTTTAAAATGTAATATAATTCACCATAAGTACTTCATTTTTATAATCCCAATTATATGTAATCAGTTACACATACACCTGTTGTGGAAATGTCCCAGTCTATAACGAGATCTCACCATTTCTCCATGAGATTAATACTCGAGACTAAATGAGACTTCTGCTTCTTTTTCTCTCTTCTAGAAAGTTTAAGGACAGATTTTGTAAAACACTTTGCAATCAGATCGCCTGAGATTAAATTAATCCAATAATGGAATTAATTTAGTCATAACTTTGCACATTAATCACTGTCTTTTGCTGCAGTGTAATTGTACAACAAGTACTGGAGCAAGCCTGCTGCAATTGTGTTAAAAACTGAAGCTCGCGGTTCTAAATAACGAATTGTTCTTGCATCTGTGAGAGTGAGGGCGGGCTTTTGATATTAAGTGCTCTACTTCCTGCTCTCTCACCACGCAGACTCAGCCTCGAGGTCTCTACTCACGCAGACCCGGCGCCCAGGTCTCTACTCACACGCAGACTCGCCCCGGGAGGTCTCTACCGCGCAGACCCGGCCCCGAGGCTCTCTACCGCGCAGACCGCCCCCAGGTCTCACCGCAGACTACACACCCACTAATTAACTGGCATATTAGCTGACTAGCCAACAGCTTGGCCCATCACAAACCTCTTTAAGGTGAAACGGCCGTTGTGGATTTACTGAAGACATGTAGTGAAAAAATTATACTGAAAAGGCGTGGACAGGGTGATTTTTGGTGCGGATCTTAGTGCATATGCATTTGTAGAGTTTCTTCAGACGTAGTATTTATAGAGGAGAGATTTAAATTAATCGTAAAAGGTGATTTATGTATTGTCATGCCATTAGTTTACTGAATATGCCATTATTTACCACTCAAAGCACGCTCTAAACCAGACACTAACAGGTAGATTGTGTTGGTCAATACGGGAATTATCCGGCTGTAAGTTCTGTATATTAATTTGTACTAGTAGATCAAGTGCGCTGAACTTTTACATTTTTGGAATTGCACTCATATGCTAATTTGCTTATTAAATCTGTCTTTTTAGGGTTAAGTTTAGGTTAGGGTAAAATTTGTAATTGTACATCATTTACAGTTATTTTATAGTGTAGCCCATATGTAACGTGGAAATATATCACCTTAAAGCTGCTACCTATTCTACGTGAAAATTAAGTGAATATTACAGGTTAAACTCAATCGATAGCATTTGTAATGTTCTATTACCATTACCTTTTACTTGGTATTGTAAGTGCCTTTTAAGGTTTTTGGTAACACTGGTTTTTTCAGTGTCCCGCACGCTAACATCTTAATACAGTATGATGCAAATCATGTATAATTACATG
>CM031959.1:39211179-39404752 GCA_018749465.1 Paracanthobrama guichenoti | reverse complement strand
ATTTGATACTCAATGTTGTGTAAGTTATTTTCAATGTTGGAAACAGTTGTGCTGCTTAATATTTTTATGTTGTGATACTTTTTCCAAGATTTATTAATAAAAAGTTAAAAAAGCATTTTTATTAAAAATAGAAATCTTCTAACAACATAAATCTTTACTATAATATTTTTTTTTTTTTATCAATTTAACACATCCTCGCTAAATAAGCAATAACTTAAAAATTACTGACCCCAAACTTTCTTGTTAGTGTATCTTGTTACAAAGATTTCTTATTTTTAAATAAATGCTGTTCTTTTCAACTTTTATTCATCAAAAGAATCCTGAAAAAAGTACAGGTTAATAAATATTATAAATATAATAAATCAGCATATCATACTGATTTCTGAAGGATCATGTGGCACTGAAGACTGGAAGTAATGATGCTGAAAATTCTGGCTTTGATCAGGAATAGAGTACATTTTAAGTATATTATTTTAAATTGTAATAATATTTCACAATGTTTCAGATTTTTTTCTGTACTTTAATCAAATAAATGCAGTTTTGATGAGCATACAATTTTTAGATACATAAAACAACTAATATAAATTGTTTGAATTTATTTATTTTTATTTTTAATGCAGAAGCTATTTCCAAACTGAACAATCGGTTCTCAAGTAAAGTATCACCACATTTCACCTTTATAAACTACACATTTCTTTGCAGTAGGCTATGGAATGAGAAATAAAACATCTGCTGTAACAGGAAACATTTGAATTGTTAACAAAAGAAGAATGGCACTGAGACAAAAATATAACACCTTGATAAGATATACTTTTAGATTTAAATAAGAATGCTACAATCATCATTGCACAGCAACATTTTCTGCAACAAAACTGATAAGCCAGAAATGTCCAGTTTGAACAAATCCAACATCTGTATTTTTATTTGCCTGTAGCTTGCTTTCCCAAAGCTCTGTTCAATGAAATACATTCAGAACTCTCTCTTTTGGTTATCTTTATTACTGAGATATTTATGACTTATTAGCTACAATAATTAGGGAATAATTGATTGCCAGTTTACTATCCAGCACCACTATTTGCTTCCATTTAAAAAAGCCCCTAAATTTAACATGTATACAAATGAAATGGTTTCTTCTGGCTTTTATGCTTTTAAAAGTGTTGTTGTTGTGCCATCTGGATATGCTGGAAGTAAAATGGCTTCCAGTGTTTATTAAACCTTCCAATTACATCATGCCTAGCTGAGTCACTGAGAATAAGGGCCCGTAATCAAAGTGAAATGTCTTTTTGCAGTCTCTGGGGTTATTTTCTACTGAATCAGGCTGCAGATGTCAACATCATCTTCTCCACTCCCAAACCTGCATCAGAAGAGACAAACCAGATAACAGTCAATTACCGCACAGAAGATTTCTTATATCAAATAACTAATGAGTAAGCTTCAATACTTGTTTGGATAACAAATTTGGCATTATTTTGACAGATGACAGTAGTTCCTTTGTAAAATGCTGCATTAATATAGTTTCATTTGAATTACATGATGTATTTAGAGGATTTAAAGGGATAGTTCACCCACAGGAGAATAAACCTCACTGGACATTCTTGCTGAAGCTCAAGCGTGCTGCGTAACACGAGGGAATGAACCTCATTGGTTCTCGCTAGCTCAAGCGTGCTGCATAATGAACCTCAATGGTTCTAGCTGGAAGCTCAAGCCACGTGCTAACGTAACGAGAATGAACACGAAGCTCAAACGCGTGCTGCATAATGAACCTCATTGGTTCTCGCTGAAGCTCAAATGTGCTGCGTAACACGAGAATGAACCTCATTGGTTCTCGCTGAAGCTCAAGCGTGCTTGCGTAACACGAGAATGAACCTCATTGGTTCTCGCTGAAGCTCAAGCGTGCTGCGTAACACGAGAATGAACCTCATTGATTGCTGTGAAGCTCGCTGCGAAGCTGCGAGAATGAACCGCGTTGGTTCTCGCTGAAGCTCAAGCGTGCTCGTAACACGAGAATGAACCTCATTGGTTCTCGCTGAAGAGCTCAAGCGTGCCGCGTAACACGAATGAACCTCATTGGTTCGCTGAAGCTCAAGCGATGCGGCGTAACACGAATGAACCTCATTGGTTCGCTGGAAGCTGCGTGCGCGTAACACGAGAATGAACCTCATTGGGTTTCGCTGAAGCTCAAGCGTGCGGCGTAACTGCGAGAATGAACCTCATTTGGTTCGCTGAAGCTCAAGCGTGCCGCGTAACCACGAGAATGAACCTCATTGGTTTCGCACGGAAGCTCAAGCGTTGCTCTGCGTAACCACGAGAATGAACCTCATTGGTTCGCTGAAGCTCAAAGCGTGATCGCGCTAACGAGAGCAGAACCTCATTGGGTTTCGTTGAAGCTCAAGCGTGCTGCATAACACGAGAATGAACCTCATTGGTTCTCAGATGATGAATGTTTTAAATGTGAATAAAAGCCTAAATTAAATCTGACATTCGTCCTTATAAAGCTGTCGAGTCTCTTCAGCAAATTTGGACTAAAACTGCTCAATTCATATGGATTAGGTTTATGATCTCTTGCCAGACTTTTGAAGCATCAAAGATTCAAGATTCAGAGTTTTATTTGAAATAATCTTCATTTATTAATTCCGAGATGAGCAGACTGACCTCTTGAGGACAATGATGAGAAATTTGTTATTGCAGTTATCATATAAATAATGGAAATAATTATCTAAAAGAGAGCACCATATGTAGAAGCACTGAACAAATTTGCTAGCCCTAGAATACAGTTTTTAGCCAGGTTGGTGACTGCTGTACGAGTACAAAAAACCCAGTGACAGATGGCTGCCGTGACAAGCATCACTGTGAATTTAGCTCTCACTTAGGAATTGAAATGCCCACTGCGGTGCGCACTGCTCTGAGATGTCGGCGTAGAGCTCTCTCCCAGTCTGTCCTCCTAGATACAAACCAGGATGACACTGGCAGTTTTAGTCAAATGTTTTCTGACCCCCAGCACCCTGTTTTCTCTACAAGTTCCGAAGAAAGTTTGACTTTATCTTATTAAGGTTAAAATGCAAATGCCAAGGTGTTGTGTAATAGAAGACATTCCTTATTGCTTCAGTGCACTTTCATTATCATCACACAAGCTAATTATTTCAATGTGATGATAATGGACACATGTTAACCATCAATGTGCAGACAATGTTGAAATAACAAACTATTTCTACAATTCTACTATTTCAACGTTTTTAGTCTTTTTCTTATTGGACTGTCACAAGTTGACATTGTAACTGAAAATAGATTTAAAAATGCAAATGGATCATATTTATTTCCAAGATTATGATTGGATGGTCCTCACAACATGTGATGAGATCATGTCATGTTACAATAATGTGCCTCTCAGAAATAATTAATACCTGATTGGCCAATTCATAGTTTTTTTAGTCATGTGACTCCTTGGAGGCCCTGAAGGTCAAAACAGCCATAGAACTGCAGCACAAGCCTGTCATTTCCATCTCAAAAACAAAGCATTGTAAACAAAATGCAAGTTTGAGCACTTGTGATCCATATACAGCACCCTGCTGCAGTCTTTCAAATACTAAAAACAGCGGATCGTTTCTAAGAAATGCCTTTTTAGGTGGAGTTTGCACCAATATGGGTTCAGTTTAGCAAAGTTTAATGCTAATTTGTTGATCTGACTTTTATTTTTAAATCGAGTTGTGTTGCACCACTTAATTTTAAACAGATTAACAATTCTAACCTGCGATTAAAACCTTCATCTACGATTAAAAAGTCACGATAGATTAAGCAGCAACAATGTTAATTCCACAGAATATCACCAAATAAAAACTCTCTCTGGATAAAGGAAATAAACTTGTAAAATGTCAACTGTCTTTATAAACTGCTATGTAGAAAGAGCGTTGGGCTGATCAAGCAGCACGGCGGCGGTTAAACCGATGCCAGGCACCTTATCGGCGCAACCCACCCTTAAGGTGATGATACACAGGGTAACTTTTTGAGCAATGTTGCTGGGAAATGTTGCCGTCAATGAGCAACCATGGGTGAGACATAAGGCCTCTGACCAATCTAAAGTATCCCGATAGAAATGTGTTGCCCATTCTCAATGAAAATGCCCAAGCAACATAGCTCAAAAAGTTGCCCTGTGTATCATCACCTTTAAAGCGCCTGTGTACTAAAACATTGATATTAAAAGCATGAGTTTACACCTTTTTGATGATACATGCAAGCAGATGAGCCCAGAATATGAACACAATGCGTTTTTAATGTTTTATAAACAAGTTCTGGAGGAACACATGAGATGAGACCTATATATATATATATATATACCTTATATATATATATATATATATATATATATATATATATATATATATATATATATATATATATATATATGTGTATATATATATATATATATACTATATATATATATATATATATATATATATATATATACACATAGCACCTCACCTATGTTCCTTGAGTTTCCTGCATCCCACCACTGTCTCCTCACACTTGCTTTGGTTAACTATCCTAATCAGAGATGGGGGGTGGGAGGGAGTACTCTGGGTTCGGGCCAAATTTCCGAGGCTCGGAGCCGGGCCCTCCTCGGACAGATGCAGCTAAATCGCATACATTTTATTCTATCTAATTATTTGTAAGTGTGAACTTCATTGAAATAATGGTTTTTCGATGGAAAAAACACTTAATAGAGAAACCTTGTGTTGCATTTATATTCTGTTCATCTGTACAATGTATGGATCATCAATAAGAGTGTTGAATTTGGTCTTTTAATATCACTGTCTTACCTTTAGTACTATCATTAGTACATACACATCAAACCTAGTAAAAATGACTGGCGGACAATGGAATAAAGAAAGCTTTGTTTTGCCCTCCAGGTGAGAAGCGTTCCTATAAAGGGTGTGGCATCACATCTATAAATTGTATTCAGTGATCAATTATTTCTGAATATTGATTATTGTTGGAGTTAGGTGTTGTGTTTGTTTCATCATATCAGGGTTTATTTAGCAAAAATGTCTGGATGATGACTGCATTATCGCATACATAAAAACCTACTGTTTCATTTACTATTTTTTTAAAAGGTATGCAGTGTATAATGCACAGTAAATAGCAAGCCATCATTCCATTTCTGAACATGTCATGTATACAGAAGTAAAAGAAGAATGAAGCTTGTGAAGAAAAAGAACTTAACACACCTGAAGGAATGCAGGGGATATCAGTGTAGATTTGAGCCCTGATGGGTCTGTTGCTGACCAAAGACTCCTGTGCTTCATCAGCAGTTACTCGCTGTGCTGAGATCATTCTTTGTCATGTCCTGACTCTGGGATTTGTAATGCTGGGTCAGCATTTCGCCAGAGTTTTGGTTTACACACAAGTCATGGCTCAGCCTGCTATGGCCTTGAGTCTCTTTGGGAGAAGCATCCTGTCCCCCTTTTCTATTTTTCTTCTTCACAAGAAATAAAGCCACCCTTAGAAAGAAGCCATCACTGTTGCCATAGTGCCAAACGTCCTTGTAAACAATGAACTCTTTATATACAGTTCTCAAAGCAACCACGGCTGCACTTAGAAGTTACAAAAAACAATCATGCCCCCGACATACTGTATGATCATCCACACATAAGCACAAAGTTCTTAGATTAACATTTAAAAGATATATAAATACAGAAAAATATTTCTTTAGATGGCATAATGAAAATGATCCAGCATCAGGAATAATGAATCTTTAGATAAAACACTTGAGGCATGACCATCAATATTGTTGCTGTAGTTTGGTGATGAGGCTAGCATGTAGGCTCAAGCACAACTTATTCCGAGACAGATGTGCATGGAAAGAGCAAATAAGTTGCACAGTTGAAGTGCTCACTTCTCAACTAAATTTGCTTTAACTGAGCCTCCAGGGCCATCTTGTCAAAGGTGCGCATGTTTGTCTCTTCACGAACACGATCTCGCACATGGAAAGATGCACAGACCGCGGATCGGGCACTTTCCAACACAACACGTTTTTCTCTGAAAATCTGTTCACTTTTTCCAGTTTGCGCTCAATGGACTGCAACAATTCTGGCGGCGCTGTTTCTCCTCTTCCTCCACACGTTGGCGGTTTAGCCTCTGAAGTCGTTCTTTTTCCTGTCTGCTTTGCCGCATACGTTGGGCCTTTTCGTGCCGCTCTTCACAAAGCCGCCAGGCGGCTTGTTGTGCTCGTCTTTCCAGCTTCCCTAGCTTTTGCCTCCATCTGTTCCTTCTGCTGCTGCTCACGCGCGCGCTCAGCGGCCCGTCTTGCTTTCTGGATCTGCTTCTCTTCGCTTAGCTTTCTCCTTTCGCTCTTGCCCACGTTTTCTTGTATCTGCTCATAGTTCTCCAGGACCTGCCAGCTTCTCGTCAGCTGTTCTCCGTGCTTCTTCACGCTCATCTACTACTTCACGGCGTGCAATTTCTTGGATAAGAGCTGCGCGGCGCCTCTTCTGCGACACGGTTGAGTCACGGCGCTCCTCTTGTATTTGGTGCTCTCGCTCCTGCGCTTCAGCTCAGCAATGGTCAGTTTCTCCTTGAGAGCAGTTTCTCTTGCTCAGAAGCGGCGGTTAGATTTCTACTCCTCAGAAACTTTAAGATTTTTGTTCTTATAACGCCTTCTTGTGTTTCTCCTCACGAGCAGCCTGTTGCAGTTTCTGCGACCGGCTGCGTTCTTGATTAACTCAGCCAATTCCCTCCAACGCTCCTCACTTTCCACTGCTTGGCGAAGTTTGGCTTCTGCAGTCTCTCGCTCTGCCTGGTTAAGCCAAGCGCTGCCGGGTGACACTTGCGACTGCCATGCGTTGGCATTGCTGGGCGGCTCTCTGCTTCTCGCTCTTCCCGTTCCGTCGCAGCTCCTCCTGCCGCTTCTCACTGTCCCATTGCAGGTGTGCTACGTAGCGTGTCTGGCTCATAATGTCCTCCTCTTGGTACCTGGCTAACATTAATGCAGCAATCTTTCGGTCCACGCTCTGGAACAGCTTTAAGTCCTCTCGTTTCACCTCCTTTACAATGCGCTCCACTTTTTGCATAGTCTGTGGAGAGTGGCTAAGGTCTCCCAAACTCAAACTGCGACCCATCAGCGAGTTAAAAGGTAGCTAAAGTGCGGGCCACACGAGGGCTTGATGTCTTAGCCCAGTGATCTCTTGCCTTCCCAGCTATAGGATGAGGAAGCAGATTCAGAGGAGAGTACATGTGGTAGTTGTAGTGTTTGTTGTTGAAGCAGTCGAGGAACAAAACATATCACGCCTTATGATTACCAAAGACTCCAGCAGTGACTTCTGCATCTAACCTTTGATTTGGAGATGATGTGTCCATTATGCTGTGCAAATGTGCTTGTGATTCCATTGGCAGGACTTTGGACAGCAGATTTTGACACCTATTGGGGCAAATGAAGTTGATGTCCTTGCAAAAGAAGAAGGTTTTTGTATTGATCTGGGAAGGTATTTGGAGCCTTTGTAGGAGTACTGAAGAAGTTTTTTGTGGCCTGACCTCCTGGAGCTGACTAGATTGATCGTTGGATTATAGAAGGTTTTGAACCTTGAGTTTTTCCCCAGATTCTACCTCAAAAGGGACTTAGGCTTTTTGCAGGCAGCCCCTTGCGAGCAGTAGGAGCAGAGTTCATTGGACTGGCTTTAGAGATCGAAGAAGAGCTGGATGTGGACACCGTGGTAAGCAGCCCTGATCCCGCTGTCATGCTTTTAGGAGTAGTTGATGCAGATGGTTTTTGGGTGCACACGCTGCAGGTAGGTGCTTGATGTTGTTAAACTATGATTATTATTATTAGCATTTACAGTTTCCTGTGGCTTCTCTGAAGCCAGCGGACCACCATTATTGTTGAGAGCTGCCTGCAGGAGTCAGCCTCTTCTCCTCTCTGATAATTCGCTCTCTCTCCTCTCTGCAGTGTGGGGTTTAGCATGTCTATCCCCTCTCATATATCTCAAACATTCCTGTGGCGACGCATGCACTGCGGCGGGTGCCTCACGGGCAAAAATCAGACAGTGGGCGAGACAGAAGTTCCCTGGTTTCACTCCACACCGTGCACATGCCTCCGAGCGAGGGCTTGTCAGTACATACCGACTGCCTTCTGCAGCTGGCGAGTCAAAATTGTAAAAGGTCCAGATGTAGTTTTACCTCTTCTGGTTGACTATTTTTCCTGCTGGCATGGTTCTTGAGAGCTTAGTACAGGTTCAGTACTGAGCTCTGTCTGTGGACTGGAATCCACACTAACATCTTTCTCTCTATCATCACCTGGCTCCAGGTAGACATGGGAGCTTCAGAGGCAGCAGCTGGGATTTCAAACTGGGCCCCTCTGAATTTACTCTGGTCATCAGTTTCCAATGGGTCCACCATGGTTCACTTTACAAAAAGCAGAAGACAAAAGAATCAATTCTGGAGTGTTTCAATGGCGGTGCTGGATAACCCACACACAGATTTTCTAGAGTGGAATCATAGGGATTATTATGTTCTGTCTAGAAACAAGGCTTAAGAGTGCTATCTGAGGTTGAGGGCGCCATAAAGCTTGCACACATGCATGCATATTTTTACGCTCTGCTTATGTATGTGATGACGGTTCCCTTGTAGGGTAATTAAATAAGGTTACATGCATGCTGAGCAATATTAAAGAACTGCAGTTGCTATTTTTTGGAGTCTGTGATTCAGATACAATCATGCATGTATGTAAAACTATTTCAATATGCATCATGTCTATCTATCTATCTATCTATCTATCTATCTATATGCCTGTAAACCCTAATTAATACAGTTACTCACTCAGTTGCACACTACTTTTAATGTCATATTGCATATTTTTATGCATGCAAATGATGTCTTGTTTTGTGCACTCCTTCACATTAGTGACACTGACATCTCAAGCCTCGATAAACAGCCTAATTTTATAGGCCTAAAAAGACAGATGTTGTTTGTACAGTAAAGCAACGCTGACTTTAAAGAAGACATAAGCTACTGCACCAATCGTCGACTCATCTACAAGCACTAAATGCACGCAGCATCTCACTTCTCAGACGGTTTCCAGAGCTGATGTTTTGATTTTACATACACTATGCGGACATAATAATATCTGATTGCATGAATGCGCTAAAAATCACTTAGCCACAAGAACACAGCGCACGACGATATTGCAAACATATCACGATAATAAAAACGAAGCACTTACCGCTATCATTCCAGAGGGGATCATGCCAGCTGATATTTCCTCTCTTCCTCATAAAATGTGTTTTGTAATTCAATCAGTTCTCGTCTCGTCCTTTCCTTCAGCAGTCAGTCTCCACCTGCTGTTTGACACTCCGCATCGCCTTGGCCTGAGCATCAGTGCTCCGCCTCCCGTGTGACTGCGCTCTAAAAATATCGTAAATATTCAGCCCTTTGTCCCCCCATTTTATGACCATATGAACGGAGAATGAGTGATTCTGCGATGCTGCCATGATAGATATATGCAGAAGGATGAGTCATCACGTTATTTTATGTATGCATATCATTGCTGATGTTGACACTTTAAATTCGGACTTGAAGTGGATATATATGCAACATAAATAGTAATGCTATATATATATATATATATATATATATATATATATATATATATATATATATATATATATATATATATATATATATATATATATATATATATATATATATAATTCAGAAAACATGAATTCAGCAGTGGTTATTTTGGAGAAAAAGGTTCTGACAGTGGCACTGTTCCAATACTGTAATAAGCATATGTATACACTAGAGGAGCACTAGGCACAAATATAATGTGGCTCTGGGGGCAATCAAAAAGTGTCCAAATATCTTTTGTCTCTATTTAAAAACCAAAAAAATGTTTGAAATGTTTTTGAAAGTTGAATGCTGCTTGGTTAGATGGTTTATCTAATGCAAAAGCTATTATTAAAACTAACAATGAGCAATATATTTTACAGCATTTATTAACGCTTTGTTAATGTTAGTTTTATAAAGTTTATTTCATGTTCATGTATTGTAAAAGTGTTACCAATCTCTTTAATAGACAGAAGATGAAAGCCAGTGCTGCAGATAACACACTAACACCTGCTGGTCGTAGAGCACGAGAGCAGCTGAGAAATCAAACAGAGATGGATGAAGTGAAGATGATTAGTGGTTGCTCTACAGCTTTGTCAAAACAAACGTCCAAGTATTTAATTACTTTGTAAGGCGGCCAATGAAAATAACTTTCCACTTATACGCTTTCATGCAGTTCACTTGAATGTCCATTATATTATATTGTATATTGCGTTGTCGTTATGTAAAACAGAAACTGCAATGGTACTGCAATGACCTTTTGTATGTGAGGATGCACAATGCATGCTTTTGACAACTAGTAATATGAAGAGCAAATACTGTAAACAAATAAGCAATGCACTGTTATAAATTGCCCTACAATCAACCAACTAATCTATTAAAAAAATTGTGACACTAAATTAATAAGTAATATTATATATTTATATATAAAGTCATGTTTAGAACATTGCATGGATAAAAATTAACCAGTTCCTTCAGGAAACAAAAATATTGAAAAGACATAAATATGGATAATAAAATACAGAAAATAGGGTCTACACGTCACCACAAGGCACACAGAGTATAACAGAATTGTCAGTTAAATACATAGGTAATATATAGGCCTATAAAGTGTAGGAGCAGTGGGATGTGATTAAGTTAATATATATATATATATATATATATATATATATATATATATATATATATATAAAATAAGCCTGTGGTTATGATACTTTTGTAGCTTGATAGCACAGATTTTCATTCAACATAAGATGTAACTAAGACATTTTTCAGAAAATCTTTTTCTATATATATATATATATATATATATATATATATATATATATATATATATATATATATATATATATATATATATATATATATGGAAGAAATAACATGATGAGCAATTAAAACAATTTTTATTCTATTCCTTAAAAATGTAACTTTGCAGATTTTCAACCCGCTTTGTATTGTTACAGTATCTATACGTAAATGAACAATGTTTATTAAGTTTCTCTGTGTAACCTGGACAGAAATTCACATTTATTTGTCAGCCAAAGTCGCCAGATGGCGTGTTTTGACAGCTCCAGGTCTTTTGTAGAAAACTATAGATTATACTTCCACATTATTTTTGTATTCCCCGCCTATTGACAGTCGGATTGACAGAGTATTCACAGAATAGTTACAGTAAGAGTAGGTTTATCACTGAAAATTGTATCATACTTTTACTCTTTAAACAGCATTATGGTAAAATGGAACACTATGAAAACAGCTTTCTTACCTAATACGTGACAGCATTTTGCTTCAGGCGAACTGAGTTAGCTTTTTCAGTTTTTCCCTTCATTTGTCATAAAACATTGTGTTCATGGTCATTAGTTTGAAATATTGACTACAAACACAGAGATTATTAGATTTTATTAGAAGTTTGCTAAGAAGTATTTCCTACTAAAAGTAAGGCAGTATTTGACTCTGGTCAAGCGTATCCATAGCAGACTGGTGGGAGAGGCCTTGGATGGCAACATGCCCAGTGCATTATGGGTGTTGAAGTTTTCCTACCTATTTGGCAAAAGGGAAGACTACAGCCTTTTTTCTGTTTTCTCTAGTCATGTAGCACTGATTTAAAAAAAAAAAAAAAAAAAAAAAAAAACACAAAAAAAAAACCTGTCCAGAAAGTATGAAAGAAACCTTGACGGAGGTCATGAGATTCATCCAAAAATAGCAAATCTTTGTATTATACAATTTAAACCCAACAGGATGTATTTTAATTCCATGGGCGTCCGGAGCGACCTTTCTTGGAATAGGATTAGATAACTGGAGGGGGGGTTCTGTGGTGGTGACCCACTAAACTTTTGACCCAGTGTAAGAACAGTGCGAGTTTAATTGGCCCCGTCCATGAACTCCATCAGAAAAGCAGTTAGCACAGGGGTGACATCAGTGAGCGTGCAGGCTTCCCTTGTCATTTGAGGGCATGAGACCTGAAAGTGGGGTGGTGTGGGGAGTTTATGGGAGGAGATATAGTCATTGCACAGTTCACTGTTCTCAGTGGTATGTGCTGAGGGTCATAGAGAGGTGAGTTACATGGTATAGTGATGAAACTGGTTGGGGTTAGTGGATGAGACATAGCATATGGAAAAGTTTCTATGCCTTAATCAAGACACAACAGGGTTTTTTTCCATCTGGATTGCATTTCAGTTATGAGGACTATTAGCTGATTGAATGACATCTCCTTCATGAACCATGATGTCATGTCTAAATTGCTGCTTATAAATAGTGGAATATAGAAAATTTGACTGTGTAATGGTGTGGTTTTGTAGAATCATCATGTTTAAACTTTGATTATACACATGGTGCTGTAATCAAAGTCTAATTGTAATTAAAGGTACAGTAAGTGATTTCTGAGAAACGCTGTTGAAAGTGGATCGGATCGAGCAGCACAACACGCTTGTAGCCCATCAGCAGTAGGGGGTATTGTGGCAAGCAGTGCGAGACCGAGAGCTGCGGGAACAGAGTGAGTCTCACTGTGGAGCTCCAGAATGATAAAAGGAGGAGTGGCGACAGTGAAGGGCGAAGAGGAGCAGGCCTGGACTTTATTTTGTGTTTTGATAATGTTTCTGTGGCAGTCGTCCATGAAGGGCTGTAGCTTTACTTATGTTTTGTTGTTTGTTTATTTTATGATTAAAGTTTCTTGAACGTTCGTCTGGTTTCCGCTGCCTTCTTCCCTGAACCTTTAACATTGCTACAGGCATATCCACTCATGATGGAGGAGGAGAAAGAGTGAGATTTGAAGAAAGACTGTAAAAAGAGAGATGGCTGAGAGACATTACAAAGAGAAAGGTCAGAGGAATATCACTGGGAAAAGACGGGATATGATCAGGCAAGAGCTTCAGGACACACGGTAATATTAGAATATTAGAATTACGAAGGCCTGAATACAGACAGAAAGTTGAGTTGTTTCTGCTCCATTTGTGAGTAACATTGGTTTTGCTGTTTCACAGAAGCAAGATATGCTGTTGTAGTAATGTTAGCTATAGTAACAGCACAGTTTTGAGTGGCATTGTTTGTCTGGAGCTGGTGCTGCTGACTAACATCTAACTCTTGCTTGGATATACTCTTGTGTACTGAATGTTTATTTATTTTATTTTTTTCTTATTTGTCATTCATTCGTCATCTTCACTTTATTTTAATTTTTTGCTTCGCTTCAGCTGTTGAGTGTTCATGCATTTTGGGGTGGAGCAATGAATGGAGTGTGTTTGTTTGGTTTGAGTTCAAATGTCAACAGTGTTTCTCAGAAATCGCTTAGTATGTCATATGGTCGTTTCATGGTGTAATGGTTAGCGCTCTGGACTTTGAATCCAGTGATCCGAGTTCATATCTCAGTGGAGCCTCAATAGCTTAAGCTTTCCTGTAGCTCAAACAATAACAGTGTGGCACTAGTAACGCCAAGGTCATGGGTTCGATTCCCAGGAAAGCAAGAACTGACAAAATGTAAAAATGTGTACCTTGAATGCAATGTAAGTCACTTTGGATAAAAGCGTCTGCCAAATGCATAAATGTAAATGTAATATTGACAACTAGTGGTTGAAATGGGTACTGCGGTCCAAATTCAAAATTCTGGAGAGAGTTGTTTCCACCGCCTCCTTCTCCTCAGACCAGCGCTCACAAGGGTTGCCAGATTGACAACACGCAACAGGAGGGAGTGCAATTGACAATGGAAGGCGGCGAGCCTTACACTGTAAGTTGATGAGTTCATTTATCCTTGTTTTAATATGCTCACGTTCATAGAGATTTTTAGATGGATGCCAAGGCTTTTTAGGTCGGGTAGAATCTATATATGTAGCATGTTTCTCAAAAATCAAGAAATATTTCTAATTATTATCAGTGTTGAAAAACAGCTGTGCTGCTTATTATTTCTGTATTTTTATAGGATGCTTTGATGAATAGAAAGTTCAAAAGAACTGCATTTTCTTTAAATAGAAAATTTTTGTAACATTTTAAATGTCTTTACTATCACTTTTGATCAAATTAATATCCTTACAGAATATTAATTTCTTCAAAACCGTATAGTGTGGGCTGTATCATGGTAGTATTTTTTGTACTGCCTTTAGTTGTTGACATTAAATAATTTTGAAAAGTTCACATAAACCACGTTTCCACCACAGGGACTTTCTCCAGGAACTAGGGACTTTGGGGTGGTACTCGGTGTGTTTCGACCGCAGGGACCAGGGTCAAAATGAAGTTCTGGGTAAAAATTTCCCCCTCAGAAAGTCCCTGCTCACGAGGTAGTACTTTCTACTTGTCTGGCTATCACCAGACCAAGCTCAATTTAAGATTGAACATTGGTGTGGGGAGTCTGCTCTGTATTTTCTACTGCACAAGAGGCGTGATCAACGAGCATAATTCAAATGACTCTGTACACAATTGGATAGTCCTCCAACCAATCAGAGCACAAGAGGCGTGATCAACGAGCATAATTCAAATGACTGTACGCAATTGGATAGTCCTTCAACCAATCAGAGCACAAGAGATGTGATCAATGAGCATAATTCACATGACTCTGTATGAAATTGGATAGTCCTTCAATCAATCAGAGCACAAGAGGCGTGATCAACGAGCATAATTCACATGACTCTGTATGAAATTGGATAGTCCTTCAATCAATCAGACCACAAGAGCGTGATCAACGAGCATAATTCACATGACTCTGTATGAAATTGGATAGTCCTTCAATCAATCAGACCACAAGTAAACAAACAGGCAATGACCCATCGCTTCTCTATCCGTCATCGTGTTAAACCTGCCAATAGCACACCAGCTGGATAAGGCAGTTTGTGATTGGTTCCTGCAATCCTCAAGTGTAACAGAAGCAGTAGAAATAAATGTACAGGTATGTACAGGAGTTGCAGGGTGAAATCAAATCGCCCGGCAGATCAGGCTGGGTTTACCCAGTCTAACTTTCTACAAAAGTTCAGGAACTTTCTGGGAACATGCTGACTGGTTGTTTTCATGCAGCATTTTGATTGTTTGACTGCCACGCAGCATTTTATTTCGACCACAATTTTTTAAAGTCTGTTGCGGTGTGTGCAGTAAGAGTTGTTTGCTATTCGAATCAACAATGGAGTTTAAAAAATGCAACAGATGGACCGATGTGAAGTTCAGGCTTTATTAAGTTTATATGTGGAGGATGAAATCCAGTGAGAACTGAAAAGTCATGCACAGTCCTCGTCACCTGGACTAATTTGACTAATCTTCACGGTACTTTGGACCGTGATGGAAACGCATGAACAGCAACAGGTCTAGGGGAAAAAGTTCCTGGAACAAATAGTTCTGGGTAATTTCGGTGTAAACTGTGCTATATTCTGTGGTGCAACATTATTTATTAAATATGTAAAATTTTAAACTATTTTTTTTTAAGAAATGTATAACTTATTTATGCTTTGCAGCTCATATTGCGAGAATGCATGGGATTTTTGCACTTTTAAAAAAGAATGTGTTGTATAATGCAATCACTTTCCTTTATGCATTCATATAAAGTTTGAACAAAATCTTGAGAAATATATTTTAATTGTAATGAAAATAATGTTACACTGCAAAAAAAATCCTGTTAGTCCTTACAAAATCATATTTTTCTACAACTACAAAATATAAAATATACAGTAATACTTCTTTTTTATGGGATAAAGTGTGTGTGTGTGTGTGTGTGTGTGTGTGTGTGTGTGTGTGTGTGTGTGTGTGTGTGTGTGTGTGTGTGTGTGTGTGTGTGTGTGTGTGTGTGTGTGTGTGTGTTTGAGATTTATCCCTATAGGAAAACAATATTTTGTAGGCCAAAAACATGCAGACTACATCCAGCCATAGGACCAGCGCCCACCTGGCAGGCCTGTCCTTGCGAAGACCGGGACCTCTGAATGCCCCCAGTTCACATTTCTAGCATGGTTTTGCCAACAGCAAGGGCCACGCTTTGCTGACATTTTGACAACTCTGCGCTCTCGACCCCTTGCTCCTCCCCCCCTCCATCGGGCTGGCACAGAGGGAGTGAATCCCCCCCTCTCCGGTGGGGTGAAGGTCCCTGGGACCAAGCTGTTAATTCAATCAGGAGGGTGGTATGCTCAATTAGGCACTCATAAGGGCCCAGGAAGGGTCTGGGGCCCCAGCAGAGGGCAGGCAGCCCTACCCCTGAGAGCCATTAATTGTTGATGACAGTGTGTAAACACTTGGGTGAATAGGCGGTGCAGGTGTTGGACACACCACTCGTTGGACACTGTCTCAATGGTTCTTTTCACACCCCGCTTTCCTCTGAACATTCTCTTTTTCTGTCTCAATCACTCTAACGTCTATTACTCAGTACTGTAATTGTGTAATTACGCTGTAATAAGGACACCTTAAAATAAAGGGTTACACTTTATTTTAAGGTGTCTATGTTACAGTGTAAATGTATATTTAACTACATGTACCTACTGTAGGGTTAGGGTTTGTAACCATGTACATGGTTTAGGGTTAGTTGAATGTAAATGTAATAATGCCGTTTTGCCACAAATGCTGTCAACTGAGCTGAACATAGAATATTCCTTTAATGTTTTGTTTTTTTGGTCCCCATGAGGAAAACTAAAAGTAATATTAAATTTAGTTTTTTGAAAATGCAGAAAGATTTCTGTGACTGGTAGGTTTAGGGGATGGAATATACAGTTTGTACAGTATAAAAATCATTATGTCTATGGAAAATCTGCATAAAACATGGAAACTGTGTGTGTTTGTGTGTACATGTGTGCGTGCGTGTGTACGTGTGTGTGTCCTGGTTAACCCTACGCTATATATCCACACAAAGATGGCAATATCTGAAATCCTTGTCCTTGGGGACAGGGCTTATTTTTGAGGAAAACAGCTTATAATTCATACTAAGTGAATTTTTTTTTTTTTTTTTAATGTAAAAATGTAGAGAGTTTTATGTGATGGGTAGGTTTAGGGGCGTTTGTACAGTAAATCATTATGTCTATGGAAAGTCCCCATAAAACATGGAAACCCAACGTGCGTGCGTGCGTGCGTGCGTGCGTGCGTGCGTCGTGCTTGCGATGTGTGTGTGTGTGTATGGGTTAAGAGGTATCCTTTAAAGAAGACCCCAAAGAAGGTGTAAAAAAATAAAATAAAAACAAAAAAAAAGTCAGTGCCTGGACCATCTGAACTCTTTGGCCAGGCTTGGAATCATGTGACTCCTCCAGATACGGGAGCTTGTGAAAATTGCAGCCAGTACATGTAAAGACATGGAATTCAACAAATGAAAGCCAGATGAGGACTTTAAAGCGAAAGGGCTCTGCATCTGACCTAACATTCTCTTGTTTGAAGTCTCTCTCTGTCCATCTCTTTTCTCCATTCTTCAATGATTAGGTCAAAAAGGCACTTACGAGAAATATGGACAAAGATGTATTGACCAATCCTCGGATCTGAAATGTCATGTTATATGAGTCTCTAAACTCATGATGCTTTATCTTAAAGTATTCAGTGACGAGGAATAAACACACACACACACACTTAAACACACACACACACACACACACACAGTGGTTTCCATGTGTTATGGGGACTTACATACCCATCACCCAAAATGTTCTGCATTTATTTTCAAATTTAGTATGATTTATAAGCTGTTTTCCTCATGGGGACCAAAACATGTCCCCACAAGGACAAGGATTTTGGATACTGCCATCTTTGTGAGGTTTACCAGGACACACACACACACACACACACACACACACACACACACACACACACACACACACACACACACTTACAGTATACACAGTGCTGGGTAGATTTCTTGTAGAGAGTCAGTTACTGATTCCAAATTACATGAAAAATTGTTAGTAATGTAATCCATTACATTACACATTTAAAGTAATATAATCAGACTACTTTTTTAGATTACTTTTATAGTCTAAACTCATTTATTAAATTGAATTGAATAGGATAATATTGTACCATACTGATATAAAAATACAAATAGAAGTGCATTACAAATTACATTATGTCAGGGTTTCCCAGACTGGGGTTTGTGAGTTTAATGAAATGCTAATAATTAAATCATAACCATTTAAAATTAAAATAAATAATTAAAAAATAATACAAAATGAGCCTTACAAAGACATAGCAATAAATGGTTAAATGAATAACTTGAGTTATAACTCAAATAATAATTCATGTGTTTGTCAGGAGTTGATTAGATATGCAATGCTGAGAAAACATAAAATGATTTCTGTAAATCCAGTGGTCCGATGTTGTGTGGCCTCTCATTTTCTGTGATTTCAGCCACTTGACGAGCGGCTAATCGGTGTGTGAAATTCCAAAACACTAAGACTTTCTGAATGTATATAAACGGCATGATTTTTTATAAAGGAAATATCTAGAAATCTAAAAGAAGAATTATAATTTTTAATAAATAATGACTCATGTACTGCCATTGTGTATAAAATGTAATCATGTAATCAATAAAAAAGTAACTGTAGTCTGATTACGAGAATTTTAAAATGTAATATAATCTAATTACAAGTACTTCATTTTTATAATCCCAATTATATGTAATCAGTTACTACTACACACCTGTGGGAATGTCCAGTCTATAACTTGAGATCTCAATTATTTCTCCATTGAGATTACACTGAGACTAAATGGAGACTTCTGCTTCTTTTTCTCTCTAGAGTTTAAGGACAGATTTTGTAAAACACTTGCAATCAGACGTCTGAGATTAAATTAATCCAATAATGAATTAATTTAGTCATAACTTTGCACATTAATTGGATTGTCTTTGTTGCAGTGTAATTGCACAAATAAGTACTGAGCAAGCCTGCTGCAATTGTGTTAAAAACTGAAGCCTCCGTGCCTCGAACAATGAATTGTTCTGCATCTGTGAGAGTGAGGGCGGGCTTTTGATATTGCGGCTCTACTTCCTGCTCTCTACCACGCAGACTCCGGCCCCGAGGTCTCTACCGCGCAGACTCCGGCCCGAGGTCTCTACCGCGCAGACTCCGGCCCGAGGTCTCTACCGCGCAGACTCGGCCCGAGGTCTCTACGCGCGCAGACTCCGGCCCCGAGGTCTCTACGCGCGCAGACTACATACTAATTAATTAACTACATATTAGGGGCCAGATTTACTAACAGCTTGCTCCATCACAAACCCTCTTTTGGCGTTAAAAACTACTGTCAGGATTTACTGAAGACATGTAGTGAAAAATTAGCACTGAAAAGGCGTGGACAGGGTGATTTTTGCGGCGGATCTTAGTGCATATGCATTTGTAGGAGTTTCCCTTTCAGACGTAGTATTTATAGGAGGAGAGTATTTAAATTAATCGTGCAAGGTGATTTACAAAGGTTTGCGCTCGTCAGTTTACTGGTGTTTGTGCCATTATTTACCACCCAAAAAAGCACGTCTTAAACCAGACACTAACAGGTAGATTGTGTTGGTCAATATGGAAATTATCCGGCTGTGTCTGTGTATATTAATTTGTACTTCAGTAGATCATGCGCTGAACTTTACATTTTTGGAATTGCACTATGGCGCTAATTTGCTTATTAAATCTGGCCCTTTAGGGTTAAGTTTAGGGTTAGGGTAAATTTGTAATTAAGCATCATTTACAGTTATTTTTATAGTAAGTAGCCTACATGTAACGTGAAATATATCACCTTAAAGCGTTACCTATTCATTTTCTATAAAATTAAGGAATATTACAGGTTAAACTCAATCGACAGCATTTGTAATGTTCATTACCATTACCTTTTTACTTGCATTGTAAGTGCCTTTTAAGGTTTTTTTGGTAACACTTTGTTTTTCAGTGTCCTCGTTACACGTTAACATCTTACTACAGTAATGACAGTAAATCATGTATAATTACATGCAAATAATCCTCAACCAAACCTAATCCTAACCCTACATGTAGTTAATTATCATTACTCAGTACTTAATTATACAATTACACTGTTACATTGAAACCTTAAAATAAAGGGTTATACTTGACTACACTTACCAACAGCGGGTTACACCAAACAATATTCGACAAAAGACACATGGCAAACATGAGGACTTAAATACACATGGGCTAATGACTAGACAAAGGGACACCTGTGAACAGTGATTAAACAATGAACCAATGAGAACATGACACAAGAACACATGGGGCATGGGAATCACATGACAAAGGATCACGACACAACCAGGAAACATGAACGAAAACATGACTGAAATAAGCTTGAAAATAAGACATGAACAAATCCCAAACACGCCGTGACACTGTGTTACAGTGTAATTATACATTTAAGTACTGAGTAATAATAATTAACTGCATGTACTATGTCTATAGGGTTAGGATTAGGATGAGGTTTTGGTTTTAGGTTAGCGTGTAATTATGCATCATTTATAGTTATTACTATAGTAACTACATGTAACGTGTAACAAGGACACTGTAAAATAAAATGTTACCAAATAAAGAGTAACCGTTTTTGTGATGCCACAAATTCCACCATCTGAGCTTTACTTGCACAGAACATGGAATATTTCAACAATTTAGTCAACAATTTAGTAATTTGTCTATTTTTATTTCTCCAAATTAATTTGAGAAGAAACAACAGAGACTTGCATCAAGTATATCTGAACTCCATTCAGAATTTCTTCTCGCCACTTATACTGAAACCATGCATTTCTGAAGAGAATAAAAGTGCATATAAGCATTTCATGGATTAATTAGACATCTGGCGAGGATCCGTACACCTTGAAGAAGACAATTGCTGTCAAAGACATTAGCTGAAGGAATCTCTCAGGACTGAAACTCTAACTTCTCTGAGAGCTGGTAAAACCACAATAAAGCTGGGTCCAGATGTCTAATTATAAAAGCTGTAAATGGGTTTAACAGCAGTTAGAACCACACAATTTAAAGTACAAAGGTATTAAGGACACTTAACATGAAGCGGCCTGTCATAGTTATCTTAGACATCATAATAACATAAGGGTGGGGGAAGAGACCTCTCCTCTGTACTGATGTGTTGATTAAAGCCACCAAATGTGCATAGCCTGGCAATAATTGTGTTGGAGTCGGCAGGGTGCCCACTGGTTTGGGCTGGCTGGTCTTGTCTACAGACACCTGCTAATTTTCTGTCGGCTTTGCTTGCTATAAACAGACAGTGAACCGCCATTGAGGATCTGTGGAAAGGGTCGGTGTGATAATTGGGCAGCACAGCCCTTTTCAGCTTGTTTGCCCTCTCCTTTCTCTCTGCCCCTTGTCAAACATTTGTTTCATGTCCAGCCAAGTGACAACAGCCGTCTGTGTTGGTCAACGTTTCTCCAACAACATTTTTTTTTCACACGCCAGAAAGCGGCTTTGTTTAGTACAAGGACATGGTTAAAGGAGCGGGCAGGAGGAAAGTGGATACAGGACATAAAGTGATCTCGTTAACATTCCATTAGACACTCCTGTCCCCCCTCGCCTCTCCCCTTCCCCAGAAGAACTTCACACAATCCCGGCCGAGACCAGCTGACACGGTGTGGAACATATCCGAGCCCCGCGGGAAGAGATCCCAATGGAAACCCAACGGCAGATCAAGGTGCATCCCACATCCTTGATAGCAGTACCGCATGGAGGCAGACCCGAGCCCTGCTTGTCAGAGCTATGTCTCTCTTTCTCTCCTTTTCTCCTTAAAATACAGTTGAATAGGGTAGAATTACATTTTTGAGAAGCTTGGAGAATGGTCCAAATGTAATTTTATAGACAAACTAATATATACTATATATACTTTTTTTGATTATTATTATTTGTCTATATGATTGTCCAATTTGGACCAGCATCCATCCATCCATCCATCCATCCATCCATCCATCCATCCATCCACTCACCCATCTGTCTGTCCGTCCGTCTGTCCGTCCATCCGTCCATCCATCCATCCATCCATCCACTCACCCATCTGTCCGTCCGTCCGTCCGTCCATCCATCCATCCATCCATCCATCCATCCATCCATCCATCCATCCATCCATCCATCCATCCATCCATCCATCCATCCATCCATCCATCCATCCATCCATCCACTCATCCATCCATTATCCGTCCGTCTGTCCGTCCTGTCCGTCCGTCCTTCCATCCATCCATCCATCCATCCATCCACTCACCCATCTGTCCGTCCGTCCGTCCATCCATCCATCCGTCCAGCCATCCATCCATCCATCCATCCATCCACTCACCCATCTATCTGTCCGTCCGTCCGTCCGTCCGTCCGTCCTTCCATCCATCCATCCATCCACTCACCCATCTGTCTGTCCGTCCGTCCGTCCGTCCGTCCGTCCGTCCGTCCATCCATCCATCCATAATATTTCTAATATGTTTTAAAAACCTTCTCTCACACTTGATACACATCAGAAGAATTATCATCAGAATAATGTATGAGAAAAAAAATCCAAATAATTTAAAAAATAAATAAATAATTTTAGGTAAGGTATCACAGTATTTATAACCATTTGATTAGACTTTTTCTTAGAAATAATAACATCTTACATAAAACAAAACAAAAAAAATACATACATACATATATATATATATATATATATATATATATATATATATATATATATATATATATATATATATATATATATATATAAGATATATAAGAGCTATGTGAAATATAAATACATCTCTGTTACGCTAATTAAACAACAATAAAATAAAATAAATAAGTTGTAGAATGTTGTGTCAAAGAAAGTCGTAGCGCTTTGTGCGTCATTACTCTTGCTGTAACCAAGTGGACTGATGATTAATCCGCGGACTTTTGCACCCCCCACCCCGTCTAACTGCGCTGTCATTGGACGTTCCCACTGTCAATCACGCCAGCGATCCCACCTCCTAAGGTTTTAAACGCGTCCCAAAGTAAGACAAACTATTCAACCTGTAGCTCTGGAAAGGACAGTACATCCCACACAGTGGAAAGAGCGTATCACTACGACTATCATCATCTAGTCCGCGTGCTCTCTGGCACTATGAAAACGCACACATGTGAAGGAGAAACCCGCTGAGGACGAATTTATCTGGGAACAAACTTTTGGAATTTCCTGCAACTTTGGGACTTTTGCCAGTTCTTAAATTAATCTTGTCCATAGGCTGTCAATTGTCTTAATCGTTCAACGTCAGACAGAATGTACTGCCACAATCTGGTCCTTTTTGTGTTTTTGTATTCCCACGCGCTACTGATGATGATGTGCCTGCCACCAGCCTCAGCGCAGAAGTCCAGTGGTCCTCGGGTAAGTCCGTGCGTAACGCCGCTCTTTTACGCATTTGTCATTCTGATAATTTAAGTGCGTCATTCAAAGTTGTCGATTTGACGCATAAAGTGCTTATACTGTATCAATGTCAATGCATTATGCCAAAATAATGTTGTAATTCAATATTCTGATAGTGTTTCTATGTATGAAAATAATGTCATTAAATCAAAGTGCCACATTTAACGCATCCTACTCACAATATAGTGTTGACTATTAATTCTTACTTATTAGTGATACACAGTTTTAAGAAATATTAACTAGACACACTAGAATGCACAATAAAGCATTTTGCACAGCATCTTTTTGCTGCCTTAGTGACACTGACTTAAAGTATATTGCATGGCATGCTGAACACCAGTGCAACTAATTCTCTGTTCTTGCTTATTATTAGCTTTATACATATTAGTAGTTTTTAGTAGGATTAAACATTCTAGAATGCATAATAACCCAACATCAGAGCATCTTTTGGTGATTCAGCTGAATAGTTGGGTTTTGCTTGCTGAGGCACATTGTCAGTGAGACTTGAGTACACCCATTGACCTTTTGTCATAAAGGTCTTTTGCTTCCTGTGCACCCCTCTGTGCCCATAGAAAAGAGGACCATTGCCTTTCCAATGCAGCATTTCATACGATTTCAACAAAGACAACTGTGTGGAGTATTTCTTTCTGCGGCTGAATCAGTTTGCAGACAATATTGAATAGTTGAGCTATATGATGTCTTTAATAAATGACCCTCTCAAAAAATGCAAATGCATGTGTTGGGATTTCAGTTTGTGTCAAGGTGGTGAGCTGTTGACCTTAACACCCTTTTAATTTTAGTAGTAAAGTTTAAAAAAAATGACAATTAAAGGAACTTGCATGTGTGATTAATAACACTAACCGGTCAAGGCATGAAAACCTGCCCCAGAAATCGAATTGCCGCAGCATTCTTTTATGTCCTCAAGTATTTGAGCAATTCAGACAGAAGAATGGTTTGTCAAGATTGCCGCAGAGCTCTTGTGGTAAATGTCCATTCAGTTGTGCACTGAGACCATTGAGATTGACCATTGAGAGTGAAAGTGAGTACAAATCAGAAAGAGAGCAGAAGAGAGAAATTTGTGGATGCTGCTGAGGTATTGTAATACTTGTGGTTGGAGGGGGTGGTCGGTATAAAAATCTGATGCGCGCACACACACACACACACACACACACACACACACACACACACACACACACACACACACACACTCAAGTTGGGTTTCACACACATTGTTTTATGGGGACATTTCATAGACGTAATGGTTTTTATACTGTGCAAACTGTATATGCGATCCCCCTACACCTAAACGCCTAAACCTACCCATCACAAAACTTTCTGCTACTTTTTATTTTCAAAAATATGATTTATTCCTCATGGGGACCAAAAAAAATTTTTTCCCTCAACGTCAAAATTTACTGGTATTACTATATTATATATTACTATTACCATACCAAAAAAAAAAAAGCTCTGTTTTGCTGAGAAGAAATCTAATTTTTTTGTCTTCAGGAAATATTTTCCAAACCAGTTAATCTGCATGGAACACATTGCACCTCATTGAGATATATAAATAGGTTTTAAAAGTGTATCGAAATAAATTCCTTGGGAATCCAACTCACTAACTCACATCACACACATTTATGGCCCTGCATCTAAATTTCTTTCTTAATTATGGATGAGAAACGATTATGCATTTTGATAGTTAATCTGTTATTCTGTGTGATTAAAGTGTGGTGAGAGCAGTTTAGAAGAATTGAGAAGCATCCATCTTTGTCATTAATGACTTTGCACGTTTTCTGTATTTATGCAGCCGCTTTCTCATTTTTCTTGCCATTAACACCCACAGACTTTTATCTCTTGCGATATAATATCTGCTTACTTATTTTATTTTGGCAAGAACTCTAGAGACTGAAATGCACTGTAATAGTAGCCAGTCTGTGTGTGTGTGTGTGTGTGTGTGTGTGTGTGTGTGTTTGTGTGTGTGTGTGTGTGTGTGTGTGTGTGTGTGTGTGTGTGTGTGTGTGTGTGTGTGTGTGTGTGTGTGTGTGTGTGTGTGTGTGATTTGTTTTGCTCAACAGCAGAAAGCAGTGCTAAAACATCCTTCATCATCCTCATCTAATCATTACAGGAGGCCATAAGGTTGCGTTAAAAAAGCTATTAAAAAAATCTGGAGTTAAATGCTTCAAAAGTTCTCCTCCCTTCTGTGCCTCATTTATAAAAGCTTATCTCTGAATGCTGTCAGCTCCAAGAACCCAAACTTTCATGAGGAGTAATGGCTGCGGTGCTGGGCTGGAAGACATATTTGGGCCAATAACAGGATCAAGCTCTTTCCTGAAAGCCAATTGGGTGATTGGGTTTATATATAAAAAAGAAAAAAGAAAGAAAGGAAGCGTCCCTTGACAGTAGAGGGATTTTAGGTTTCCTTTTCCACATTTAACATAAATTTAGCACACTTTTCCAGTCACAGTAATTCAGGGCTCTTTGACCCAGCCAGTTCTGCCATGCCGCAGACTTAGAAGATAATATTTTCTGAGGATTTAATTCTGTCAACATGCAGTGATGTGTCTGAGAACAGTGAATATACCGACATTGGTCTACTCATTTTAAGATCTTTGGGTTAAGTATAATTTCTTTCTACTGGCATCACCAAATGGAATTGCATAAATAATGATATGAAATAAACAAGTTTCCCCAACACTCCCCTCATCTCCTATTGGCTGGACACACAGATAGTCCTGCCCCCAATCTCACATGATTGGCTGTGCCACAGTGATTCAATCTCTATTAGAGTTGTCAGTGTATATAAGGCTGGTTAAGGTATTTTAGCATCAAACAAATTACGCACTTAATCTGCTCCCGTGCAAAGGTCACTGCGAACTTTCGCTGTTATTTACTTGTTAACAGTCTGACAAACATGATCCTCATGGTGGCTTGACATTTAAAAAGACAACACAGAAAAACAGAAATAAAACTTAACAGCTTGAGTACCACAATAGGAAACACATTGTCAATTTAGTTTAATGGGGAATTAAATCATTTTATTAGCATTAAATGATGATGAATTTGACTTTAGCATTGAGTTGACACAAACAGGGTAGTTTTATTATTATTTCTATTACAAAACACAATGTGTAAGGCTTTATTTAAAGTTAAAAAGCTGTACAGATACAAATTATGATACTGATACAAGCTACTGATCACATAACTTAAGCTACCTGTAATGTACAGTCTGCTAAAAAAGTTAATTTTGTGCGTGATACATTTTTCTTACAGTACACACAGACTGAACCCGGGTTGTATACTAGTACTGTGTGTTACAACAGTAGCAATAACTTTCAACAGAACTCTCATGAGTCATACAAGACCTATTTAGAGCACTTTAAAGGGATAGTTCGGCCAAAAATGAAAATTCTGTCATAATTTAGTCACCCTCAAGTTGTTCCAAACCTGTTTAAAGTTCTGTCTTCTGCTCAACACAAATGAAAATGGGTGGGATATGGTAGTCAATGGTTTCCAAGATCTGCTTGGTTATCGACATTCTTCAAAATATTTTCCTTTGTGTTGAGCAGAAGAAAGAAATTCATACAGGTTTGGAACAACTTAAGGGTGACTAAATGATGACAGAATTTTCATTTTTGGGTGAACTATCCCTTTAATATTCCCTTCCCTTTGAAGTATGGACTTAATAGAGTGTGAACTTTTTCCAACATGACAAAAACACAGTCTAATCTGTTTTCATTCAGTTGTTCAATTAAAAGATACGACATAAGCATTCCCATACACTTTTCTCACAAAAAGCTAGTATCCACACAAACAAATCATCATGGCATTGTGGTAAAGCTGCCCTTTATAAAAGAACATAACCTAACCTAACATAATCGTGATTGAAAAAATGGACACATAAGCGGTGTATACGACATACCTGCTCGAGTACATCACTGAAACCTCGTAAAGTCATGTAAAGAACAAACATAGCGAGGCGAGTGTGAGTTTCATGCCAAGACAACATTCTCCCAACTCCGCAGATGAGCGCCAAGCCCCCCTCCTCTCTGCTTTTTTATTGGAGCGGCCCACATCACACCCAATGACCCAGTGATGCAGGTGTTAGTGTCGTGTGTGTTTGTGGATGAGAGAGTTTATGTGGGAGTCATGTATATGTGAGGTTCT
This sequence comes from Paracanthobrama guichenoti, assembly GCA_018749465.1. Taxonomy (NCBI): domain Eukaryota; kingdom Metazoa; phylum Chordata; class Actinopteri; order Cypriniformes; family Gobionidae; genus Paracanthobrama; species Paracanthobrama guichenoti. The sequence goes on along the minus strand of CM031959.1, from coordinate 39,377,209 downwards.
TATCTGAACAGTGATGTGTGTGGTGCACGAGTTCTAATTCTAACTAGGCATCTAAGGCCTTGTTTGCACCTGGTATTAAGATGCGTTTTGGTCGATCGGATCACAAGTAGACGAGTGAGACGCATTCCCGTCTCTTTTGTCCACTTTCAACCACTTCTGTCCTTATTTCTTCGAGGGGATGGTCTATGGGTGGGTGAATATATGAGCTTTTTCAGTTCTTTCGATCTAATGGACGAAATAAGCTCATGCAATTTACATTATGAAAGCGAAAGGAGACAATGGAAAAACACACTGACACACAACTTTTGTTTCTGCTCTGATAGCCACTAGTCCATGCTGAACACTGTGAGTGTGTGTTAGAAATCAGGAATGGTGAGAGAACATTGTGTTTGGTACGTGTTTCATCTTTTAACCAAACTTGTCTTCAGTTGACAAAGTTTAAATCCCGTCTAAGCGGAGAGTAGACGGCCTTTTGTGGCTGTTTGAACACATTTGACCACATGAGCATTTACACTACAAAAGTAATCCGGTCAAATGCGTTTTCATCTATCTGGAAGTGGTCGAAAGTGGACAAGCTCAAAATGTTTTAGACCCCATTTGCACCTGTATTTAGCATGATCCACTTGTGATCCAATTGACCAAAATGCATCTTAATACCAGGTATAAACAGGGCCTATATAGTCTAGAAAAGTAATTAGTCAGCAGGTCATTGTTTACCTTTAAATAACTCATGACACACTGTACAGCATCAGCAGGTTTTGCTCTTCAACACTCTGTTGACAGTCTAGAGAGAATGTCCGTACAGCTGAGATGATGCGAATGGGATAGGGAAGCTTGCAGATTTCAATTCAAACAACTTGTACTGTCATAAAAATCATGCCAGACTCACTATAATTTGACAGAGGCTATGTGTACTAAGGGTGTGTTCACACTTGGCATGTTTGGTTTTATTAAAATGAACCCTGGTGCGATTGCTCTGAAGTTTCATTTGAATAAGTGTAAACGCTGCCATCCGAACCCTGGTGCGCACCAAATAAGCGGACCAAGACCTCTGTAAAGATGGGTCTCCGTCCACTTCCAAACAAACTCTGGTCCGGTTCAAATGAAATATGAAGGCAACATGGACCAAAGACATGCACATGAACCAAACCGCACCAAATGAACCAAAAACAGGACAAGCGAACTAAACTATTTGGCAGGTTTGGTTTGATTAAAACTGTATTACTCTGGTTAGTGCGTTGCTCTGTTAGTGCGGATCATTTGAATAAGTGTGAACACTGCTACTTGACCCTTGATGTGCAACAAACAAGCAGGCCGAGACCACTGAAAAGGTGGGTATCGGCACGCTTCCAAACAAACTCTGGTGCAGTTAGACTGAAAAGCTATTCAAATACCTTTTTTTTGTCATTTTGACAAATGAAAATGAAAGTCGTCAAATTTATTTGTTTAATCCTTTTCACAATACACATCGCTTTGAAGCAGCTTTACAGAAAGTCATACTTTTATGTCTATAATGCCTTACAATACCATAGAGCAAAGTTTAGGCTGATATGATAACAATATTACAAGTGATCCTCTGCATTTAGATTGTTTCATTTATAATGTCGTCTAGCACATTTATCAGGCACATGTATCAGGCCAGCATTCAAGGCAATTAAGACATTTAAATATTGGAGTAAGTAAGCGAGTGAGAGTAAGCAATTCTCAAAAAGCAATAGTGAAAATATGATGGGTTGTTGCAGGTAAAAATCTGAAATGTCTGATGATCAGGCACATACCTGAATGTTCAAAAGTAATTAAGAGATTTAGATAATGGTTGTTTTTTAAGCAAGAGTGTAAGATTCTCAAAACGCATCAATGAAGATACAACCAGTTGTCTTGAGTGAAAAATATGCACAACCAAGTACGTCAAAGTGACGACTGATGATTATTTGTTGCACAACCTTTGAGTGCAACCCCTAGTGTGTGTGTAGTTTCCAGACTAAATTACACTAGGCAGACAGCAGAGTTGGACAAGGACTGGAGCGGACAGAGAGAGAGAGAGAGAGAGAGAGAGATAGTGTGAGCGAGACAGAACTAGATAGTCGAGTAAAGAGAGAGAAAATGTGTGTGTCAGGGACAGAGAACAAGTTGGGAGACAGAGTCAGTGGACAAAAGGCTGTTCTCCCTGTGTGGGCCAAAAGCAGCGCTGTGTGCTTGATATACAGTGAGCGACAGCTGGGATTTGGATAAGGAAGGTTTTCTGACAGAGAGAATGTGTTCTGGGTCAGTGCTATGGCATTTTTCTGTGGAGAGATAGCAGTGGCTATCAGCATTTAATGATACGGCTTTCTTTGAGAAAATACCAGAGATTATCAGCCTCCCAGAGGCTTCAATTACAGACCGATAAAAGTAGTGTCTCTTTTAACTCACCATACAGCCATTAGTCATCACATAGCAGGTTTCATCAGCTGAAAAGCACTTCACAAATTTGCCATATTGGCATCCTGGAGTGGGATCTTCTCTCTGCTGTCTGTCTGTCTGTGCTACTGAAATGGACAAACAACATTTACTGGTTATTTAGTCTGCATGTTTTCATTTGTTGCTACAAACTCTGAGGACAAATATCCAACAGCATCCAACAACTAATTCCTACAAAGAATGTAAGAAAACTTTGATTGTTGTGTGTTTGGATATCTGTCTGAAATCTGGAGTGGCATTTTGAAGAAATTGGTGAAACCCTAGAGTGTAGATGGTTTACAAACCAAAAGTATAATTTTTTCCCCCCAAAAATGTATAATGTGGGGACTAGTGGGGTGAGTGTAACGGACGTAGGTCAGTAAGAGCTGTGCGTGTAAACCTCACTCCCCTGGCCTCAAGAGGCTTGCTAGCGGCTGTTGTCATCCTTGTTAGCCCTGCTCGCCTCCCATGCCAGAGACCCCAGTTCGAATCTCGCTCCGAGCGGGTCGAGTAGGAACGGTTACATTTAGTGCCATGACCTGGATGGAAGTGAGGTTTGGGAGGGGGGTGTAACGGACATAGGTTAGTAGAAGCTATGCGTGTAAACCTTACTCCCCTGGCCTCAAGAGGCTTGCTAGCGGCTGTTGTCTTTAGCATCCTTGTTAGCCTGCCTGCCTCCCATGCCAGAGACCCCAGTTCGAATCTCGCTCGTGAGGTTTAGGGGGGTGAGTGTAACTGACAAGAGCTGTGCATGTAAACCTCACTCCCCTGGCCTTGCGTTAGCGACTGACAGTCTTTAGTGTCATTGTTAGTGCGTCCACCTCCCATGCTGGAGACCATGGTTCGATTCTCGCTTGGAGTTGGTTGAGTAGGACTGGTTACATTCAGACCAGACCATACAAGACCCAAAATATAACCAGAACCCCTTGAACTCAGATAAAGATTATACACCCCAAATAATTAATCTTAGGATTAACCAAGAACCAGATCCAGCCTTGTTGGTCCAAGAACCATAGTGTCCATTTTAATGAACCCAGACCTAGAGAGTTGAATTCACTCAATGTATAGTTTAATTGATAGTAATTGAGGGCACTGGGTCAAGGGCGTTCATAACTTTGAACTTTGTATAGAAATTGGTAGAAAACATGAAGATAATTGGTAACATTTCAGAAATGTACATATACAGATCATGCAGCTAGTCAATGTATTAATTTAAGGCAGAAACAATGAGCTCATTGAAGTAATTATTGTAACATAATGATTACAATATATGGAAAAATTAGTATATTTAGAGTTTGCATCATCTGAAGTCCTCACAAAATTTTTAAATGGAAAATAATTAGCGTAGCTGCTGTTAATAACATTAAGCACATTATAACATTAATCTTGTGCATTTGATCTGATATAACTGAAGTACAAGGTTATGACTATGCATTATGTGAATGCTTGGCTTTAATCTAGGTTAACATTTACATTTACGCATTTGGCAGACGCTTTTATCCAAAGCGACTTACATTGCATTCAAGGTACACATTTTTAAATTTTTTGTCTGTTCTTGCTTGCCCTGGGAATCGAACCCATGTCCTCGGTGTTGCTAGTGCCACACTCTTATTGTTTGAGCTACATATTTTAGCTGGGAGAGTGAGCCTGAGTCCTAAACATTATCAGGAAGACTGTTCCAGAGTTTAGGAGCCAAATGTGAAAACGCTCTCCCTCCTTTAGTGGACTTAGATATTCTAGGTACAACCAGAAGCCCTGAGTTTTGTGACCTTAAAGAGCGTGATGGATTGTAGTGCGTTAGAAGGTCAGTTAAATACACAGGAGAAAAACCATATAAACCGATAAACCGTAAATACTGTAAATCGTAGATATGATAAAATCTTGACCTGGTAACAGCTGCATTTTGGGCTAATTGTAACTTGTTTATTGAGGATGCAGGACAACCAGCTAGTAATGCATTACAATAATCTAGTATAGAGGTCATGAATGCATGAAACTAACTTTTCTGAAACAGATAGCATGTTCCATAGCCTAGCAATGTTTCTTATTCAATATTTTGTAACATATGAAATATGATTTTAGGTTTTTAATTTGCTGTCTAATATAACACCTAGGTCTTTAACTGTAGAGGATGAAGTAACATGATCTCTTAGAATACACTTTGCATTTAGAAGGATGTACTGTGTGCAGGTTTTTAGTACAATAAGTAATACATCAGTCTTATCTGAATTTATTAGAAAAAAATTACAGGTCATCCAATATTTATTTCCAGCTCCTTCCGTTTTTTTTGTTTTGTTTTTGTGGGTGATCAGACAGTGATAGTCAGTGATATTCACCAAAAGAACTAATATGACTGTTCCTTAGCCAAGTCGTATCATTAGAGTGACAAAGGAGGAAGTTCAGGAAGCAGATTTCCCATTAGCCTGGATTTAATTAGTCTAATGATCAGAGAAGAGGATTATGATTTCAGATATTCTTCATATGAAATCTGACAGTGGTTACTGAATAATGCAAAGCTGTTTTAGGAGGGAATTTGAAGTTTGCATAACCAGTTTCTCACACTCTGCTTTTCAATTTGCATGTATGCACTAAAAGTTAATAGCTTTAAGTAATTTTTTCACTATTATTACATAAACATTGGTCATTGCATATTTAAGTGTAACATTATACGTTGAAAATGTGCAAAATATTGTTTGAAATTGAGTTCTAATTTGAAACAGAATTCTCACTTATTTTTGTACCTTTTTGAGGGATGCCAGCTTGGCCTGCAAATTATCAGCCAATCAAAAGGCAGCTTTTTGTTGTTATTCTTCCTAAAGGTAATGAGTGCTTCACACGTTAAAGAGAGTAGCTCTGGCACTCCTTGTGAAAACCACACACACACACAGAATGCCTGCCAAGAATAAAAATCCATCTGTGCAATGAGATTTCTCTGGTGTCTCCAGCTTGTCCAGAAATCTTCACTTTATTGTGAGCAGTCCAGGCAAAAGTTAAGAGTATCCTTGTTCTCAAAATAGAGTGCTAAGAAGAAACATTAGTCATAAACCGCAAACTGAAAAACAAGAACATTTTTGTAGATCATGTTAAATTAGAAAAAAGTGTTTGACAAATTGTTTAAACAACAAGAGGATTGTTTTTAATGACATGCATATGAGATATACATAGCAATGTCAGAGAACTTTGTGGGATTTATGGATTGCTGACTACTGAACAGATATATCACTCTGTTGAGAAACCTTTGCAACGCAATAATCAATTACATACAGCAGACCCAAAAAGTATATAGGTATTTACCTATGCCACAAATAAATAAATAATTAATAAATAAGTAAATGTACAAATGAGATATAATCATAGCTGTAAACTAGTCACTTTTTGGCAAAATTTGCTGTTTTGAATCAAAATATGTAATTTATGTGATTCATATTGATCCAATGAATTTTTCCCCATAATAATTGGAAGTGGGTTAATTTCCCATAGACTGGAGTAAGACAATAGACGTCTCTCGAGCTTTTTGTTGGTGCTCAAATATGACGTAACAGATCGCTGTAGCGCCTCAGTTCAAGCAAGCGCTTTACAACATGAAAATAACATGAATGAACATCAGAAGGTATGTTGAAAGATACAGTTTTTTGAAAGACGTCAATAAAACCGCTTTTAAACAATGTCATATAACATCACATTTCCCTCAGAAACATCATTATATGCCCTAAAACTCATTAGTCAGTTAGAAAAATTAACTTATGCAGAGTTAAATTTTAGGCCCGGTTTTCACTCACAAACAGGTTTTGCGAATTCGCAACAAATGCCCGAAATCGGAGGTAAATCGGTGCTCGTTCACACGAGTGACAATCATGCAGTGTGAATTATCAAAGACATCGTGATCTGAGAGAATGAAATGTACATCTGCTGTGTGAAATGTGTTCTGACTGAAAATTACATCAGCGATGGCCTACAGCCAATGAGAGAGCAAGATACAGGGCAGCGGGAAGTTCGGGGAGGAGTTATAGACCAGAATATCAATATTTGAATAGATATATTTACAATTATATCAAAAAGAAACAAAGCACAAACATTTGCTTGACCAGCTGCAACGCCAGCACATTGCAAATGTATATATTTACCTCAAACTCTCTTTGCTGAACACAATCCTTGCTCCCCGCGTCTCCACGACCATTTTCTCCTCCATAATCTTTTTATTCTTCTCCTTTTTGCTGCAATTCGGCACACAGTCAATTTGGAACACAAGCTTCTTGCAGGCTATCATTTTTAATAATTTCAGTCTCGCATGATAACTCCAGTCTCCTGTATGTGTGATCTTGCGTTATTTCCTTATCACTTCTCGTGTGTGTTTGGTTGTGAATTGTAGTTTGCGGACCAGACAGAGTTGTTGCCGAGTAAAGCCATGCAGTGTGATCGTGCAGCATTAGTTGAGAGATTTTTTGTTGTTGTTGAGGAAATTTGCCATGTATTGTACCTGATAGGCCCCAAGTTTAATCAATATCAAGCAGATGTTGTCTTTTTAAAACTTTAAACTGCATTTTTGTTGGTCAATGGCGCAGTCGTTTTCAGTTCCTCAAAATAGCAAAACACCAACAATGCGCCTGAACACACCTGGTTTTCAGACCAGCACGCCCATGGGAGAACAGAAGGGCACGAGTGCATTTGCTATTTAAACAACGTGGAGCTGGATGTGAAAATGATAACTGCGTTGGGCTGAAACTAGCAAAAAACACTTTTAATTCCTCACACTCATGTCGTTCCAAACCCGTAAGACTTTCACTCATCTTCGGAACACAAATTAAGATATTTTTAATGAAATCTGAGCTTTCTGTCTCTCCAATGACAGCTACAAAACTACCACTTTCAAGCCCCAGAAAAGTAGTAAAGGCATCATTAAAATGGAAAGTAATCCACGTGACTCTAGTGGTTTAACCTCAATTTTATGAAGCAACGCAAGTGCTTTGATTGTGCAAAACAAATGAACGAAAGTCTTACGGGTTTGGAACAACATGAGGGTGAGTAATTAATGACAGAATTTTCATTTTTGGGTTAACTGTCCCTTTAAGTCTCACACAGTCTACAAATACTTTCTTGGGACATTATAAATTGTTAAATGTGAGAATGGCAGAAGATGTTTATGTCGTGTAGGCTTCTGTGTTTTTAACTAAACTCCTGCCCACACAAACTGACAGTGTGTGTGATTCATTTCACTTCCAGTTATACAGTTAAAAATGTTGTTATACTTAAGCTCATATTTTACAAATAAACACATTTTCACAGACTTAGTCATATATCATATGCTTTCAGTATGGGGTGATGATTTGTATGTCAGTGATGTTGACAGCCCTTCTTAACTGCATGTTGAGATAATTTTTTGGACACTTAACTGCATGTTAATTGCAATAGTTTAAAATAAATTTATGTTAAATGTCGTGTCTTTAAATATATTTGTAATTACACATTTGTAATGAGGTTGCGATTTAAAATATATTAACTTTAAATGTATATTGCACACTACAGTTAAAATTATGATCATGTACTTTACATGTCCTTTAGTATATTAGTCGAAACATCAAAATAGAGAGCACAACAAAAATATTAAATATCAATTAAATTTGAATATAAATTGTGTGAAAAATTATGACAGTATCGTAGACTGTAAAGAAGTGCACTTTAGGTCATACAGCTGAGTGTTATGTTACAACTTCTGTAATCAGAACACAGCACTGAAATATTCATATCAAGTCAAGATGCATATGGTAATTGAAGTTTCCTGAGAGAGACTACAGCTGTTTGTCTATGGTAGCTTTGCCTGTTGCTTTCTTTTTCCTAGTTTTTTTCCTTCATAGAAAATGGACAAATAGGCAATTCACCATCTGGACGTGTACTCAGTTCTAAATCACCTTTAAAGCAGCTTGTTTTGGATGCAGCATTTATAGCACTACTTAGACCGGGCAGCTTTCACCAGGAATATTTTGGCCCGTCTTAAACAACACTAAAGATTTGCTTAGGCATTTACTTTTAATGTGGCTGTTCTGGATTATTTACCCAAGTGAGATTTAAAAGGTATACTTTGTGATATGGACACATGAAACTTCTGAATGTATTACATATAAAAACTAATATATTATACTAAAACTAAGTCTTAATATATAAACACCATTTAGTACAATACAAGGAGCCAGACTTAATAATGTTATACTGGAAAAAAGTCTGTTCTGTCTGTCATCAGATTCGCTCCATCTCTAGTATATTAGTGACATCATTTGGTTCTGTTTGCTTAATTGCTCAACTCAAGAGATTCTGAAGCAACCTTCTGTTGTTTGTGGTGTACTGTATGTATGTGTGATCAGAAACGGTCAGCTCTGTTTAGTCAGTTGGGTCTGGTTAAAATGGAAAATGTGCCCTGTGTTTCTGGCAAAAGCTACCCTTTTTCCAGTAGACGTTCTCCAGTTTTGCGTACCTGCTGTGCTGTGAGACCACTGCCACTGTCAGAAGCCGCACTGCATGATGGTCCAGCGGCTACAGCAAATTTGACTTGTACTAGGTAACTGGCCAGCATATATCTACACTGAGTTGAGCTGGCTTTTCTTTCTCTCAACCTCTAAACTGTTCTGACCCTTCTGTCCCTCTCAAATATGAAATTGTGGAAATTCAAGAATAATATTGTATATTTGAGATGGCCTGTTACATTATAAATGCCGTTAAAAGAAAAGAATATTCAACTGATGGCTATTACTCAGTAAAGACTTCAGAGGGAATAAGATGTTTTTTTCTAATGTGAGTGAGAAGAAAATGACTTCATCAATGTTTATTTTCAATATGTCAATATGACATCAGAAATGATTTTACTGTATAATGCACTTTCATGGTCTTATTGTTCATGATTCATGAGGGCACATTATTCCAGGGATATATGCCTTCATTCTGGTATGGAACACTATTTGATCATTTTTATCAGTTACTAAGAGTAAAATTAAGTCTGTGCCACTTGTAAATACATCACATTTTGGAAGTAAATTGAGTTGAACTTGTGAATGACTTGAGTGTTGAGTGTTGTGTTGACTTGAAGCAAAAATCAGTCTATGGAATTTGAAAATTTTAATATTTCTGTAGTACTGTGTAGGCTAGCAATGAAATGGTCTTTTTCAAATGAAACTGAATTACAAAATTAAAGTTAAAAATGGACCAATAACCAGAGATACAAGTATAACAGAAATCTATATAAGGCTATGTGATTTTCAGCTGAGCTATTTTCAGATTCATGATTCATGGCAATTTCACCAAATGATCTTGAGAGTTCCCGCTACTAAAACCTGTGAAACTCATTGAGCTGTTTTAAAGCTCAGCAGCTCTGGTTAATTTATTGCTCAATCATTAGAGTCTAGTCAGGGAATTCTGTCAAGTGCTCCATGGCTTATTATATTGCCATGCCCTCACTGCTCTATTTAAATAAACTTCATGTATGTGTGTGTGCAGTGGCTTATAGGAGACAGAGAGAGCCCATGTTCCCCTGGATGCTCCAGGAGTCACGGCAAGCCTGTGTGTGGGTCAGACGGACGCAGTTATGATACCAACTGTGACCTGGAGAGGGCGAAATGCAAGGATCGCACCCTCACCCTCGCCCACAGGGGCCGATGCAAAGGTCAGTGGACATTAGAAACTTGAAAACTTGAAAACCATTGAGGCATCTTGAATTGCATGTGAGCATTGTATAATTTTGGTTTCACTTTATTTTGATGGTCCCTTTAACACATTCTGTTGACTATAAGGAACGTTGAACCTACATGTCTACTAATTGTCATTGGAGTGTTAGCAGCGTCTGGGCTACATAGTGTTGGCCCAGATCCGGCCCAAATCTGATGGGCCAACACTATGTTGCTGTCTGGGAGAGTATTAGTAGACTGGTAGGGTTACAATAAGTTGACATGTAGTTGCAAAGTTAACTATTGTCAGTAGAATGTCTGTTGGGGAGCATCAAAATAAAGTATTAGCAGATATTAAACAATCAGTCTACTAATACTCTAATGAGAGTTAGTTGACATGTAGATGACATGTTACTTACAGTTGGTAGAATGTTCAAAATAAAGTGCACTTACTTTAATGCTTCTATAATGTATGGTATTGTAACACCAATAACACAAAACGTCTGTTTACGTAGTTATGGTGTATATTACTCCATACAAATATTTACAAATATATATAAATAAATAAGATAAAAACTTTAAAATTTTATAAAATATCTTCTGACTTGTGTTTAGAATATATCAGCTTAAAGCTGCCGTCCATAACTTTTTTTGGTTAAAAATTATCCAAAATCAATTTGAGCAAGTGCATAACCAGCCAGTGTTCAAAACTATCTCCTTACCTTAGCCCGATACACAACAGTAAGCTTGTTAGAGTGGTACTGGTGGATTTCCACTGGAAACTCGAGCATGTCTTTGCGTCATTACGCCACGTCTGTATACATAAAGGAGGAGTCCGGCTAGTAGGCTATAGCGCATGTGAGGATGCTGCGGGTGGCGGATCATTTATAGCCTTTTCTCACAGCAGCTGGAATAATTAAATTTATCATTTTGATGGTGGAGTCAAAACCAAAAGATTAGACTGTACAGAAATTGAAATCTACAGGTAACGCTAATACACGCAATGCTGATGTTGTTAACATTAATAATTTGAGAATAAAGTATAACAATAATAATAATTTGCAGGTTTGATGTGATATGAGCTAAGCTATCGTTAGGTTTAATCACCGTTGCTAGTGCAATTTATTTCTCAGTTGGTCAGAACAAAGTTACTTGTTCATTTTGGTCATACTTCCAAGACGTAGAATCTGTGATTTCGAAATACAGTATCCACACCGATGTGGTGACTGACAGGCACACATACTCCTCAAAACATTAGATTCATCCACGCTGAGGAGCCGCGCCGATGCACAACCAACATAAAGATGATAATTCTGCAAATAACTGCAATTGCTGGTTTCAAACAGAGATGGCGACAAAGAGGCAAAACTTACAGACTGCAGCTTTAAATCTTACAAACTTTAGTGAGGTTTAAAAGCAGAAAAAAAAATATACCCAATGGGGTAAGTAAAGCAAACTTAGATATATCATCTGAAAACAAGTTTTTTATTATCACATGTATTTTGAAAACTTAAGCAGTGGTGCTCATGCATGATGCAGGATTTAAAACCTCTAGATTTCTGAAACCTAATAAGTATAACATGTCCACTCAAGGCTAATCAAGGTTATGAACTAAATAAAAATAATAATACATAAAAGAGCACAAACCATGAACATGACAGCAAACTTAGATCAAAAACCTCACCAAATGCAGTTATATATAAAGACAAATCTAGAGGGCTATAGATATTGCAACCTTCGTCTTGTTGAATTTTATGTTGATGAAAATGAAGCTGTGTGAGGGATAGACTGAGGATAGACAGTCTTTACAATGGCACATGCTGTATAAAGGTTCATCACATGTAATTTTCACAACAAAACCTGAGTTTCGTCCAAAGTCACATACTGACTGAGATACAAATGAGTGTTTAGTACTATGAATTCAAACTGGATGTATATATCTGCCATGTTGGCGTTGTCACGTGACTCAAGGCATCAAGTTGTGTTGCTTACCTGGCATTCACGACTCCTCTCTTGTGGCCTCATGGGATAGTATAGTGTCCATCAAAAATTGCGCAACCCAGGCTGCGTCCAAAGTCGCATACTCTCTTGAGTAGGTACGTATTTTGTGTAATTACTTCACAACTGCTTAAAAAGTATGTTCCCTTATTGACATGCCAACACTCCCACATACTGAGATCCCAACACACCGGTGACGTTCCAAGGTGAATGTGTAATATAGATATAATCTGGATGTACTACATTCTCCATGTTGTCATTATCATGTGACCTACCAGTGTCAGTTACATTGCTTCACTGCCATTCACAAATCCTGTCCCGTGGCCTCATGGGATAGTAACGTGTCCACATGCACACTTATGCCGAAATAAGTATGTCGTTCGGGTACTTTCGCCTACACTTTTATGAGTACTGTGAATTCAGACATACTACTCGTCACAGACAGTTTTCCGCCTACTATATTGTAGGGAAGTATGCGATTTCGGATGCAGCCCCAGTTTTATGTTTTATGAATACTACTCTTTTGGCACACTATTAGAGAAGAAGGCATGAACTTGTAGTAAAGGAAACAGGAATGTGAAAGACAGGAAATAATGAACAAGGCAACAGGAACTTTAAAATGAAAGCACAAAATAAAATAAAATCCATAATTCAAAAACATGAAGCCAGAACAAAACTAAACATATACGTGACAGTAAGCTAGACTGTTCCTTGAGTATTTGTGTTAAGTAATACATATGTGAATGTGTTTTTTTTTCTTTTGTTAATATTGACGTTTCAGATAAAAACAGGGTGAGGATTGATCAACCTCTTCCTGCGCCCACACTGGTTTCAGAGGTCAAAGAGCTGACAGGTATAAAAGGTATGAGCTATAAGATAAAAAACAATATATATGGAACTGTTTCACCGTTTGTATCATGTTTGTGTCATGACAAAAGAGCAAACCCACTATAATTTTACAAATAGTACTGTTGTTGTGTCACGGAATGTAGTTTTAAGAGTTTTTAGGCTAGACTGTAGTTGTTTAAACTACACATATGAGGTTTATTTATTAAGCTAGCCCCTATCTGAAAATTTGCTTCAAAATTTGGACACGTGAGCTCCAGGCCATCACCGGCTGTTTCAACACTCATGTACCCGCCGAGAACAGCCTTACCTCGGCCAGTTCTTCTGGAATTTGCCACCGGCACTGATGTTTCTATAGTGGTTAAACATGATGTAATTCGTTTGGGGATATCTAATGGGCAATCTATGGTCTTGTTAATCTATTATTTTTTCCAGAGCAAATAGTCTTGGCTGAGAGCAAAGTTTCATAACGTTATATTTTTTATATAACTTTGATTCTGTATCAGAGCGCTGCCTTTGTACTTTTGACTGAATTGCTTAGCAACTTGTATAATGCCTATTGTTGTTTATTAAATATTATTGTTCAATAAATTGTTTTATATAAATTATAGTAGTATTTAATAATAGTATTTGGTATTGAGAAACAGTCTGTTTGTTAGTGATGGTGATTTTGACTTCAGTGCAAGTTACATTGTTACACCATTAGATGGCGACAAGAAACTTTATGAGTGAGTCAGTAGCAAAGACTTTTATATTGAAAGGGACTGAAACAAGGTTGTAAACAAGGACAATATTTTTACTTTCAACAAAACCCTGTGAGATGCAACCAAGTGCTGTCATGTGAAATCCCCATAACCGTTGAAAGGATACTGTGACAAAGATATTCCTCAGTGTATTATGAATATGAGATTGACCTGGAGAATGAATGCTATATCAGATGCAGGTAATTGCTCTTACTCATTTGAGCTTTCATAATATTCTACTCTACTCAGTAATTTTAGTGTATAGCAGGGTTCCTCAAACAGAGTTTAGCTCCAACCCTGATCAAACACACCTGAGCAAGCTAATCAAGGTTTTCAAGATCACTAGAAAATCACAGGTAGGTGAGTTTGATTAGGGTTAGAGCTAAACCCTGCAGGACAGTGGCTTCATGAAGCAGTGTTTCAAAATCACCCATCACTACTCATGATATTGCTCATATACACTGATCAGGCATAACATTATGAGTGAATAACACTGATTATCTCTTCATTATGGCACCTGTTAGTGGCTGGGATATATTAGGCAGCAACTGAACATTTTGTCCTCAAAGTTGATGTGTTAGAAGCAGGAAAAATGGGCAAGCGTAAGGATTTGAGTGAGTTTGATAAGGGCCAAATTGTGATGGCTAGACGACTGGGTCAGAGCATCTCCAAAACTGCAGCTCTTGTGGGGTGTTCCCGGTCTGCAGTGGTCAGTATCTATCAAAAGTGCTCCAAGGAAGGAACAGTGGCGAACTGGTGACAGGGTCATGGGCGGCCAAGGCTCATTGATGCACATTGATGAAGGCTGGCCCGTGTGGTCCGATCAAACAGACGAGCTACTGGAGCTCAAATTGCTCAAGAAGTTAATGCTGGTTCTGATAGAAAGGTGTCAGAATACACAGTTCATTGCAGTTTGTTACATATGGGGCTGCATAGCCGCAGACCAGTCAGGGTGCCCATGCTGACCCATGTCCACCACCGAAAGCACCAACAGTGGCACGTGAGCATCAGAACTGGATCACAGAGCAATGGAATAAGGTGGCCTGGTCTGATGAATCACATTTTCTTTTACATCACGTGGATGGCCGGGTGCGTGTGCGTCGCTTACCTGAGGAACACAAGGTACCAGGATGCACTATGGGAAGAAGGCAAGCTGGTGAAGGCAGTGTGATGCTTTGGGAAATGTTCTGCTGGGAAACCTTGGGTCCTACCATCCATGTGGATGCTACTTTGACACGTACCACCTACCTAAGCATTGTTGCAGACCATGTACACCCTTTCATGGAAACGGTATTCCCTGGTGGCTGTGGCTGTGGCTCTTCCAGCAGGATAATGCGCCCTGCCACAAAGCAAAATTGGTCCAGGAATGGTTTGAGGAGCACAACAACGAGTTTGAGGTGTTGACTTGGCCTCCAAATTCCCCAGATCTCAATCCAATCAAGCATCTGTGGGATGTGCTGAACAAACAAGTCCGATCCATGGAGGCCCCACCTCACAGCTTACAGGACTTAAAGGATCTGCTGCTAACATCTTGGTGCCAGATACCACAGCACGCCTTCAGGGGTCTAGTGGAGTCCATGCCTCGACGGGTCAGGGCTGTTTTAACAGCGAAAGGGGGGCGAACACAATATTAGGAAGGTGTTTATAATGTTATGCCTGATCGGTGTATATTACTCCTTTAAATTTTAAAGGCTTAATATGTTTAAAACTACTTTGGCCTCCATTCCTCAGCATTTTTTTTAAAATTGGGATGCAGTTTTGTCTTTCTTGTGTTGGCACCAAAAAGGTGGCTGGTCTCAAATGAACACATCTGTGTGCGTGTCAGTCTAGAGAGAATATACAGTCCCCGGACCATTAGAGCAAACTACCAAGGGAACGCGTATGTCCACTGGTATGCATGTAAGTTTTTGCAGGCCGTGTTCACATACTGAAAGGCAGATTGACTGGCTTTAAGTCACGGTCAGCCTGCAACATCAGTTTCTTAGACTGGATTGTGTTAAACTGTCAGTTAAAGGAGCCAGGAATGATCGTTGTCATCACTGTTTTCCTGAATTGTGTGTATAATTATACATAATTAAGGCTAGTTTCTGTATGTTGTACGGTAAGATAAACACTAAAAAGGTCAGATTAAAAACTGATGTTTTGAGGTTTGGTTGTTCTGTGTGTCAATATAATTAACTCTAGTGTTGTCGGGGGCTGACTGACTGCAGCCCACCTGTCTCTTCCAGTCAATCGGTCACAGACTTCACAGATTCAACAGGTGTTTCTCATTTTTGCATCAGGGATGATTTAAGAGCATCTGCTCACAGGCATGCATAGGGCAGATTTGCAATTTGTCTTTGTGTGCTTGCTAAACTTACATCTGTCTGAGTTCATATCTTCATGTTAGTATAATGCAAGTATTTTAGGACTGAACTGTGAATAGATTAAATAGATTAAAAGTGTGAAAATGATCTGCTGGTATCACATGGTTTTTAGCCTCCCCACTTCTTGGGTGCAGTCCAGCACTGAGGTCCAACTTGTAAGTGTTGTTTATTTGACTAGGATGACTAAATACTCTCTGAATTCATACAAAGTGCCTACATGTTGGAACACGACACTAAGCTTTGCCGTTTCAAAACCTCATATTTTCCTTGCTTAGATGAAGTTTCAAGATTAAGAATCTTCATGATGCATTTCTTACCGCAAGTGATGAGATTTCTTTAGATGGTTGTTTAATGAGATGGCTTTTCCAATAATCCTATCTTCAGAAATCCACGTGTTAATTGTTTTCTGGTTTTCCATGGTTATGGAAATATCCAGCAATTTTCTTAATAGGTCATGGAAATGACATTAAAATTCTTTTATCGTGAATATATATTTTTGTAGTTGCTCAGGACTAAAATAGAATTGCTCCTTGTGAGTGAAATTTCCAAAATATACCGTAAAGTTTGGAAACATTAATGTCTGTAATGTTTTAGAAAGAAGTCTCTTATGCTCATCAAGCCTGCACTTTAAATCAATAATATTTAAAAGAATAATATTGTGAATTATTATTAAAATTTAAAAAAATTGCTTTCTATTTCATTATACTTAAAATATAATTTATTTCTGTGATGAAAAGATGTATTTTCATTATCATTACTTCAATAGAAATATTTTCTAACAATATAAACCTTTACGGTCACTAATCAAATCCTTTCTGAATAAAAGTATGAAGAATGAAAAAGAAAGAAAAAAATTACTGACCCCAAACTTTGGAACTGTATAATAACTGTAAAAGATTTATATTTTAAATAAATGCTGTTTTTTTTTTTTTGCTTTTTATTTCATCAAAAAATTCTGAAAAAAAGTATCACAGGTTATAAAAAATATTAAGCAGCACAATTGTTTCCAACATTGATAATAACTGAGTATCAAATCATCATATCCGAATGATTTCTGAAGGATCATGTGACACTGAAGACTGGAGTAATGAAGCTGAAAATACAGCTTTGAGTCACTGAAATCAATTATATTTTAAAGTGTATTAAAATAGAAAACCATTATTTTAAATTGTAATAATATTTCAAAATATAAAAATTTGTTTCAAAACAAATCAAAACATATAAAATAATAATGTTTCCAAACTTTATATATATTTTTGCAGGCTGTTTTCTAATAATCATATCTTCTGGAACTGAAAATGAGTGATATCATAAAAGATCATGGAAACTACATGGAAATTTCTATCAGGAATATACATTTTTCTAGTTACTTAGCTCTAAAATATAATTGCTCTTTGTCAGTGAAATTTCTATTTAAAAAAAAAAAAAATGTATTCCCTATCCAGTAATCATAGAAAAGTCATAGACTGGAAAAGTCATGGGAGTACACTGGTCAAAAAGGGCAGGAGTGTGTATGTGTCTTATGTGTAGTTTTCCTCTTATTATTCAGTAGCATGCCTAATGTATTATTCAATTTATTCATTTATTAATATTTCCAAAGCGACATACAGTGAATTTAAGGTATTTTTTTATAAATTCCCTAGAATCAAGCCCATTGTGACACTAAATGTATTAAAAGTGTAACAATAATTGTACGTCGTGTGTAATTATGCATATTGTTTCTGTATTGCAGAAGCGGGCCAGACAAAATGTCGGACTGAGAGGTTTCAGGCTCTGGAACAAGCCAAGAGGCCACAGGAATCCATTTTTATCCCAGAATGCAATGACGACGGAACATTTGCCCAGGTCTGTCAGAGTCCCGGACCGCTGCACTTAATATGTTGCTTCTGACAAATCCTAAAGCAAAGTGGACAAATTAGCCTTCTAACATCTTCTCCAGCCTTGATAGGATTCCACAAAAATTGCACTTCCCTGTGTTTCTCATCAGCACGGCCGCATAGGGAACGGAAAGTGTACATTAAATCGCATTTATAGACTCGCAGCCTCTATTTCACCTGCGCCTTTGCTTTGTTAAACAGAGATCATCCAGTCCGCCTAAGCTTTTAATGCCTCATCGTTTATGAGAGTCGTTTTTCACTCTGAATAATTGTATTCCCCCAGCGCAAGCGCCGGGACGTTTCGTGCGGGTCGTCCAGGAGATGCAAGAGCAGTTACTGGAATTTCCTCTCACCTCTATCCGTCTGTATCTTCTCCAGGTCCAATGTCACACCCTCACAGGATACTGCTGGTGCGTGACAACAGATGGCAAGCCAGTCAGCGGCTCTTCTGTCCAGAACAAAACGCCAGTGTGTTCAGGTACTGTATGTATGCAGATAGTATCTCTAGACTGCTTGCTTGGATTATCGCTTTGTGTTTAGGTCGTGCTGAAAAGCAGAGCCACTAAACCATCAGGTGCCTTGGTCAAGAAGTTGTGCCTGTAGTCCATCACTTTCAAAGCCATTAGACTTTGTTTGATTTAAACCGTGCTCTTTGTCAGCGTGATGTTAAACTCTAGCCACCGCTCTGTTTAGTTTACTTCTACTGTGTTTGTGCATGGAACTGAGAGGTGATGGATAATATCCTGCAGGACTTGTGCTGACTCCGAAAGTTCATCCTTTTTTCTCTTCCCTGCTTTACGGTTTCTACATTTCTGCTCCTTCTGTCTCTTTCCAAATTCACACTCCATCAATCTCTGTCTGGTTCATTCTCTACAACTATTCCTTCTTCTCCATCATTGCGTTCTCCTTCTCTTTTCATTGTATAACCGCTTTCAGTGGATGGTTGGAATGAGGGAGCTTTTCTCTTCGAAAATGAATGGGAACACTTGGCTGTAATGGCCCTGATTGTTCTGTTGGAGATAACACCACCGGCTCCTGCCAGAACTGGATTACATTACGATGGGAGCACCTGGTTCTAGTTTTTTCGTGTCTTGACATTTTATGGTTACATGCCATCGCACGCTTACCTAACCCTGATGTTAAATTTCTGCTAGCTTTCTGGATGTTCCCTTCAACTGTTGTCAGTTCAGTTCATCTGTAGTGCATTGCACAGACACCTGTATCATTATCATTATTATGAATATATTTATATATATAAAAACATACCTTTTACCTAAGTTACTTTAATTAATACTATTATCATTTCTTCACCACTAGAATTGCAAAATGTAATTACAAAGCAAGTTTCCAAACAGATTTATCAAACAATTTTGCTACGTCCCAATTCATCCTAAATTTGAATCGGCGTGTTGCAAAAATGTAGTATGATGAAATGAGTATTCCAAAGATTCCGTGCATACTCTAATGGCTAATATTGCCCTCAACCCATTGAGCATTGGATGAGATTTGATTAGAACTACAAACACAAATAACAAACTGTGTTTAAAAAACTACAAACATGGTGGATGTGCGAGACTGGCAGTTAAATGGGTTGTTCACCCAAAAATGAAAATGTCATCATTTACTTACCCTCATGTTGTTCCAAACCTTTATTCATTTCTTTCTTCTGCCGAAAACAAAAGGATATATTTTCAAGAATGTCGGTAACCAATCAGTTTCTGACTTTCATAGTATTTTTTTCCATACTATGGAAATCAATGGGGACCAGCAACTTTTGCTTACCCATATTCTTCAAATTATTTTCTTTTGTGTTCAACAGAAGAAAGACATCCACACAGGTTCAGAACAACATGACGTAAATGTAATGATGACAAGACTTTTCATTTTAGGGTGAACTATCCCTTTAAGTAAAGAGCTTTGGATAAAGGAGTTTGAGTGATTAATAATCAGCATCTGACCTGACGAAAATATATTTATTCAGTGTTATCCACATTATGTCATCTACAACATTGTGAACTTTTATAATGATACGTTTGATCATTAACTTTTAAATGCATCATTGTGCAAACACATGAGGAGATTCTCTGCATGAAAGACCCACGACTGGCAGATCAACATGCTATTACATTTCTCTCCGACCGATATGGTAGGAAATCAAATAAATTAAATTGAATGTGGAGGATTTTAACTGTGGTAAGATGATTGACAGGGCAGTTTAAACGGTGACAAGATGCACATAATTAAGTGACAGAGTGGTCAGTTAAAGACGAAATAATGGCGAAGTAGTATGCCCCAAAGCTTGCTTACTCTTCTGCTACACAATCAAAAGCATGTACCTTTTTTCTTTACATAAACAGTGCATACTTTTAGGGCATAATATGACACAGCATTTATTGTTTTGATGAACAGGAAGTCCCGCCCTCAAACTTATGCCATTGGTTGAGTCAGTAGGTGTGTTCGACTTCATATGGCGCTGCATAGACCGATCGATCGACACTGTTACATATCCAAGAGCGATGCGAAAACCGATGGTTGATTCTGCACAGCCTCTCCAAAACTCTTTTCATATAATCTTAATGTTATTTTGTGACATGTTTATCAAAATAAAACTGATGAAAAAAATATAGATCCCACTTTATTAGTATTTAAATAGTATAGGTTTATTTTGAACTTTATTCTCATACACACACCTGATGTATTGAACGTGTTCATGTTGCTACATGAAAACATCTAAAACGTCTATGTATTTGACAAATACTTGGCTCTGACTTGACGGCTCCGTTTTCAACTCAAATTTCACTGATCGGTTAAATCCAGCCAAAGTCGAACACTCTTACTGTTATGATATTGGGCCACTCAACTAAACAGCAATGTTTTGTTAGCAACACAGAGACACAGACCGTGTCACAGACTGTTTTTTCTGCAGTATGAATTGTGTACAGTATACTACAACATTCATTTCTTTATGAATCTGTTCGAGAAATTAACTGGAATTAATAGAGGACTGCAGTGATGACATTAGCATCACCCTGGTTCCCTCTACAACAAACCCAGTAGGATTTTTCCACTGGCTTTTGGATTATTGCAGAAAATCAACTCTACAAAAGTTTATGATATTGTGATGTTTTATCACAATAACCTTCACAAATGAACACAAAATTTATGAATTTTTAAGCCTAAATACTGTAGCCAGAAATCAATGTAAAGCTAAATGTAAGCTATAAACCAATTACAACTTGGTCGCATGACTTTAGCGTCACCATCATTAAACGTCCGCCAACTCTTAAAACAGATACTGAGTTAGGATAGTGTGCATTAAAGGTTCGGTGTGTAAATTGTAGCGGCATCTAGCGGTGAGGTTTCCGAATTGCAGCCAATGGCTCAGTCCACCACTCACCCCTCCCTTACGAAGCACATTGAGAAGCTACAGTGGCCTGTTGGCGCACTGTTGGTGCTTTCGGCGGTGGACAGGGGTCAGCATGGGCACCCTGACTGGTCTGTGGCTATGCAGCCCCATACGCAACAAACTGAGATGCTCTGTGTATTCTGACGCCTTTCTATCAGAACCAGCATTAACTTCTTGAGCAATTTGAGCTCCAGTAGCTCGTCTGTTTGATCGGACCACACGGGCCCAGCCTTCGCTCCCCACATGCATCAATGAGCCTTGGCCGCCCATGACCCTGTCGCCGGTTCACCACTGTTCCTTCCTTGGAGCACTTTTGATAGATACTGACCACTGCAGACCGGATGCTTTGACCCAGTCGTCTAACCATGACAATGTGGCTTTTGTCAAACTTGCTCAAATCCTTATGCTTGCCCTCCCTAATATTACACACTGGACTTTTAAACACAATGACCAAAAGTGGACTAGTGAGTAGATGAGTTTACCTGTCCAGCTGATGACATTTAATGTCCCGACAACCTCTGTAGTCCCATTTAGCAAGTGAAGCTTTAAACAATCATGATGTTTTTTTATCATAGAATAAAACATGAAAATAATTTGAGCTTGTTTTCACCACATACCTTATTTCAGGCATTAACCAAAAACCAATGCAAAAAAAAATCCACTGACTTCAGGACGATTGAAACTGAAGTGCTAAAATGCGAACTAATTTCCTGGTTTTGGCCTACAAAAATACGCCATTCCTGCAGCCCTCTTAAGATTTGTTACTTTTTTTTCATAACATCTGATTTGACTCTCAATAATTTTCATTTTGTTTACACTAAATTTGATTCAATTGCAGAGGAAATGTTTATAGTTTTTGGATGAGAAATGGAAGGCACTTGCTAGATGCTGTTAGGTAATGACAAGCATTACATCATTTATTGTTTCACATTCTAGTTTTTAAATTAATTCACATTGTACAGTGTAAACTGTGTAGCATTCCATTCTGAGCACAGCTTCAGTGCGTCAGTGAATAAAAGGCTTACGTATAGTTGTCTCTGCACATTTAGCTGGAATAGTTGAAAGTATTTCTGTCCAATACTTGTTTAATAAAAAATCCATTATTCTTTTCTTCCTACTACTTAAGATCCTGTAATTGTGTTACTGTTCTTTCAAAAGTAAAAGATTCATATTGAGGTGCCAGTGAATTTTTATTTTTATTTTTATTTTTTTTTGCAATAAAATCACACTCAAATGTATTTTCTTGTCTCAACCTTGGCTCACTGTTCTACATTTTATGAATGCTCAAAAGATGGACCAGTCCTGTCCCAGAAATGAGTGAATCCCATGAATCACCACTTAAGTGAAATGTCTTGCACACGTTTGCAGGAAACTTCCGTGAATTTATGGGAACTCATGCTGGGACAAGTGGATTGTCAGGTAGTAAATTTCATTCCAAATCGCCCTTTTGTTCAAAGTTCTCTTTCTCTCCAGCATTTTAATTTTTGGATTGTCTAATCTTGAATTTATGCATGCTTTTAATCCTGAGCATTTGCACGTACTTGGATCAATGTGATTGTTGATTGTTTGTGCATACAGTAACTATCCTCTCCTCAAATATATTTGATCTGTTTCATGTCACATTAAACTGTTTTATTTATGGATATTTAATCCTGGAGATTTATCTAGCTGCAGAATTTTGTTTCAACACTAATCAAACACAACAGAACAAGCTAAAGTGTCCTTACACTAATGTCTACACAGGAGACTTCAATCATGAAAAACATACTGTAGTGCCATGCCAAACAGAAGTGCTCGAAACATTTGCTTAAAATCTTGTGCGTTAGAACAAGGTTGGAAATATATTCTGCAGGAAGGTATGTCTACAGTACCATTGTCAATAACAGTAAATAGGCTAATAATAATAATCATAATAATAATAATGGATGTAAATAATTGTAACAATGGATGTGGTGATTTTTACTACCTAAATAAAATATGTAGCAGTGCACACAATTTTTCTGTGTGTGTGTGTGTGTGTGTGTGTGTGTGTGTGTGTGTGTGTGTGTGGTCCTGGTAAACATTTGTTTTGGTCCCCATGAGGAAAACTGCTTATACATCATCCAGATGTATAAGCAGTTAGATGTATAATTGCCACCCAAACACAGGCCTGACGTCTACGCTAAAACAAGGTAAAATGTGGGCTGTCAGTGAAAATGTAACAGACGTCTAACCATAGCCCAAGAATAGACTAGTCATCTAGAACATGAACACGTCAAAGAAATGAAACCAGACACCTTCTAATCACTGTTGACTTTGCTTACATGATGAAATATCATACATCTCACAAAAATGACATGTAGCCAAATTCAGGGTTATTTTGACTAGAAGTGGGTTACTCATAACTGGACTATATCGGGTCTGTAGTTAACCGAGGTGGTGAAATGACGGCTATTGCTTGCTGGATATGTGTGCGTGGTTCAGGTATTCCCTACATTATGGGGACCAAATGTCCCCACAAAGATGGCAGTATCCAAAATCCTTGTCCTTGTGGGGACATTTTTTGGTCCCCATGAGGAAAACAGCTAATAAATCATACTAAGTGATGTTTTTTGAAAATGTAAAAATTCTGTAACAGGTAAGTTTGGGGTTAGGGTATAGAATATACAGTTTGTACAGTATAAAATCATGTTTATGGAAGGTCCCCATAAAACATGGTGTTATTTCTTCATCATATCCATAATGAATGAATGCACTCAGCACCTGGAATAATATAAGGGCTTGGCAGTACAGGAAACTTAATTTATAGATAATAACAGTTCTACATGTTTAATGGTTATGGTCTGATATTTTTTTGGGTGGGTGTCTTTGAACGTTTTTTTCTTGAGCTGATTACCGTTTCTCTCATTTGTTTAAGTTAGGATGTTACAGTTGTCACTTACATTTTGTATTCTTTTGTATCTGACTTTCCAAAGTGCATGCAAAGTGCAAGTTAGACATATTTAACCTGTTCTTCCAAAGTGAGGTGGTTACTGTACTGCATTGCAAAAGTTGGGTAAACATTCTGCTCTCTCTTTAAAGGGTCAGTAACCGATAAGCCACCGGGACCTCCTAGCTCTGGCAGAAAAGGTGAGTTGAGTTTCGCAGAAATGTGAGTGTGTGCGCTTATGTATGAGAGATATTGAAAACTAACAAATCAGAAGGATGCCATACTGCAATGCCACTAAACATTCTATTTTGTGTCTCCTTTTATTTATTTATGTAAGATTAAATGTGTTTCAGCACATTTAAATAGATGTCAACTTTTGCCTCGTATTTCTCCTGACTCTGACTCAACTTTCTGTCAAGCTTATACTTCAGACTTAAGTTTCTCTAAGGACCGTAAAGGATGAAAACATATTCCAGTTGTTCCGTTTAACAGCCAGTGTAAGAACTTAGCACACATCAAAGCCTGTGCTCTGTTACAGCAGTGAAATCTCAAACAGCTAATATAGATGTTAACAGCAGCAATGGCAGGCACCTACTTTTGTGGGCCCTAACTCAGGAAAGCCAGATTGTCATTTACAGGCCCCGAGGGTGGTGTATAGGGGTTTGAGAGTGTGTTTAGGTTTGTACTACTGGGGTGGGAGATGGTTGTGCGGGGAATGTGTGGTAGGGTTTTCGGAATGGAGTTTGCCTCTGTTTTTTCAGATCTTGTTTCACCTCTTCTGCACTGGGCTGCACTCAAGACAAAGTGCATGTGCAACAGATGTTTATGTCACCAGCAGGTGGACGGTAGTTGTGTGCCACTGTACGTGAGTCTTTTGCACTCAGCCCTATAGAGTTCACTGTAGGCTTCCAGAAGTATAAATGCCATTCACACTCTTGATAGAATTGACATGTAAACTTTTTGAGAAAGACCTACAATGAGCTCTGATGTTGTTAAAGATTATGGGCCAGATTTACTAAACAGGGCAAATTAGCGTGAGAGCGCAATTCCAAATTAGCGCAGATGGGAGTGGAACGTTCTGTGTGCGATCTACTGACAACACAGACGCAGCCGGATCATTTCAATAATGACCAACACAATCTAGCAAAAGCAGCGCAAATTAACGTCTGGTGTAAGACATGCTTTTTTTGGGTTGTAAATTATGCTGCAAACACGCAAATTTACGAGCGCAAACCTTAGTAAATCACCTTGCATGATTCATTTAAATACTCTCCTCCCATAAATACTGCATCTGAAAGGGAAACTCCTACAAATACATATGCACTAAGATCCGCCGCAGAAATAACCCTGTCCACGCCTTTTCAGTGCTAATTTTTCACTGCATGTCTTCAGTAAACCCTGACAGTAGTTTTTTAACGCCAAAAGAGGGTTTGTGCTGGCGCAAGCTGTTAGTAAATCTGGCCCTAAGAATCTATTCATTATTGTGTTTTAGGCTTTAAAGCTTCAAAATCACATGTAGTCAGTTACCCAGCAAGCAATTTTGCATTTAAAAGACGTCTAATAGCCACCCAAACACAAATTTAATAGACGTGTAACCCAAGAATAGACTAGTCATCTAACACCTTGTAATCACTGTTGACTTTGCTTGCATGATGGAATATCTTTCAAGTTATTTTGGCAAAAACGACATGTAACCAAATTCAAGGTTATTTTGACTAGAAGTGGGTTACTCACAGCCGGACTCTATCGGATCTATAGTTAACCGAAACTACGAAGTGAAATTACGGCTATTGCTTACTGGGTAGGTAGTTAGATAATGGGTAGATTAACTAGCCTCCGCTAGTCTGTAAATGTCTTGTCTCAGCCTCAGGCGTCACGCCAAAGCCACTTGAATGCGAGCCTGCAACCTTAGTCGGAAAAGGCGTAGCGCCTGCTAACGCTGAGCTGCAGGGAAGGAGACGAGGCAGTTTTTTTAAATGGATGTCAATGGAGGAGAAGCTTCACTACACAGAATAAAGCGCTTTTGTGAGGAAATAGCTTATAATTTAATGAATCGACAGCCCATCAGCTAATCTTTGGCATGTTTGCTCTTAAGCATTAGTTTGGGATTGATCTATTTTTAGAGTTTACACCGGAAAAACATGCTATTTTATACACAAAGTCACAGACAATTGCGCGACAGGTATGCTTCAGTTTAAGGCACTTCTCATTCTTATCTATAATCCGCAAACAGCGATTGACTGTCCCACAACAACAGAATTCAATGACGTCAAGGCTGTTAGCTGTTTTCTCCAATGGTAGATTCAAGGACCCTCTTATCTCCCAATAATAAGACCATCTCTGGTCACGCCCATGGACCATTGGCAGGAAATTGGAAAATGCTTCAGGAGTTTCGAAGTCGTTATTTGATTGGTTGAATTCTACAAGATTCCAGGAGACATGCGAGTCATGTTCTTTAATGGTCTGCCTGGAAACAAAGCTTCCCCTCATGGAAGAAAGCCTGGTAACTCTTTAGTTTGGGGTACGATTCTCACGATTAACTAGTTGCTTATTGGCATGAATATCACTAGGATATTGGCTGTTTATTAGTACTTTTAAAGCACATATTAATGCCTTTTTCTGCATGACCATATTCTACATCCCTTAATTCAATCCAATACCTAAACTTAACCACTTCATTACTATTTACTATTAATAAGCAGGAATTAGGAGTTTATTGAGGCAAAAGTCATAGTTAATATTTAGTTACTAGTCAGAATTGGATCCTAAACTAAAGTGTGACGGAAAACCTTTGTTTTTACAACTGTGACAGTATCCCCTTTCACACACACAGTCTTTACTGGTAAATTACCAGTAACAGATCATGTGTGAACAGGACCTTTTCAGAAATACCGGTAAATTGGTTCCAGCAATTTACCAGTAAGGGAAGCTGTAACATTACGAGTAAATTACCAGTAATGTGCTCTGTGTGAACGCAGAATGAAGATTACCGGTATTTGCACTTACGAATTCAGAACACGATGAAGCAAGACATCTGCTTTGGGACAATCATAAAGACTTATGAAGATGACGTGATTACTCCGTGCTGTTTACAGTAAGGTTTTTAATAGTTTTTCTATTTAAATATGCACTAGATGGACATCTTTGACCGCTGCACCACGTCTCGCAGCTTTTTCAACGTGTCGTGCTCGAGCGCTGCGGCTCTGCAGTTGGATACTATTTTGTATTTTGCTGCTGATGGTCTCTTACCG
This sequence comes from Paracanthobrama guichenoti, assembly GCA_018749465.1. NCBI lineage: Eukaryota > Metazoa > Chordata > Actinopteri > Cypriniformes > Gobionidae > Paracanthobrama > Paracanthobrama guichenoti. The sequence continues at coordinate 39,349,726 of CM031959.1, read as the reverse complement.
GTAAAAAGCCAGAACGTCGTCGTACAGAATACGACGACTATATTTAATATTTGTTTAACACTATATTTAATAACACTAATATTTGTGTATTTACCAGTAAAGTCATTCTTGTAATTTGCTGTAATTTACCGGTATTGCTGTGTGAAAGGGGCTAATGAGCACTTATGAGGAACATCTAAACGCTGGATTTAACAAACTGTGATTGGTTGCTTTACATATCAGTCAGACGGTCTCTGTGCGGTCCTTGGCCAATGAAAGCTGCTATGGAGTCCAGACCTTCTGCCATCAGTGTGAAGGTTTGGCTTCACGAGACTAGTAAAAATCTGACTTGTAGAATTTTTTTTAAACAGGCTAATGAAGGCTAGCTAGGGCACTCATTATCTAGCTACATAGCTTGCTACATACATAACATTATTTAATCTGTGATGCATCATTAAATGGATAGTTCACCCCCAAAAAATTACTTGCTTACATTTACTTACCCGTATGTTGTTCCAAACCAAAATGTCTTTTTTTTTCTGCAGAACAAAATAGAAGATGTTTTGAAACATTTCTCAGTGTTTGAACTATCCTGTAAAGCCTAAAACACAGTAGAGATGTGCAATTCTAAATTTGCGAACACAATCTTGTGGCATTTGTCTTATTTTGTTATTTATTTATTTTTTCTCAAATGTTCAATTGCTTTTAATCAAATGCTGTGATGCTGAAAATCATCTCAAAGCTGGTTGGTTTGGTTCGTAGAAGTTTTTTGTTTTGTTTAGTTTTTTTGCACATACGAATGTCTTTAAAGACAAACAAACAAAAAGAAAAAAAAAGGATTGGCTTTTAGCAGTTTATAATTCTACTGCCATTATCTTTCTAAATGACCCTTGCTTATATAAAAGACAGAACAGAACATTCCCAGCAAGCAATTTTGTAGCCATCCAAACACAGCCCTGACGTCTACGCTAAAACAAGGCAAAATTTGGGCTGTCAGTGAAAATGTAATGGACGTCTAACCATAGCCCAAGAATAAACTAGTCATCTAGAACATGAACACGTCAAAGAAATGAAACCAGACACCTTGTAATCACTGTTGACTTTGCTTACATGATGAAATATCATACATCTCACAAGTTATTTTGGCAAAAACGACATGTAACCAAATTCAAGGTTATTTTGGATAGAAGTGGGTTACTCACAGCCGGACTATATCGGGTCTGTAGTTAACTGAGGTGGTGAAATGGCTATTGCTTGCTGGGATATACTTATTTTGCATAAGGGATCATTGATTTTAAATGCAAACATAGTGGTCAGGGAAAATTACGATGTCACATTGACTGTAATTCAGTTTAGTGAACTACATGTATTCTTTGAACTGGTTTTCGCTGCCACCTTATTGTGGCTTTAGCACTGTGGCTTTGGCCCTTCCACTGCCAGGGCCTACAATGATGTGAGACACAAGGGAATCAGCCAGAGTGCAATAGAGCATAATTGGGTAAGTACTGTAGGACGTTTGACATTTCTCAATTATCATGAAAATTTTGACTGAGTGTGATAAATAATCTACAATTGCCTTTTTATACACAATTGTACTACTATTTATCTAAACAGTACGCATATGAAAGCTAATTTATGCATATTTGTGTGTGTGTGTGTGTGTGTGTGTGTGTGTGTGTGTGTGTGTGTGTGTGTGTGTGTGTGTGTGTGTGTGTGTGTGTGTGTGTGTGTGTGTGTGTTCTTGAGTGGATGAATACTCTTATTTATCTGTGTTTTCTCACTTGTATTTTCTCTCTTTGTACCCTCTATCCCTCACCCACTTTGTTTTCTGTGCTATTGGCCGGGCCATGTGCAAATCCCAATCATTCAACAGTTGTGGAGAGTAGATTGTATTAACCTCAATAATGGTAGTCTCTTTCCGTTTCTTTCTCACCCTCAATCCAGATGATGGCTCCAAGCCCACACCAACCATGGAGACACATGTTGTCCCAGACGGTGAGGGTAAGTTTGGACCACATGCAAAAATATGCAAAGAGTCTTGAATTTATGTATGTAATGTGCATGACTTGTATATGACTGATATACAAGTGCAAATCAATTTTTATGTTGTATCACCACAGAGATTACAGCTCCCACATTGTGGATTAAGCAGCTGGTGTACAAAGAGAACAAAAACATTACAAATGGAGTTAGGAAGCCAGGTGAGTATCTATCCATCCATTCATCCATCCATGGCCCTGTTTACACCTGGTATTAAGTTTCATTTTGGTCAATCGGTTCAGAAGTGGATGACTCTAAATACGGGTGTAGTCTAAAACATTTTGAGCTTATCCACTTTTGACCACTTCCAGAGGTAGTCAAAAATACATTTGTCCGGATTGTTTTCATAGTGTAAACGCTCATGTGGTCGGATGCGTTCGAACAGCCACAGAAGACAGCCTACTCTCCGCCTACTGGCCTAATGTGTAAACATTATGGGAAGTGTGCTAGCCAGACAGGATTTAAACTTTGCTGGCTGGAGAACCAAGTTTGGTTTAAAGATGAGAAACATACCAAGCACAATGTTCTGTCACCGTTCCTGATTTCTAACACACACTCAGCGCGGTCTTGTGGCTGTCAGAGCGGAAACGAAAGCTGATGAGCTCCATATGTTTTTCCGGCATATCCGGTCATGTTCATATGTAAATTGTGTGAGCTTATTTTGTCCAGTAGATCAAAAGATCTGAAAAAGCTCATACATTTACCTGCCCATAGACCCTCCCCTCAAAGAAATCAGGACAGAAGTGGTTGAAAGTGGACAAAAGAGACATACATTTTATTTGTCACATACACAGTTATATACAGAATATACAGCCGGCAGTGAAATGTAAACAGGTCCGCTCCATGGACAGTGCAAATTCACAGTTAAAACACAAGGAGGAAATTATAATAGAAATAGAATAAAAAAGTACTATATATATATATCTGTAGAATTATAAATAAATCAAGTAGAAAAAAATAAAAAATAAAAATAAAGAATTGGAATAAAATAAGTGAAATAAACTGTGCATTGAGTAAACTGTAGACTTATAAATGTGCGGTTAACAGAAATATACAAAGTATAATGTGCAAACAGGTTTATGACAGGTTGTTACACAGTAACAACGAGAACAGAAAGTGCAGTGCAATGTCAGTATGTCGATGGTCACGTGATGTTAAGTGACTGAGTTCAGGAGTCTGATGGCCTGGGGGAAGAAGCTCCTCCTGAGTCTCTCAGTTTTGGCCATCAGGCTTCGGAAGCGCTTACCAGATGGCAGCAGCGTGAAATGAGGGTTTGCAGGGTGATTAGAGTCCTTGATGATCTTGGTAGCTCTACCTTTGCAGCGTTTGGTGTAGACGTCCTGCAGAGACGGGAGAGCTGACCCTGAGATACGCTCGATAAGCGCACGACTCTTTGCAGGGCTTTGTAGTCATGACTGGTGCTGTTCCCATACCACGCTGTGATGCACTGAGTTAGTACACTTTCTATCGCCCCTAAATAGAAAGTTTTCAGGATAGCTGGTGAAACCCTGAATTTCCTCAGCTGGCGCAGGTGGTACAGTCTTTGCCTGGCTTTTTTCACCTGTGTCTGACTGTGTGCAGTCCAGGTCAGGTCCTCAGAGATGTTTACACCCAGGTACTTGAAGCTGCTCACTCTCTCTACTGGTGACCCGCTGATCATGAGGGGGGAGTATGTCCGTTTCTGTCTCTTCCTGAAGTCCACAATCATTTCTTTGGTCTTGCCAACATTCAGAGAGAGACAGTTGTCCTGGCACCATGATGTTAGATGCGCCACCTCGTCCAAGTATGCCGTCTCATTGTTGTTGGAAATGAGGCCCAGGACAACAGTATCATCAGCAAATTTGATGATAGAGGTGGAGCTGTGCGTGGACAAACAGTCATGTGTGTAGAGAGAGTAGAGCAGGGGACTCAGGACACAGCCCTGTGGAGCTCCCACACTCAGGGTGATGGAGGTGGACTGGCCTATTCTCACCACCTGAGGCCTGCCAGTGAGGAAGTCTTCAATCCAGTGGCAGAGAGAAGAATTCAGGCCGAGATCCAGGAGTTTGGAGGTTAGCTTAATGGGAACTATGGTGTTAAAGGCTGAGCTATAGTCAATAAATAGCAGCCTTACGTAGTTCCCACTTTTGCTGTCGATGTGAGTGAGGGAGGAGTGGAGGACATGAGAGATGGCATCTTCAGTCGATCTATTGGGACGATAGGCAAACTGAAGAGGGTCCAAAGTGTCAGGAATGAAGGAGCAAATGGTGTTTTTAATGAGTCTCTCATAGACCTTCATGACTATAGACGTGAGAGCCACTGGACGACAGTCATTTAGGCAAGAGGGTTTACTGTTCTTAGGGACAGGGATGATGGTGGATTTTTTGAAGGAGGTGGGGACCACAGATGTAGCGAGGGACTCATTGAAGATGGATATAAACAACCCGGCGAGTTGATCAGCACAGGACCGCAGAACACGGCCTGAAATACCATCTGGCCCAGCAGCTTTCCTGACGTCCACACTCTTGAGTGCCCTCCGAACTTCATCCTCCGAGACAGAGATCACGTGGTTGTTGCTGCTCTGAGTGATTCCCTCTGACACGCCACTTGGCGGAGTCGCGCTGCCGCGATTACAATCAAATACAATTAAAACACCAGGTGTAAAAGAAAATGTGTCTCCCTTGTCTACTTGTGATCCAATTGACCAAAATACATCTTAATACCAGGTGCAAACAGAGCCTGTCTTTCTGTCTGATATATTCTGATATATCAAATTCAGTTGTCTCACATATACACAATAGACATGCCTGTCTAATGGTTAATAGCTGATTTGATTTATTACACACTGTAAACCCGAATAAGTTGGCAAAACTCTGGCAATTATTTTTTAATTTAAGAAATTTTAAGTTTAAGAAAACAGAACTTGCAGATTTTTATTTTGTAATTCTGAGCTTGAAATATTTCAGTAAGCTAATTCATTTAAATTATAAATATCATGTAATCTCTGATTTTTAGTAGTGGAAACTTGGCTAGCTTTAACTAGCTAATTCAATAAATGTCACCTTGCTAATTGGTAACTTATGCTATGCTTAAGTTAAATTAAATGCTATGCTTTGATAGCATTAGCATAGCATAGCACTTGCTGAATGAGCACAGATATATAAAACATTTAACATACTGTGTTTATAAATGGAAAGAAAATCCCTTTAGTCCATTTCCTTCTTATGGCAGTAGTGACCAAAACCACACATTTTCAAGCAGAGCTTTGTGTTGACACATGCAAGTCTGATGGCTAGCCTACACAGTAATACAGAAATATTCCAAAAAGCATTGCTATTGCAGCATCCAAGTTGTTACATTCAAGTTCACTTTATTGTGCAACATTTCTGTTCCAGTTTTAGATTTAATATTCAGCATGTCCAGGGAAGAGAAACCTAACACCACTAGAATTATGGCGCCCCTCTTTCTCTGTTTGTCTCCGTTCTCCTCTGTGTAATTTGTTTAGCTTTCTGTGTCTCCTTTACAATTTCCTTCAAATGAGTCGAGCACCCTCTGGGCATGCTCAGTCAACTCCGTCAAGCTCTGTGAGGTTTTTGGGCAGTGCGGTTGAGAGGTAGGGATCTGAATTTTTGTAGCACAGGAGGAGAGCAGATTGAATGAGGGCAGAGGGGTGTGTGTATGTGGCATTTAGGTACTGTATACCCTACGTTATGGAGACAAAATGTCCCCAAAAAGATGACAATATCTGAAATCCTTGTCCTTGTGGGGACATTTTTGGTCTCCATGAGGAAAACAGCTTGTAAATCATACAAAGTGATGTTTTTTTGAAAATATAAAAATGCAGAAATGTTTCTGTGATGGGAAGGTATAAGGTTAGGGGATGGAATATATATATATATATATATATATATATATATATATATATATATATATATATATATATATATGTCCATGAAAACCCAACATGCGAAAACCCAACATGTGTGTGTGTGTGTTGTGCACGTTAAAGCGTGTATATGCAGTTCCAGTGGCGTTCCCGTGTGTGTTTATTGCCTGGGTGGCCTATAATTGGTAAACACTGAAAAAGAATCTATTTATTTCGCCAGAGAAAAATTTACAAAATTTTGACAAAAGATATTCTGTGCTGAAGGAAACACTTACCTTGAGCTGACAAGTTGTATATCTACTCTAACAAGTCTTTGGAACGCTTCAGTGTCTCCTCCTGTGACCAATTAGCATCTGTTAGCACACTATAACGCTGTTCAACAAGAATAGCAGGTCCACGGTCATCACAAGTTGGTGCTATTGGTGCAGCAGTGACGAGTTGGCATCAGGCTCCAGCGTTGCTGCTCATGGGAGCGTGTGTGGGATCTGGAGTAAATTGAAACACTGAGATGTTGCTTTTGCTGCTAAAGTAAATCTCAGAGAAAGCCAAGTTTCCATCGCTCAGTGCATTGTGGGTGGTACGCATCAGTTAGATCTTTCACACATCAACTCATGCAGTTATAACAGTGAACATGCTCATCTAAGGTGAGGTAAATTGTGTGTTTCTTTGGTAATTGTGGTCACCATGAAACAGAACAAGTATAATTATCAGTGTCCCCTAAGATTTGGTAGTAGTAGCATTACAGATTTGGACTAGCTACTTTATACGAAGCTCCCTTCTGGTTCGAGTGCAGGTAAAGATATTTGGCAAAAAAAATAAATAAATAGGTTCTATGGAAGTACCATGACACCACAAGCTATGGAAAAGCCTTTTAACTCCTGATGCTCCAGGGTGACTGTAACTGCAATTTTGTCATTCCCAGGAAATGTTGCCCTTTGTGTCTTAAAACTTATTTATCCTAGGGTCGCAATTGCCATAGACATTTGGGGACCAGCACATGGCCTCAAACTACTACTCCTAATCCTTATGTACTGTTGTTGTTATTTTGACCCAGACACAGTGTGAATTAATATACTTTTCAATTTGAATAAATTGAGTAGATTCTGATAGTCAATCAGTTTCAGTGCTATATAAAAGAAAAACGTTCTGCACCATCAGAATCAGAATCAGAAAGAGCTTTATTGCCAAGTGTGCTTGCACACACAAGGAATTTGTCTTGGTGCTGAAGCTTCCAGTGCACATATACAATACAACACAACATGAACACAAATATACAAATATGAAAAATAGTACAAAATAAAATAAAGGTATGTATATATATATATAAGGTCACAGTTACATTTAAGAATATATTCCATGAATATACCATGACTGTTATGGATATTTTATTTTATTTTATTTTATTTTATTTTTTTATTTTATTTTTATCCCATATCAGAATTAGTATAATAAAACACTAATTTCTCTGAGACTGTAAGATAAATGTACTTTTGTAAATGTGTTTTATGTTTTATGTTCAAATTACAAATTTTTTTTTTTTCATATGGCCCCCAAAAATTTATGATACCAATCCTATGATTTTTTTATTTTATATGAGAAAACCAACAGAATAAGAATTATATATATACACTCACCTAAAGGATTATTAGGAACACCATACTAATACTGTGTTTGACCCCCTTTCGCCTTCAGAACTGCCTTAATTCTACGTGGCATTGATTCAACAAGGTGCTGAAAGCATTCATTAGAAATGTTGGCCCATATTGATAGGATAGCATGTTGCAGTTGATGGAGATTTGTGGGATGCACATCCAGGGCACGAAGCTCCCGTTCCACCACATCCCAAAGATGCTCTATTGGGTTGAGATCTGGTGACTGTGGGGGCCATTTTAGTACAGTGAACTCATTGTCATGTTCAAGAAACCAATTTGAAATGATTCGAGCTTTGTGACATGGTGCATTATCCTGCTGGAAGTAGCCATCAGAGAATGGGTACATGGTGGTCATAAAGGGATGGACATGGTCAGAATCAATGCTCAGGTAGGCCGTGGCAATTAAACGATGCCCAATTGGCACTAAGGGGCCTAAAGTGTGCCAAGAAAACATCCCCCACACCATTACACCACCACCACCAGCCAGCACAGTGGTAACAAGGCATGATGGATCCATGTTCTCATTCTGATTACACCAAATTCTGACTCTACCATCTGAATGTCGCAACAGAATTCGAGACTCATCAGACCAGGCAACATTTTTCCAGTCTTCAACTGTCCAATTTTGGTGAGCTTGTGCAAATTGTAGCCTCTTTTTCCTATTTGTAGTGGAGATGAGTGGTACCCGGTGGGGTCTTCTGCTGTTGTAGCCCATCCGCCTCAAGGTTGTGCGTGTTGTGGCTTCACAAATGCTTTGCTGCATACCTCGGTTGTAGCAGTGGTTATTTCAGTCAAAGTTGCTCTTCTATCAGCTTGAATCAGTCGGCCCATTCTCCTCTGACCTCTAGCATCAACAAGGCATTTTCGCCCACAGGACTGCCGCATACTGGATGTTTTTCCCTTTTCACACCATTCTTTGTAAACCCTAGAAATGGTTGTGCGTGAAAATCCCAGTAACTGAGCAGATTGTGAAATACTCAGACCGGCCCGTCTGGCACCAACAACCATGCCACGCTCAAAATTGCTTAAATCACCTTTCTTTCCCATTCTGACATTCAGTTTGGAGTTCAGGAGATTGTCTTGACCAGGACCACACCCCTAAATGTATTGAAGAAACTGCCATGTGATTGGTTGATTAGATAATTGCATTAATGAGAAATTGAACAGGTGTTCCTAATAATCCTTTAGGTGAGTGTATATACAATTATTTTCTGTTCTATTTCTATTCTTATTCTCATTCTACTATTACAACTTGTTAAAAAGTAATGATAATAAATGGGGACATGAAATTGTCTGATATTTCAATGAATTACAAACACTCAAATATGAAATAGAATTTTTATTTTATTTTGCATTCTACACAGTTAAAGCCATTAAACTACTGTATATGACTAAGTTCTGTATCATGTTAATTAAAGTCAGTATTAAGTCATGAGGACACAAATGGCTTCAGAATCCTAATTTCTCAGAATGACCCAATATGGTAAGTCACTTTGGATAAAAGCATCTGCCATATGGCAAATAACCAAGACGTGTCACATGCCCAGGAAGTGCTTAAGCAATTACGCATCATTGGCTCATTCTCTGTGAAAAACAGTATATTGTGTTTCTCGGTACATCCAATCAAACCTACTATTGGCCATGTGAAGGAAATAAACATGAAGATGTCAGTATACTTCTGAGGATGAGGAAATGTTTGACATGATTGTCTATAAATGTAGCACATTAAAGTTTGAGGAGAACATGGTGCCCACCCCTCCTCTTCTGGCCCATCATACCCTCTTCTGTTACGTTATGAGCGCAGAATGCATAGATCCAAGACCGGAGTGATTACTTGCCCCACAGCTGAAAACAATTGGAGGGACGGCATATAAAGAAAGAGAGATAGAAAGAGAGAGTGAGACATATGCATCTAAAACAGAACTGGGATAGCAAGGGAGAGAGAGAACACTTTGTTTACAGGAGGCTGATAAGTCTGAGTTTCAAGCTATTTTGTTTGGCCAGATCTTGGCTCGATGAAACACATGAGGCTCTGATTTTCAACCATGATAGTGAGGAAATCAGCAGAGTTTACCTACAACAAACTGCGCATAAACTAATCAATACCAGCCTGTAAACACTGAGAGAGAACCACAACAAAGCATTCTGGGGAGCAATGAGCAATGAGGTCTCACCTCGGCTGTACTCTCACTTATGTCTGTTTGTTTAAACAGAACTCATGCAACTCACTTCTTGGAATAAAATGGGACAGAGTGCATAAAAATGACTGTACTCTGAAAAAGAGAGAAGGGTCGGATCAAGTTTTACGTGCAGGTCTAAAAAAAATAAAATAATAATTAATGCATAACAAAAATGTGACGTAAATAGGATTAAATGGGATCTGAGACTGTCCATCCTTTTCTGTCCTGTTTTATTGTATTAGGGCGAGAGAGAGAGAGAGAGAGAGAGAGAGAGAGAGAGAGAGAGAGAGAGAGAGAGAGAGAGAGAGAGAGAGAGAGAGAAAAAAAAATTCTTTTGGGAATCCCATCTGCTTGGCGCCAGTATACCCTCGCTACAATAAACAGTGCTAAATAATTTAGATATGAAGGAACCTTGGCGGGAAGCAACAGGAGTCATGGACTCTGCCGTGAACACTTGAGTGCGGATTGTGAGCCCATCTCTGGAAAAGAGGACATATTAATGCTCCGATGGCTAACTCTCCCTCATTCCTTGTCCTCTCAGTCAGGTTCCACTTAAAACACCCCAAGCCCTGTTCCCGATCACGCCAACGCTGTCAGTCCCCTTACCAGAACTGTTTGTAATGAAGACAAAAGCAAAAACAGCAGGATTTGGTTACACTGGACGGGGTTGTGGCTCATGGTTTTCATTTGGAGGCTCAGACGATCACTCTGAGTAGGCTGTGCTGTTCTCTGTTTAATTCTCTCACACTCCAGATCTTGTCCTACCTCAGTACCACTCCTCACCCTCCGGCCAGGAATTTTATACTTCGGTAGAAATTCATTTGGGGACCATTTAGAGCACATTGTTTTGTGGTGCTCAAGAACGCAATGCATAATTCTCATCCCATTATTTCTACAAACAGAACGTGGGTAGTATGTATTTTTTGCGCTATGAGCAGGGCAAAATGGAATTGCAAAAGAATACATATTCCATACATATTTCCCACACCACCCTAGCGGCCTAATCTTCCATTGTTTGGACAAACTGGTAATCCCACCCCAAACTCCTTTAGGGTATATTTACACGACAATGGTGTACTAAAAACGGAAACGTTTTTCCTTTGCATTTTTCATACAGACGAAAAAGTTGTCAAAGCGATCCCCGTTCACAAGAATCCACGAAAATGACTAAAACACTGTATTATGCTGTCACTTTTGTAAAGAAACACTACTTGCCTGTAGACTGAACAAGTAATATGCATGCTCAAGACGTCACCATTTTCACACATTCGTGTTTTTGTAGTTTACATGGAGATGATAACAGTTTTCCAAGGCCGCAACCATGTCTTGAACCATGTTTCTGTTTTTTTGAAGGAGGAAGGAGGTGGTAGTTTTATTTAAAGAAATTAAATAATTAAAGGATTAAAAGGGATTTAAGGGAAATAAGAAATAAGAATGGTAAAAGAAGTTCCTGGTGTAGTTATAGCCTTGTGAAGTAATCCATTTAAACTCTTTGCAAATAATATTTTATTTAAAAATATGCACACATTCACTCTTGTTTGTATGTCTAATATGTCAAAAATGTAAAAAAAAAAGTGACATCATTTAAATGGGCAATTTGGCTATTTCCAGTTATCCAGTTATCGGAGGAGACTTGTATATAGCATTGCCCTCAATGCCTATGGTGGTTACAGCCCTGTCGTTCTCAAAAGCGTGCACTTTGAAACCGTTTTCAGGCTGTTATTGTGTAAATTAATGTTCATTTTTAGTTGAAAATGGTGTTAAGCCAAAAGTTCACATCACCCAAATACATGCATTAATTTCATTACAGACTGTAATGAAAAAGATAACTGGCACAATGCTGCATCATATTTTTTACTTCCTGTTTATGTGAAGACTGTTATTTCCAACCCAGGCTTTTCTGCTAAATGAAATTATGTTGTTTCTTGCACATTTTTTGACATTTTCAAAGTGAAATGTCCGGTTGCGCTAAAAGTGCATTCAATTTTATGCAAAACAGATGAATGTGAATCTGGCAATGTTTTATTACGTTGGCTGTTGTACGTATAGTGGTAGTTCTGAAATGAAATGGCCAGTGAGTGGTGCTAAAATGTTAATGCTTTATCGCGCTTGAAAATAGCGTACACCTACACTAAACCCTACCCTAAACCTAACTGATAGTGTTAACAAAAGCAAATGTGACATAAAAACACATTTGCTGAAGCAACCATGCAATTTTAGAGTGCTTCTACAAGTCTTTGAGCTCTTTTGTCATGACTCGCACTTCACGGGACTCGTACCTAAGCTCTCTGCTAAACCAGGTGAGCTACCAACAAGTGTACTACATTACGCAATTTTGAGTTTAAAAGATGTCTAATAGCCATCCAAACACAGCCCTGACGTCTACACTAAAACAAGGCAAAATTTGGGCTGTCAGTGAAAATGTAATGGACGTCTAACCATAGCCCAAGAATAAACTAGTCATCTAGAACATGAACACGTCAAAGAAATGAAACCAGACACCTTGTAATCCCTGTTGACTTTGCTTACATGATGGAATATCATACATCTCACAAGTTATTTTGGCAAAAACGATATGTAACCAAATTCAAGTTTATTTTGGCAAGAAGTGGGTTACTCATAACCGGACTATATCGGGTCTTAGGTGGTGAAATGACGGCTATTGCTTACTGGGATATGAAGCTAGTTAAGTGATGCATAATGTCAAAATGTATTTGTTTGCACATTTCTGAGGTCATAGCATAGTACTGGAATGCAAAATGAATGCAAAAATGAAGGTAGATGTATATATTTGTAATGAGCCTAGGTTGGTTATTTGATATGTTGAGAAAAATTTTAAGTTTGTTATTTAAGGTTTCTTTTAAGATTCTTTTAAGACTTTAAAATATTTTAAATGGTCATAATTACTCATTTTGACCTCATATAAATATATATGTCCTTTGTGTTGAGTCTACATTTATTTTGGGATTTAATGTCTAACTTGTGTTATTAATTAGTTACATTTTCAGTTCACAGCCTTAATTTTAACATCACAAACTGTAATGATTGATATAATGATTAACAGCGCGAGTGTCCCGGGCTGTCGTGCAGAGGAAAACAGCGGTTCTGATAACTGTTCTTGCGGCACGATATTCACTAAACATCTGATTAAAAATGACATCAATCAGGAGTGCTAAAAAGCTCTTCAGCACCCTGCTAGCTGGATTAGCCTCAACATCTGGTGCTATTATACTTGGCCCGATGCACTACAAGTGAGCAGCGTACTAAATGGATTTCAACATAAATAGAGATTTATGAGACAAGGTGTTAAAACATTTAAAAGAACATATCTCAAGTGTCATTTGAGTTAATAAATACATGAAAATTAAATCCTAATGGCTCAGAACAGAAAAGGGGCGAAGATGCCTCTTGAACGTGTTTGTCAATTCTGCCTCTATTAATTTGAACACAATTATGGTGAAAGTTTTATTGTAGCTGATCTCAGTCAATATAAATGGAAATCATAGTGATCATTTACGGCACAGATATATATGCATATATTGCATGAAAACATTTGCAACAGTGTTAATGACATTAACCATGAATGTAAAGTCGTCTCTTAAAATTAAAGGTGCAGTAAGCGATTTCAAAGAAACGCTGTTGAAAGAGGATGGGACCGAGCAGCACAACACACTTTTGAGCCAATCAGCATTAGGGGCGTGTCCACTCATGATGTGGGAGAAGAGAGCGTGAGCCAGTCAGCAGTGGGGGGTGGATCCACTCATGATGAGGGAGAAGAGAGCGTGAGCCAGTCAGCAGTGGGGGGTGGATCCACTCATGATGGGGGAGGAGAGAGAGTGAGATTTGAAGAAAGACTGTAGAAAAAGAAATGGCTGAGAGACATTACAAAAATAGAAAAGGTCAGAGGAATATCACTGGGAAAAGAAGGGTTATGATCAGGCAAGAGCTTCAGGAGCCACGTTAATATTAGAAAAGCGGGAAGGCCTGAAATCAGATGCTGAGGTTGAGTTATTTCTGCTCCATATGTGAGTAACATTGGTTTTGCTGTTTCACAGAAGCAAGATATGCTGTTGTAGTAATGTTAGCTATAGTAACAGCACAGTTTTGAGTGGCATTGTTTGTCTGGAGCTGGTGCTGCTGGCGACTGGCATCTGACTCTTGCTTATATATACTCTTGTGAACTGTATGTCTATTTCTTGTTCTTCCTTGTCATTCTTTTGTTACGTTCACTTTTTCACAAAGCATTATTTTGCTTCACTTCAGCTGTGATAAAGAGACATCCAATCTTGCATTGCATGTTCATACATTTTGGGGCGGAGCAATGAAGGGATTATTTACATTGGTAACATTTTATTTTTATAAAAGGGGTCGACTTCCCAGCAAGCAATTTTATGTTTTAAAGATGTCTAATAGCCGTCCAGATCTTGTCTAGACGAGAGGCTAAAACAAGGCAAAATTTGGGCTGTCAGTGAAAATGTAACAGACGTCTAACCATAGCCCAAGAATAGACTAGTCATCTAGAACATGAACACGTCAAAGAAATGAAACCAGACACCTTGTAATCCCTGTTGACTTTGCTTACATGATGGAATATCATACATCTCACAAGTTATTTTGGCAAAAACGACATGTAACCAAATTCAAGTTTATTTTGGCAAGAAGTGGGTTACTCACAGCCGGACTATATCGGGTCTGTAGTTAACTGAGACAGTAAAATGACGGGTTTTGACATTCTAACTATAAGTAACTTTGCAACTACATGTCAACTAACTCTCATTAGATTATTAGTAGACTGTCTGCTTAATATCTGCTAACACTTTATTTTGATGCTCCTAACAGACATTCTGCTGACTACAAAAACATGTCCATTTATTCTGCTTACAGTCTACCAATACTCTGAGAGTTAGTTGACATGTAGCATCACAACAAAGTTTTGAATATAAATGCAGCCTTGGTGAACATAAGAATCTTCTTTCAAAATGATAAAAACAACTTACTGATCCCTGATTAACTGAATACATTTTCACTGACAGCCCAAATTTTGCCTTGTTTTAGCCAAGACGTCAGGGCTGTGTTTAGATGGCTATTAGACGTCTTTTAAATGCAAAATTGCTTGCTGGGTGCCTAATTCTCTACAATGTACGCAAGCTAAACAAATGAATCTTCTTACTATTATAGTTTATTTTCCACATTATGTTCCTTTTAACAACAAAGAACTACAAACCCGATTCCAAAAAAGTTGGGACACTGTACAAATTGTGAATAAAAACAGAATGCAATGATGTGGAAGTTTCAAATTTCAAGATTTTATTCAGATGACATCTCAAATGTTTAAACTGAGAAAATGTATAATTTTAAGGGGAAAATAAGTTGACTTTAAATTTCATGGCATCAACACATCTCAAAAAAGTTGGGACAAGGCCATGTT
The DNA here is from genome assembly GCA_018749465.1 of Paracanthobrama guichenoti. NCBI lineage: Eukaryota > Metazoa > Chordata > Actinopteri > Cypriniformes > Gobionidae > Paracanthobrama > Paracanthobrama guichenoti. The sequence continues at coordinate 39,334,582 of CM031959.1, read as the reverse complement.
TCCCACTGTGTGGCATCCCCTCTTCTCTTTATAACAGTCTGCAAACGTCTGGGGACTGAGGAGACAAGCTGCTCAAGTTTAGGAATAGGAATGCTGTCCCATTCTTGTCTAATACAGGCTTCTAGTTGCTCAACTGTCTTAGGTCTTCTTTGTGGCATCTTCCTCTTTATGATGCGCCAAATGTTTTCTATGGGTGAAAGATCTGGACTGCAAGCTGGCCATTTCAGTTCCATTCCAGATCCTTCTTCTACGCAGCCATGATGTTGTAATTGATGCAGTATGTGGTCTGGCATTGTTATGTTGGAAAATGCAAGGTCTTCCCTGAAAGAGACGACGTCTGGATGGGAGCATATGTTGTTCTAGAACTTGGATATCCCTTTCAGCATTGATGGTGCCTTTCCAGATGTGTAAGCTGCCCATGCCACACGCACTCATGCAACCCCATCCCATCAGAGATGCAGGCTTCTGAACTGAGCGCTGAGAACAACTTGGGTTGTCCTTGTCCTCTTTAGTCCGGATGACATGGCGTCCCAGTTTTCCAAAAAGAACTTCAAATTTTGATTGGTCTGACCACAGAACAGTTTTCCACTTTGCCACAGTCCATTTTAAATGAGCCTTGGCCCAGAGAAACGCCTGCGCTTCTGGATCATGTTTAGATATGGCTTCTTTTTTGACCTATAGAGTTTTAGCCGGCAACGCCGAATGGCACGGTGGATTGTGTTCACCGACAATGTTTTCTGGAAGTATTCCTGAGCCCATGTTGTGATTTCCATTACAGTAGCATTCCTGTATGTGATGCAGTGCCGTCTAAGGGCCGAAGATCACAGGAATCCAGTATGGTTTTCCGGCCTTGACCCTTACGCACAGAGACTGTTCCAGATTCTCTGAATCTTTGGATGATATTATGCACTGTAGATGATGATAACTTCAAACTCTTTGCAGTTTTTCTCTGAGAAACTCCTTTCTGACATTGCTCCAGTATTTTTGTCCGCAGCATTGGGGGAATTGGTGATCCTCTGCCCATCTTGACTTCTGAGAGACACTGCCACTCTGAGAGGCTCTTTTTATACCCAATCATGTTGCCAATTGACCTAATAAGTTGCAAATTGGTCCTCCAGCTGTTCCTTATATGTACATTTAACTTTTCCGGCCTCTTATTGCTACCTGTCCCAACTTTTGTGGAATGTGTAGCTCTCATGAAATCCAAAATGAGCCAATATTTGGCATGACATTTCAAAATGTCTCACTTTCAACATTTGATATGTTATCTATATTCTATTGCGAATAAAATATAAGTTTATGAGATTTGTAAATTATTGCATTCCTTTTTTATTCACAATTTGTACAGTGTCCCAACTTTTTTGGAATCGGGTTTGTAGAAGTTTATCCATTTTGAACAGTTCTAAAAAGACAATTTCAAAAAATTAGACTGCTAAAAAGGCAAAGACATTCTCTCTGAGAATTACTTTGGCTGTTGCCATGCCTTATGCCATTCTTCTCTTGGAAAGTGGCTTTCCATGTGGTGTCCCTGTTCACTATAGATAGACTACAGATATAAAAACTCTGTTGCTTTATTGCCATTGTTAAAGAATAGTAAACAATATTTGAAATGCACTACCTGATATGAGACATTTCTGTGTATTGAGTGTGTTTCTCATGGTTTTAGAGAAAGTTCCCTCTTGTGACCAGGAGAGGCAGACGGCCCAGGATGAGGCTCGGCAGAACCCACGGGAAGCCATCTTCATCCCTGACTGCGGCTTGCAGGGCCTCTACAAGCCTGTGCAGTGCCACCAGTCCACTGGTTACTGCTGGTGTGTGCTGGTGGACACTGGGAGACCCATACCTGGAACTTCTGCAAGGTAACACAGAGACAAACTTGTGCAGTAATCCCATTATTTATGCGCCATTTTTCTGGATGAGCTTGCATGCTCTAAACATCTCAAAATGGCAATCATCAGTAATACAATCCAATGTGACTGATTCGTTTAGTTGTGGAATGTTATGACAATCGATTTTCTCTCCAAACCACAGTCTTTATTTTTCCATGAGCAAAGCTGTCAGTGCTGAATTTTGTTTAGAAAGCTCTGAAATTGAAAGCGTGACACGTCCCAATGTGTTTTCTACCCATTACGAGCTCTGATTTATTTTCCACTTTTAGAGATGTGTAAATTGTTTTTTTTTTTTTTTTTTTTTGCTCTGGAAATATTGAGAAGGTTTAGCCAACTGGTCAACTGCTGAACGAAATTCGCAATTTGAATTCAGGCACTGAGCCCACGCTGCCTCTGAACCATGCTGAGGCATAGATGTTTCCATTAAATCCTAGATTTCTTGTTGTTCTTGTGAGAGGCTGCAGTGTCATGCATTCTTATGTCTGTCTTGTTCAATTTTTAGTCCAATTGTGTGTAGTGAAAACCAGTGAACCAAATTGGATCAAACAATGAAATCAAATACTTAGAGTTTGTCATTTCTTCATGTGTTTGGATAGCTGTGTTAACTGAGACAGGACTTGCATGGCTGGACTTGTATTTGTCTTATCTCTAGGCTTGTTACAGTGAAGTCCAAACTCTGCGTTCTCTACCAACAAAAAAAAAAAAATGATGATTTGGTTGCCAAGTCCATACTTTGTGGTCATCAGAAGTGTTCTGAGATGTGGTAGGCACATAGCTAAGCATTTTCTAGGAAGTTATGGGTGGTTGCCTACTGGCCCAAGTCAAAAGTCTCCATAAAGGCCCTAATAAAGCCCTTTTTCATTCTTTGAAATACCTTTGCAGCAGTACTGAGAAATCAAGTCAGTCAAGTCATGTCATGCTTATTTATATAGCACTTTATACAATAGATTGTTTTAAAGTAAGCAGCTTTACAGTAGTAAACATGGAAAATGTCAATGTCACTTTTAAATTAGAATTACAACTTAAATTTCTACTATAAAGCATCTCTCCAGTGTGTTCATGTTTTTACTCTCAGATGTCCGACTTCGTCAGACTGAGCAGAAGAAATGTGGCTCCACATATGGCTTGTGTGGCTTTGTATAGATACTGATAATAGAGGAGATGTATAAACATTATAAAAGTGCCTCATGTTTGTGTTCTCCATCAGGTATGAAAAGCCAGAATGTGACAGTGTGGCTCGTTCTCGAGACTCAGAGATGGAAGATCCTTTTAGAGACAGAGATCTGACAGGTAAGCAGGACAGTTGAAATCTCACGATTTGTGTACTTATGCACTATTGTACGTCGTTTTGTAGTATAAATAGTGTGAGTAGTGTGTTTGTACTGAAAATTATATCAAGAAGATGAAGTGCACCACAAATACCAGGATAATGCACTTAATTATCCACCCAAAAAGTGTGGAATGGTGGATACTTTGTGCACTTAACTCTTTCCCTGTCAGCATTTTTGATCATCAAAATGTCCCCAGAATATTTTATTGTATGAATATCTGAACATGTGATATGCCTCTGCTTTTAAACAAAAAAGCTTCATGCATTCTTTATTTATCAACTCTTGAATGTGGGTAAGTTTCATAAAAAAGCAACATTTTGAGCAAAAAGCTTGAAGTGTAGCTTGAAAGCTAGAAATGTAGACATGCCCTAGCGGCAGCAAATGTAATTTGCAGCCAGGGTCGTCTAGCAACTCTCCATTGGCTTGCGAGCTTGAAAAACCAAACTCTAGTCAGGCAATCACATCATGTATCGAGTTGGTGAGCGGGCTTAACAATGACAGCAGAGTTGTGACAGTTCCTTGTGCTACTTCGAATGCTACTACTTTGGCCGCGACTCTGGAAGACTTGGAGTTAAGCTTTTCATTGAGAAAAGAACAAAGAATGGCACTGAAGTCATTCTTAAAAAAGGAAGATGTGTTCAGAGTTTTGCCGACCAGTTACAGCTCTGGTTGGTGGTTGGTTGTAGCGCTATCCTATTGCGTGTAGGGGGAATTTGAAAGACAACCATTTATCCCGCCCCTCGGATTGAGCCCTGCCAACGGTGTGTTCCCAGACCCAACATCTTGATGTGGGTCTGGCTTGTCAGGCTTCAAAAAGCTGAGAAAAATTGCATTTTTGATTAGATCTTTGATTAGCAAATCTTGATTTGATTCAACACCCCCAAAACGTCCCAGTCCTATAGCTCGTCCTGGGTCAATATTTTATTCAGTAACATTAGGCAGTTTTGATTTAAATGCGGTTAATGTTGACAATTGCATTATTTTACGTATGCATCTGCTTACATATGATATTGCTCGTTTCTGCTTCTCCTGTGTTTTGGTCAGGAGATACTGTACTCTTTCAGAAGATGCATAATAGCACCTCCTACTGTATAACAGTGAAAACATGGCAAGCCAGAAATTTGTCAATGGCAGGTTTGCCAACTCACGGATTTGGTGAGACACACGCTTTCAAGCGCTGTCTCACACTCACTCTGCCCAGATAAATCTCCAAACCTACTTTTGATATGAAACAAAGTTCAAGCTTTTAATTTTTTAAAAGTTTTAATACGAAATTCAAACAATGCCATTTTGGCACACTTAATGTGGCATAACAGTTAAAGTTGATTTATTAAGTCAACCACATTTACAGTATCATTTTATTATGTAGAGCGATGGAGAGGCAACATTGTTACAAACTAGTGTAGATTAAATCTCACGAAGGCAAGAGAGAACTAGGAACAGGAACTTTAATAGACAAACTCAGGAACACTCAAACACACCAGTATACGAGAACGGCGACGGACCAACACTGAGGGCTTAAATACACAGGGTATAGAAGGTGATGAATAGACTAATTAACAAGACACAGCTGGGACAAGTGAACTCATGACAATGGTGGGAAAACTGAACAAAGGAACAAAACGCAAAGACAAGCAAAACAGACTAGACATGTAACATAACGCCCCCTCCGAGTAGGCGCATCCTCGCGCCTTAACAGGAACATCTGAGGAGGGAGGGGGCTCTGGAGGAGGGCGTGGACACAAACAGGAAAAACAAAGTCCAAAGGCACGTACAACAGTTCCTAGGGGTGTGGAAGGAGGGAGGAGCCAGTGGGGAGCCTGGAGCAGGAGCCAGATGGCACATAGACCAGCCAGGATGAGGCCCCAGGGCAGAGTTGACGGTGATGAGCCATAGAGGAGTCGACTTGGAGGCAGACGACACCCCAGTGATGGAGCCACTGGAGGAGCTGTCAGGTCGATGAGCCCATGCAAGACCGGAGTCCCAGGAGACCTGAGGTGAAGCCGCGGTGACGAGCGTTCGAGGTGGAGCCAGAACACCACAGGACAGAGGCTGAGCCAGTGCGACCGAGGACAACGGCAGAGCTGAGGGGAAGGCGGAGCCAGACGAAACCAAAGGTGTAGGCAGGTCGACGACTGACCAAGGAGCCCGGAAAAGCTGTATGGCCAAAGGTGTCCGGTGGAGCCGAGGGAGGGAGGAGCCATGGTGTAGCCGAAGTGTCGACGGGCCACGGTGGAGTGTAGGGCAAAGAGTCTGGCAGTGACTCTCAGAGTCGGATAAGACTGTTGGACAGAAGACCCGAGGCAAGTCCACACTGCATGTGAGAGGAGCAGAGGGGATGAAGGACAGCAGTGTAGGCAGGGCTGAGGAACTGACTGACGAGGTGGGAGAGGGAGGCTGAGTGGGAGTTTTGAAGACTTAGGAGAGACAGGGAATACAGGAAGCACTGGAGACACGGGGGACTGGGGATAGCCTCTCCAAAAAAAGTCAATAACATCCTCCTTGAAAATGCCCCGTAATTCCTTGAGGTAACCGCCAGAGGTCCTCATTACTTCTGCCGCAGCGGGGTGGTGGGCAGGGCTCCCTTCCCAGCCCTCAAGCTCCACTAGTACCCCCTCCTTAACACACAATGTTGCCGGCTTACGCATGTGGTCAGATCCTCGTTGTGGTCCAGGCTCCGGGGCGACGACTCCTCTCCACCTCTGCCTGGGTTCGGGCTCGTCGAGCGCGGCAGGCTGCTCTCCATGGTCTGCCACGGGCACAGGCAACTTCCTCGTGCCGGTCGTGGAGGGTGGTAGATGGCTGGTCTCTGGCGGTGGTGGAGTGGGACTGGTACCACTGTCCTCCTCAGAGGGGCCGATGGTGAAGGGCGAGTTATTTACCAGTACCCACTCCACAAAGGCGGCAAAATCATCCTCGGGACCGCTGGAACGCAAGCCTTCGACCGCTCACTCAGGCCGCCATGGTAGAAAACACAGAGCAAGCGGTCTGGGAAGTGCATCTGCCACGCAAGGTCCAAGAAGTACCGTGTATGCACTTCCAGCGGATGGTCTCCCTGCTCCAGGCAGAGCAGACAAACAGCAGGAAGGGCCATGGGAAACAGGAAAAAAACTGTTTTGGTCCATCAATCTGTTACAAACTAGTGTAAATGAATCTCACAAAGAAACTTTAATAGACAATAAACTCAGGAACACTCAAACACACCAGTATACAGGAACGTTGACAGACCAACACTGAATGAAACTGAGGGCTTAAATACACAGGGTAAACAAGATGATGACTAGACTAATTAACAAGACACAGCTGGGACAAATTAACTCATAATGACAATGGCGGGAAAACTGAACAAAGGAATAAACTCAAAGACAAGCAAAACAGACTAGACATGTAACAATTGTTAACGTTAATTTTAATGTTTTTCTTGTATTTAGCCCTCATGTATTCCTTACTAATTGGTCACACTCATACTCATTGGTGGTCAAATGTGACCATACACCTTAACTACTTTTTGAATTAAATAAATGTTGTATATTTTAGTTTAATATATTTATTGAATATTTTGAGGAGATATTTTGGTACTAAATACTATTTGTGCTATAATTATGGTCCATTAATGACCACTTAAAATATTTTTCTTCTAATATTTTTTTATTATTTATATTACAATTAGTGTAGTAATTATGGTTAAAATAGAGATGCAAGGTAAATTAGAGTCATTTTGTGGCTGGAAGAATAATCATTTTCATTTGTAATGCCATTACCCACTAGGTGCCTGTATGGCTCTTTAACAAATATACATGTTGCTCAAAAAGTATTGCAGATCATAACTGCTTGCTTATTTTAGGTTTTGCATTTTAATAAATATTTAGACATGATCAAACACTAGATTTCTTTAAATGTGAAATTTTAAAATGTTAATAATTTACATCCTAATAATAATACTCATATAAGCACACACAAGTTAATATCAATGAATGCAAACAAATATAATTTAACCCAAGAAAAGTTTAAAATAGTGCTAAAAGGCAAACTTATTTTTCCTTATATGTACAATAGGCTATATACATATAAACTGATACTGAATCAAGATCGAAATCGATATTTCCACCCCCCCAACCAAAAATTAAAAAATAGGAGGAGGGTAAAAGAGGAGGAGTCGGACTCCAATGACAAACCAGCTTTCTAATGCCGGGTTCCGACTACACAATATTTTTGTCTGTCAGATTGTGATTTTGACTCCTAAATTCTTGTCGTGATTAAGAAACATGTCCAACTACATGTTGCTTCCCGAACAATTATCGCTTGTTGTCTTTAACCACATGCGTGATGTCATCGAGAAAGCGGAACTAGCGTCTGACTTCCGGAAACAAGAGAATAAACAAACAATGGTTGTACTAGCTTTATGCTAATGCCAGTACTCACCAGGTTGCTCTGCTATCGTTTGCCAGCAATTATCTTTTTTCAGTCTGTCGTTATAGTCTCTTGAGGAAACAACAGGAATATTGTTGCCATAGCGCCACAAACCTTTCCTCCATTGCTCTCTTTCTCTCCTTCATTTCGCCATGTTTAAAAGCTGTGCACGGAAGAGCTTCTTATTGGTCAACGTTGCAGATGCTAGTCTTTCTGTCGGGACGTTGTGAAGCATTGCAGACGCAGCGTCGTTTGTCGTGCACTATGACACACTATACTAGATAAAACGATCGATTCTTGCATCCCGTACACTAGACAAGAAGCCGCATCACGTCATTAACATTCAAACACATAGTTTTCTGTGTATGCACATAGGAACCACCACTGTATATTGTGCATTTTCGTGAGACATTTAATTCTATGTGGCTTGAAAAAAAAACTATGCTTCATATAGAGAGCTATAATAATATTGAACATTCTCTGTATGTTTGTGGTTTTTTTTTTTTTTTTTTCAAATACCAAACTTTAGATTCATTGATGCCACTTTGTTGATTCTTGAAGTGAACTGAAGTGGTGTTGAGATTCACTGTTTGTGTGCACTGGTGTGAGATACTGGTGAGTTGTCCTAGCCACGGAATGGCATTTGTTATCTGGTGTGCAACCGGCTTAAAGGGATAGTTCAACCAAAAATGACCTGGCCTTGCTATAGAAGCTGGTTTACGCCATGGAATAAAACAATTTAAAAGATCATTGAGACTTTATATCTCACAATTGCAACTTTATATCATGCAATTCTGACTTTATAACTCACATTTGCAAGTTTATATCTCATATTTCTGACTTTATATCTCACAATTGTGAGTTTATATGTGATATTTTGACTTTATAACACATAATTGCTACTATTTCATGCAATTGTGACTTTATTTTAAATTAAATTTCTTTCTTTTTTTTTTGTGGCGGAAAGAAGCTTCCATATTCCATATTGCTAATACATTTCTCTACACTTGAATTCTTTTATGCTATATTTTCATTTTCCTTGACTATGTTGCCTACAAAAAAAAAAAAAAAAAAAGAGTATGGATTTCTTTTTGTGCTTGCTAATAATGTTTGACAAATGGTTACAAGAATATGCAGTACCACATGTTAGCATTTAAAGGTGGTTTTCCCTTGAAATATTAGGCTTTCGCTCATTCCAGTTCTTTCCTGGGTTTCTCGCTTCTTTCCCTTTCATTTAGATTTCATTGTAACTCCTTTTTAATTCCCCATCTGGTAAGTTTACAGAGTAAAACATGGCTCCTGACTGGGTAACAGATGTGTGGAGTGGTTTATGATGGCGTGGACCACTGGGGAGGACAGCAGCGGGGGGCCGAGAGGTGCTGTCAGTGCCCGGGGGGACTTCAGTCAAATTATTTTGATGTACTATCCTTGGGTGCAGCCTGGCACCAAAGCAAAGAGTCTTGGTTTCATCCTTTCAACACAGAAATGGGTGGGAAAAAAAGAACTTTTGGATAGTTGTATTATAACCATTTCCACAGGCCAAATTTCACTCCAAGACCTACTTGTAGTATCATCATACTCATGCAAACAAACTTATGACTGATCCGGGCTTCACACAAGCTGGCTTTATGAAGAATACATCTGCCGAATATAGTATGGGAAGTTTGACAAGATGAGTCTGATTCCATATGTTCTAATTTAACACATGGGCTGAGAAGCACTGAGCCGGCACGTCATCACACTTGTCCAAACCTTACAGATACTAATTGAAGTCACCTGGTAAGCCACAGGGCCCCACCTCCCATATTGCCCTGAACCAGCAACATTAGAGTGAGGACGACACGAGAAAACCAAAATTAACCAAAGTGAAAATGTAAACTGAGATTATTTTATTACATTCTTCTGTTTCAAGTCACCCTTTAAGAGACACAATTAAGGCCGAAACATTGACTCAAGTCGAGCACGCCATTGCAGCTAAGCATCTGGGACAGTTAAAAAAGCTCTACCCGAGGTGTTCAGAAATGTGTCGTAAAAATTTTACCGGGCTGTGGTGGTCTGCGAAAGTGCCCTCATCACCTTGTCGCTCGATAGCTTATTTGCTACTTTACATTTCACACATGAACTCGAGCATTTGCAAATGCTAACATCTTCTGTTTGGCATGTTTTGTTGATTACGTTATCTTTGAACTGCTGAGCCTGAGATCAGCGTTGACATTTATATTCGAAACAAAGATCCGTATTGCATTATGTTGTATTTTTCATTAGGACAGTTTAATACATTATTAATTAACATTTTAATGTTGAAATATCTCTTTTTTGCGCTGCTGCAAGACTAAATTGGAATGCTTGTGGTTATGCGTATCTATCTTTAAATGTTACAGGGTGTCCAGACGGAAAGAAAGTGGAATTCATAACCAGCCTGTTGGATGCCCTTACTACTGACATGGTGCAAGCTATCAACTCACCAACCCCCTCTGGTGGTGGGAGGTAAGAACTTAATAGTAATGCATTATTTACAGATGCCATGCAACGCATGCATTTTAGTGAAAATAAATAGCATTTCATTTAAATCATCTCATAAGATATGAACCAAAAACAAGTCTAGTCTTGATCGGACCAGCATTGATTAACTAGATAGGAATATACAGTATATTTTGTAGTAGTTCTTACTTGTTCAAAACGTCACACCACATTATTGGAGTTGGCCTGACACATTTTCCTCAACTTCCCATATCACTCTGGCCAAGGGCGTTATGCATTCAAAGTCTGAACACAGTAAATCAATAAATTTTATCATGTTTTAATTGTAATTCTTCAAAAGAGGTATCATTAATGTCCACATAGGACAAACAGTTCTGCAAGTTATATGCTGGTTTTGCAGTTTTGTGTATAGAATACAATTCATTTCATCCGAGTGTGATGCAATCAGTATCTTTTTATTTGCTTCTGGTGAAAAAGTTATAAAAGAACTGTGTGTGCCAATACCATTCCTGCTTTTCTCCTAAGCCATTTCCAATCTCTTTTCTCTCACTGTCACAAAAAAAAAAAAAAAATGTATATGAAAAATAAATTTGACATATTAAAAGTATTATACAGTACATTCCTCCAACTGTGATTGTTTCTGCTCCAGGTTTGTTGAGCCTGACCCAAGCCACACACTGGAGGAACGGGTGGTTCATTGGTACTTTGCCCAGCTCGATAATAATGGCAGTTACGATATCAACAAGAAAGAGATGAAGCCCTTCAAGCGCTATGTGAAGAAGAAAGCCAAACCCAAACGATGTGCCCGCAAGTTCACCGATTACTGCGACCTTAACAAGGACAAGACCATCTCCCTTCAAGAACTCAAAGGATGCCTAGGAGTCAGTAAAGAGGGTATGCAGTTTTTCTCAATGCATTTATGATATAAAAACAGATGATAAATTACATTTGCTAGTCTAAAGGAACTGGAGTGGTGATGTTGTGCTTTGGTGGAACCACATTTGGCAAGGTTATTAGGGAAGTTACTTAATTTCCCCTGGTACTTCCTGTTTCATTGAATGCACAATGAAAGTTGGTGTTCCTACCAACTTCCTACCAATTTGATATGGTGGAGTGAGTAGTTTCTGGTAATAGTATTTACATTGCAAGGGAAGATATACAAGAATAAAGGTTTGACTGAAAGTATTTGTAAATTAATTAGTAAACAATTTAATGTAGATGCTATTCTCCAGGTTGTTTCATAAGCTTTCTGCATTTAAGCTCCTGTAGACAAAAAAAAAGTGTTAAAAGTAGTTAGTCAATCATTAAAGGTGCAATATGTAGGATTTTTGCTGTAAAATATTTTCAAAAACCACTAGGCCAGTGTTATATATTTTGTTCAGTTGAGTACTTACAATATCCCAAGTGTTTCCAACTATTTGTAAATCGTGAGAAAATTTCCATTTTAACCAATGAACCGAGACGTGTGAGGGAGTCGCTTGTCAATGGCGTCATATCTGCGGTACCCTCGGTTTCCACTTTTACTGCTGTAGAATCCATACAACAGACGTGGACAACTGCGTAACATCTAGCGGCACGCTGTAGTAGTTTCATTCAAACATTATGGAAGTAGTTCGGTAGAATGAAATGTCCTCATTTCTTTGTATCCCCCGGGACTCGTGCGTGTGGCACTGATATACGTCTCTTATTAGTAATCACGCCCTGCTTCATACCTCAGTCATTAGGCATAAATATTATTAGATCCGGTATGAAACGGTATGACGACAAGTTCCATGATTCCACGCTCATTCACTGCGTCATCAATCTACACCTTTGTTACTGTTTTAAGGAGGTTAGCGACCCCTAGCGGCGACAAAATGGGCCCTCAATCTCACAGTTGTAAGTTTATTGCTCACAATACTTCATTTCACAATTCACTTCTAAGTCAGAAACAAGGCTTAGTGTTCATACGCAAACCCCAGACATGTGGGTAAATAAGGCAGAGGAAAGACAACTGAAAAACGTTCTTTATAATCTCAAGTTCTGAGCAGTGATTGTATAATCAAATACTGGCACAGTGACATCTTTGTGAGATTCAGTAGTTGCTGACTACTGGAAAAATCAATAGGAGAAACACTTGTCTGGGAAAACATGTTACTCTGATCTTTTTCTTATGATTAACTGACATCTGTCTGTCTTGTATGTTCTCTTTGCAGGTAGCACTACAATCAGCAGCAGTCAGGGGACAAGGCAAGGGACAAATTTGTTCAGTAAGGCCTGACTAATTGCTTTCGCACTAACATTTGCCTGCAGAGAGCAGAAATTATAATATATTAACAATATGAATAGAGAGCAAGCAATGTAGTGAACAATATAAACCTTGGTGTTTTAAAATGGAGACGGCATGAATGATGCATCTTTGTGGCCACCCACATTGTGTCTGCGTTTGTGTGTGCATGTATTCTTTGAGAGCTGGATTCAATAGATGATTACTTTAATCATAGTTTTTCATGGTAGTCAGGGTTGAGTCAGAAGTGAACTGTTCTCAGAGAATAATCAGGGCCTAAAAAATAGCAGATAAAAAGAAAGTGACATCATTACTGAAAGTAATTTGGTGGAAAATTGACATTCAACTCCTAGAGACTGTTGCGCTGTCATCTATCTCAGGGAGGAAAATATGAATCTTTGCTCGTAGGCACTTTTTTAGTTGACAAGAAAGTGCAAATAAAATAACAACATGTGGAAACTGTTGTCAAAACCTTTAATAACATTACAATAAGTACACTATTGTATAACAATGGTGTGAGTTCATGCTTTAGCTGTTGGACGGACACACAGCTGGACGGAAACACCAAGATGCGCATAAATCCTAAAAATTCTTAAACGTATGCGCTTGTTTGTGTCTGAAAAAAACTTTTATCCGATAAGACGTGCATAAACTACAATGGAAATAAATTCCTCGATGCGCATCAAAAAAATCATGTGACTTTGTGCAATGGGACGGCATAACTGGACTAACCAGCAGCATCTGTCTTTTTGCACAGCATCTTGAAATGCTGTTTTGGTTGTTCTGAAATGCCTGTGCAAAGTCTGCCATCAACGTGGTTAATTACCTTCCAGAACTGTCTTACACGACTGCGTGCCTCTGAACGCAAGATAGCCTAACACATGTATTGCGTGTTGTCTGCACGCTCTGAAACATAAGTAATTTATTATATACAGTGGCTTCTCCTACTTTTTTTGTGAAATTTACAGCAATACCAGTTTATCAGGAAGTAACAATTTTGTATTCTTCGAATCGCTGGATAGAAACGCTGCTTTATTCGCAAATGTTTTATGCGATAATTCGCAACTTTGGATGGAAACGTTGCTAATGTGACAAACCTTCTGATTAGCAAGTAACTTCCACTGCTGTCGGGCGGAAACCTTTTTTCCATAAATCATTACTATTAGTCATGGGATAGGAACCAGTCGAGGGTGAATCAGGGTGGTGGAGGGATGCTGAAAACTGTCGAGGAACATAGGTGAGCTGGCTATAGGCCTCCTCTCATGCTGATTGGATTGAACGGGTTCCTCCCAAACTTTGTTAATATAACATAATTAAAACCTCTATTGTGAATTAATTGCGGTATACAGTTTGGACCGTCTCTACTTGTATACAGTGCAACGGTAAATAAAGAACTGGTTATTTGAATAAATACAGTTTACTTTACTCAAGAAACACTAAAGGCAATTTTTTAATGTATTTGAGGAGCTGTGAAAGGTGTCTTAGTCTAGCATTTGTCGTCAAGTCATAGCAAGTACAGTCTTAAATAGCCTGTGTGTATTGCTTCGTCTTTAATAACATGAGATTTTGGCCAAATTACAAAAAATGAGTTCCCACATAGCTACAGTAAACTTTATAACCTGTAAGTTGATGAAAACATTACGCGATGCACCCCATTTTGTCCGAAACACGTTTGTCCGAAATTCTAGAAACTTGCTGGTCAAAAACCTTGTAACTCCATTTGTGCTTGATTTTTGTAAAATGTTAATAATATATTGCCTAACCAAAAAAAAAAAAAAAAAAATCACAGTTTGGATATAAATAGGCAAATGCTTAAGAGTCTATGATTGGATTATTATTGCAGTGGTTATGTTTCTAGCATGTTGTATGTTTGGCAACAGTTCTTTCAACCCTGATTGAAAGTCTTTGGGATGTTCTGGAGGAGACGTTACGAGTGCTGGACTCTTGTATTGACAATAGATTTTGACCAAAATAATTATACACCTCTTGATGGAAATATTTTTTGAAAAACTACACACTCCATCAATTAGGGTTATTTAAATCCAAACAGCCCGGGTAGACACATGCAAGTGTCTGACCATATATAAAGTCACAATATCAACTTTGGCAACGCAGTGTTTAATTAGTAGGTGTTTCCTGAAGGTAGGGTTTTTGGACATACAAGGTTTCCACCAGACAGTGACGATATAGAATGCTGGTATGAGTTATGAGATAAAAATTAGGCAATCGGTTACATAGATTTTTTTAAGTTAAGAAATTAAAGGTTTAAGTAAGCAGAACTTGCAGACTTTTAATTTTTAAATTAAAATGATCAACTTAAATATTTTTAATAGTGGAAACTTTAACTAGCTTTAACCTAGTAGTAAATGTTACCTTGTTAATTGGTAACACTATGCTTTGATAGCATTAGCATAGCATAGCACTTGTTAAATGATTGCAGCAATATAGAACATTTAACATACTGTATGTCTGTATAAACGCCCCGGCCCGCCCAAAATCCAGAAGAAACTCTACAGCAGCTAACATGGCAAACATTAAACACTACAAAGCAAATTAGCATGAGAGCGCAATTCCATGAAAGCGCAGATGGGAGTGGACAGTTCTGCGCGTGAACTACTGATGACGTGCAAATTAATGAACACAGACACAGCCGGATCATTTCCGTAATGACCAGCGCAATCTACCCATTAGCGTCTGGTTTAAGACATGTTTTTTGGCTGGTAAATAATGGCACAAACACCAGTAAATTGACGAATGCAAACCTTTGTGAATCACCTCGCATGATTCATTTAAATACTCTCCTCCCATGAATTTTTCAACGCTAATTCATCACTGTGCGTCTTTAGTAAATCCTGACAGTAGTTTTTTAACGCCCAAAAGAGGGTTTGCGCTGGCGCAAGCTGTTAGTAAATCCTCCCCTAAATGTCCCACTTAACCTTTATCTTGCACAAAAAAACGTCATATAACACTTAATTTTAGCATTTACTCTCCCTTTTGAGTGTCATGGCAAAGCATGCTGGGAAATAGAAATCCCAGCCCAGTTTCGGTTCAATTTAAATTTGTCTAAATTAAAAAAAACAAGTTCATAAAACTCAAAACAATGAAACAGTTCAGATTACTTAAAATGTGTCAGTTTTGTTAACTCAAAAGAAAAAGAAAGTTCTACTCATAAAAGTTAACTAATTTGTTTAATTTGAGTTGTCTCTACTCAAACCAATTCATTATTTTGAGCGTTAAGGTTTACAGTGTAGCTAACAAAGTGAGCCAAGTGTCCTGCATTATTGACTATGCAAAGCAAATTAAATAAGATGTGCTTTTTGCCCCCACAATGGTGTAGTTAGGTAGGTCATGCACCAACTAAATTATGGTGAACAGCACTTGGGTTAGAGCTTGGAAGCAACTACTTAACCTCAGATAACTAGGCCGGATGGCGCGGTAGCCCACAATCCACCTGATCCTCCAATGATCGAGTCAAAATAATGCTACATCCCATCATTAGCTGCACCAGAAGTTCTGCCACTCCATCACTGGCCATGAGACTTGCTACTTATGTTACTTATTACAAGAAGACATCCCGTCTAATAGCTTTTGTTGGACAAAAGTTGCAGGTTTGGAGTTACTCACTTCTCCTCAAACACATCATTTGTTCTGCTTCAGAGATAAGCAATGACAAGTGCATTAGTAAGTCTGTAAAATGTTTCCAACCTCGTAAATCTAGTAGGAGAAAACGATTTCCAAAATAACCACAAGGAGTCATGACCCTGGGCTTTTTTTACTCTTTTCCGTTTTATATATCGCAAAATATAAATTTATGGTGCTGTCATGATTTTGCTGTATATTACCGGGTTATGAGAAGGAAAGTGTGGTTTTAATATTAACCCTGATGTGCTTCTCCATATCGGCCTCCTTTGGGTTTGTGGTTCTCTAAAGTGGAACTTAAGGGGAGAAATTATTTATCTAAATGCTATAATTCAGTGTGTCCAGACCCACCTGTTTCTCTTTGCTAAATTACAGCATGAGGTTTAATTCATTGGGCTCCTGTGTGTAGACGCTCAGAAGTCATGCGCAGCTTTATAACTGGTTTGAATAAGACTTTGTGGCACCATTTACTTCACATTTGATTAGTGGTAGTCTTCAGTGATATTTTCTTTAGAGCCAGAGAAAAAATACACTTATTTGGAAGCACGACTGTTTATTTGAAATGATGGCAACTGTAATAGCTCTGAGACCGAGACTGTCTCACTTGTTTTTTTAATTTTTCTACAGTTTCAGAGACAGAGACGCAGAGCAGAAAGCAGAGACGTTCTGTCTCATAGAATGATGACAAGTCGCTCTCTCGCTCCTTTGCGCTCACTGTCTGACTTTGCCAGCCATAATGTTTTGCTCGTAGTTAGGTGTTTAGCGTTTGATGACAGACTCACTAGCCCACTAGCACCGTTTCTCGCCAGCTCACTCTCCGACCAGTGGGATTCCCTTGTTATTAGCTGCTGTTTACCCTGGCTTGTGGGTTCTGGTAGCCTAGCAGAGTCCCACCAAGGACCCAGCGAGGGCTGAGCTCATGTGTTTACCCTGGCGCTGCCCACTTCAACCTAAAAACAGTGGCCCAGGAGCGGGCAGAAAGTCAGGCCCAGTGGACCGTGACTAGCACTGCCAAGATAAACAGCTGCTTGGTTTGGAGAGCTGAGGGGGCTTCTCCTGCCCACAGCCAAAGAGTTTGCTTTTCGACACCCCCCTCCCATTTGTTGATGAATTGGGCCAAGCTTCTCCTAAAAGACAGTTTTATGTCTTGTCGCTTAAAGTGTACTGGAAGTAAAATTGATGAGTCTGATGTAGTCGGGATTTGGGACCGTGCACTGCCAAAATATCTACAACGTGATGAGAGCCAATGGACATTTCCTTCATCTGGCTGTGGCTGTTTGACAATGAATGTATGACAAATAGTAACATTTATTTAGTTACAATACCAGTTACTGCAATCCAGATGCCAGAATTATCTCTTTAAAATGCTGATGATGCTCCTTACTACACTGTGGATCTGTGGTATCCAGGTGTCTTCATCTGGATATATGGTGTTTATATTAAATGTGTTCAGCAGCCTCTGTACAGTACATTAATTTGATTAGTAATCTCAAACATTGACACTGATGAGCACTATTAGACAGCTTAGCACTATGACAGATTTATTCAAAGTAAAAACAGAATGACTATGTAATATAGTTAGGGTTTGGTAACGAACTCGGTACTTTTAAGGGCACCGACCGAATTACGGCAGTACTACGGAGTACCGATTCACATTAAATCAATCGGTGCCACATTTCGGTACCTGAGAACACATCTGGTGATATAGACTATGAATATTAAACCGCAAAAAGACTATTTAAATATGAATCCTGCATATCTCTGTTTGAATGAATGCCGCAGATGCACGGTTTAATTTACCTCACACACACACACTGAATCGCTCGTGACACTCGCGTGTTTCCATCTCTGCCATGTCATATGAGGACATCATCTCAAGTCATTTCAAGAGCCGCTCTGAGAGTCACTTCAGGAGCATTTTACCGTTTAATTTGAGAAAAACTACCGTCATATCATCAACACACAGAAACTCGAAGGTCTTCATGGCAACCCGTCAAAATAAAAGTTCGGTTTAACTTGACCAATATATTACTGTTGTACAGTAGAGTTTAAATGCGTCTCAGTGTAATAATAATAAATTATCAAAACTTTATTTTTAAGTAATAAATACATTTTTCTTACATGTTATAATTTTAACAGTATAAAGCTCAGTTGTGCAGCACTTTGTTTGACAAAAGTTTAATTAAATTAAAAGATAAATGAAATGAATGTTTTATGCCTTCATTTGATTACCAGAAAATATGCAACACGGAATTTGTTTAATTAACTTACAGTTTCTTTACAGTTATTGAGGTAAACATCGAAAAAGGTACCGTCGGTTAAAATGTGAACATAGTGCTAAGAATATGTTAGCAAAATGCTCCTTTCTAGAATGAATTGTTAGCTGACTAACGAGTTTATGATTATTTGAAGACTTTTCTGAGGTAAATGTAGCATTACATGACATGTTTTGCAAGCTGTTTAATTGATGTCTTTCTGCGGTTGAAACACTGATTGAGCGATTACATTAGATATGATATGGATTTTGGTAAGTTGTACTCGATCTTTCAACATGCATTCTGATGTTCATTCATGTTTATTTTGTGCTATAACTAGTAGTAAGCGGAAGAGATGACGAGTTTGCCATTTCGCATAAACTTCTTTTAAGGAACGGCAAAATGGTATTTATTGTTTCAATTACTTAATAAAATGGATAGCATTTGAAATCTGAGACATTGTTTTATATCAAAAGTAACAAAGAACAAAGCTTATTGTGATTTATTGGATGGGAGGCACAATACAAAGTTATTTTATCAATGATATGAAGTGTTGTTGCTTTGTTAAAAGTTACATCACTGAGGAACAGATGTAACTTTATATATAATATATATAGTATATATATATATATATATATATATATATATATATATATATATATATATATATATATATATATATATATATATATATATATATATTTTAAATATGCTATTCACTATCAAACCATCTCTCACACAGGCATTCTTTTCGTTGTATGTAAGAAACTCGAACTAAACGCACTAATTATTAGTCTCTAATGCACGGGTAAGCTTTTATGTCTTTGTTGGAAATTAAGAGGGCTCTTAAAACAGGGGTGGGCCATCCTTCAAGGCTAATTGTTTAATATCACTATATGGGACCCACCTGCTCTGCACATTTCTACAGATTCTACCAGTGCATTGTAACACTTATTTTGGTACTTCCTCTCATTAATGCAGTTTAAAGCAGCATATTTAAGATAGCATGCATGCCACTGTTTTTGAGCTTTAAGTAGTAAAAATAGCCAGTTGCTTTTGGATGGACAAAAACTAGATGTCAGACTGTTTTAGTGAGCTGGAAAATACATCAGTTTGTTTGCTTTCATTTTGACAGCAGACATGCGACTCGACTCTTATTTCTTGCGTTAGAAAGAGGCTTTGTTTGTACGTGCCATTAGCCTTGTGAAAAAGACGCTTTAAGCATCTGGCTGGGAAAATGTTGCAGACACACTGATTTGTTGCATCTTAGTCATTTATGATAATTATGGATGACATCATGGTGATGTTTTCTATGGAGTATGCAAAAAAGGAAGGAGACTATTTGCTCACTTGGGAAATTTGGCACTGTCTGGGAGTGAATCGCCCTCGCTTTTTTTATGTCCTTTTCTGTAGCCTTTTGTATACAAGCACAAGTCTAACCTAGGTTTATTGTATGTTGAGATGATATAGCATTTGCTTTCAATTTCCTGTTTTTGCAGTGCCCAATATTTTTTGTGATCCAGAAATGCAGGTTGCAGGTCTGAGAGCAAGTAAAAAACACCTCAACACCTCAGCAAATGTCTTGCCAATGTCTCTTTGCCATCTCAGCCAATGTCCTGTTAATTATTTTGCACATTATTGGGTCATTATTGGATTTATGGTCATATTAATACATTTCAGTGTTTGATTTTATGGACATTTTTGTTGACGTTTGAGTTCTAAACACTATTGGTACTGCATTGGGATGCCACTTAATCCCCAATATAAAGTCTTTACGACATTATATACTCCTTATTAAAACCTGATTTTGCAGAAAACTAGTAGTACCCCTCTAAATGTTGTGCAAATCATGCACAATTTTTTTATATCAGCATCAGTGATACCTTGTTGCACACCTTTTCTGCCACCAGCCAGTAGCCTACCCCTCCAGGTCTCCAATGTAAGTCCTAATCAGAGATCAGCAGTCAGGTAAGGCAGCTCTCAGACACACTGGATCTGGTTTCCCCGGCCTTTATCAGATGAGGGGGACGGGGGTGAGCAGGGAGAGGCTTTGTGTCCTTAATGGCACAGTCATTTCATCACTTTACCGCTCTGAAAGAGTAGAGGCCAAAGTGGAGCCTTTTTCTGGTGCCTGTTAATTGCCGAAGGGAATTGGGCTTTGGAGAAGAATGAGTATGCAGACACTGAGAGCTAAAAGAATTCTCCATGCTAACGGACAAACAAGACATACTCTCAAATTCGCCTCAAAAATGCCCCCACAACTATGTTTAATAGGTATGTTTGCTGTAGGGAAACTATATATATATAAATACTGTATGATTTAAAACAGTTTAACCACAGTTAAAAACTTCCTGATAATTTACTCACTCCCGTGTCATCCAAGATGTTCATGTCTTTCTTTCTTCAGTCGAAAAGAAATGAAGTTTTTTGAGGAAAACGTTCCAGGATTTTTCTCCATTATAATGGATTTCAATGTCAACCAACGGGTTGAAGGTCCAGATGAATGCAGTTTCAAAGAGCTTCGAAGGGCTTCAGAGGCTCTGCCTGATCCCAGATGAGGAATAGGGTCTTATCTAGTGAAACAATCTTATCTAGCAGTCATTTTCAAAAAAAAAGAAAAATTTTTTTTTAGTTTTTAACCTCAAATGCTCGACTTCGGTGATGCATGACATCATCATGTCGGAAAGGTCACGGCCATGATGTAGGTGGAAGTACCAACCCAGTGCCGAAAAACTCAATTTCATGTTCTCCTCCAACTTTAAAATTGTCCAACATTGTTGTTTTACCTTTATTTTTGTAAAGGGCATTTGATTTAGCCTTACTGCGTTCATTTTAACACCTGGGTCGGTACTTCCACCTACGTCAAGGCCATGACCTTTCTGATGTGATAAAGCACAACACTGAAGTCGAGCATTTGAGTTTGACAGTGCTTATTGTGCTTAAACAGTCATATACACACAATATAATGCCTTGGCGAGTATTCACATAAACACAGTCAGGTATGTTTTAAGTGAATTTAAACAGTTAAGAAAAAAACGCACGTGTAACAGTAAAATGGATCCGTGTGTCAGGTCTTAAAGTGACAGCAGCATAATATACCTGCTGCCAAATAATATTAAAGTCCCAGTGAACCGGAAGTTGTAACTGACTTTATTTCAGTACCGTATTTCCAAGTGAAAGGGAATATTGAATAGAGGGCAGGGTTTTACTTCAGTGCTCCACCCCTCCATCTCACACTCATAGCAGACTAACGGCTGGAGGGGAGTGGTTAAGCATTTTCAAACCCAAGCCGTCAAACTGCCGTCATCGGAAACGGAACGCCATTCCAGACTGGAAGTTACTTTTCAGATTTTGATTAAAGATTACCACGACAAACTAGTTTTTGTCGTTGTATTAACTTGCACAGATTAATTATTCACCCTAAAACCTGTAACGTGTGCTAACAAAGTAAATAGGGTCAATTTTGATTTCATGAGGACTTTAAAAATATCTATATGGAAGTTTTCCCCATGGTATCAGTGTCAAGATTGTGGCCAGTGAAAATGCTGAGTGGCTAGGAACTTTGGAAAACCACTAGCCACAGTGGCTGGTGAGCAAAAAAGTTAATGTCAAGCCCTGAATACGCTACTGTTAGCGTTTGTGTAAAAACTACGTATAAGTTTGAGGCTTAAGTTTGAGTAAGTAATAAATTCAGCATAGCTGATAAAACAGGTCTGTTCCTTTTGATTGAGCGTCCACCTGCATTTCCCCACCCCCAAAATGCCTGCTGTTGACCTCACACATACACACACATCTGATGGACTCTCCCGGGCACCCCCCTCTGCCTGTCAGTCCCTTCCCCCATGGGGTAGGGGAAGGGATTCTTCACTGGAACTCTTGTACTCCCTTCTACAGCGGCCATCTGCAAGCAATCTGTCTGTGTTACCCATCTCCCAAGTTCCTCAGACTCTCTCTGATTGATAGCCCCAATTGGAGTTCTATTGCCCAAACCGTGGACACCAAATGTCCCTGTTCCCAATGCCATCATGATCCAATTACACGCCACATCAGTCCGTTCTGGTTTACTGTACTGTACATGGCGTGAACTAAATACTCTTTCTGCTGCATGTTGGGTTTATGTTATGTAAATTACTTTTATACTGAAAAGCAGCAATTTGCATGAATCACCAATGATTTGTGGGCTAATGTCAAACGTCCCAGCCTCAAAGGCAAAACGGATAAGTGAGAGAATTTAAGACAAGGAGATAGCAGCAGAGAAAGAATTACACATCAGCCGCAGGGGAAGTATCTGTTTCCCAAATGACATGCAAAGAGAACAAACAGGGCCTCTCATCCTTCCCTCAACATTAAGATGCTCACATACGCATAACATAATTTGAATGAAGCCAGTGCATCTTTTGGAGCGTATAATCTTGAATGCATTTAGTGCATCTGGAGATGTTCTGCTCGCAGACAAAGCCCACACATCCGACCATGTTGTTTGCCCCATATCTCTCTTCCTATTTGTCATGTGTGTGAGATCGCAGACAAGATCTAGGGTGCATGTATGTGCGCATATGTGAACGTGTGCATGCATGAGTGCAGATAATCTCAAGAATGCCGCCGTCTTGTCACGCTATGGCTTTGTTTTGCCGCATCTGTAGGCCAGCAAGCTGAGCGCAAACACCTCGCCGCTCACCTATCTCACCACACTGTCTGTTTTCCAGTAGGTCGTCTGGTCTGAAGACAGAAAGTTCCAGAAGATGAGGCAGTAGCACAAAGCACAGTGGGAAGGCATCTGTTCACTGCTGGAAGAGTACAACGAAGGATTTATTAAGAGGTTCCTCAAGAAAAAATAAATAAATGAAAATGTTATCATGGAGCCAAAATATTTGCACTTTCTCCTCCCATTGTTAGGCATTTTATAATGTCCTTTGTTTGTGTTGTAAACTTTTTATTAATATGAAAAAAAAAAAAAAACGTATGTCAGAGAACACAAACTGTAAGTGTTGAATGATTATCTGCTACCGTCCACATTTTCAGCACATCCACACTCACTGCTAATCCAGACAGTATTATATAGTTGTTTTTGAATGAGATATTTTTGAATGTCAATTCAAAAATTGAACAAAAAAAAGCAAGCATTCCATTTTGAAATGAGCTTGTCTTTAAATGTCTTCTTCTGTTTGCTGTTGTTTTTGAAAATGTCCATTCAACCAATATGTTTGCTCCTTTGTTCACCATGGCAACGGAACTAATGGAGCATTAGTGAAAAAGAAATGGAGCAAAATCTTTTCTGTCAACAAACATTAGGTATGGTCTCTCAGTCTTGCACTTCAGGACACTAGTAATTCATCACCTGAGTATTAGCAGTAAGTTCTACATGGTTTGTTCAGAAGTCAGAGGTCAAAAACACTATCACGCAAAATTAGTTTTGTAAATGTCACGAATCACTTCACTCAGATTTACTTTCTTCAAATGGATTATTCAGTAAGTATGGTGTGCTTTGCTTACTGAACAACTGGTGTTGCTTTTTCACAATGTCTTGGACCTTAAATATGATATCAAATAGTGCAGGGTGTTCCAGTTGCTATAGACTGATAAATGCACGCAACTGGCCTAGTTTTGGATCCATATTTATAATATCCTTTCATAAGAATTACTTGAGTGTAACATTTTTCCATATATCAGTTCTACCCAATCTGGGTTTTGGCATACACTAACAGACAATACCCTAGTAAAGCCTCTCTTTTTGGACATGTACCATCTTATTCTTTGAATTAGGAGTGACGATGGAAAATTACAATGTAATCATCCACTGTATTTTAATTTTTTTTTACCATGGTATTACCACCGTTTTTTCTCACGTTTTTTCTCTGGCTAGAAGAGGATTTTCTAAATCAGGAGGTTCGTGTAGGTCTTACTATAAATGGAGTGTGTTGAAAACAATTTTGTAATCTGTTGTGTAGTTATGTTACAGGAACGAATACGAGAAAAGGGTAATTGATTAAAAAAATAAATAAATAGATGACTCAAAATTACATTCTATGTCATCATTTACTGGGCTTTGGAAATGATCATTTCTTGTCCATTCCAAAAGCCATACTTCCAACGTCTTGCAAAAAAACTATAAAAATAGAGATATATAAATATATTTACCCCTTTTTTTCCGATGACTTTCTACTTTAGGAAAGATGTGTTTGGTCATGTGTTTGTTTCGTCTCTCTCTCTCTCTCTCTCTCTCTCTCTCTCTCTCTCTCTGTGTGTGTGTGTGTGTGTGTGTGTGTGTGTGTGTGTGTGTGTGTGTGTGTGTGTGTGTGTGTGTGTGTGTGTGTGTGTATGTTCTTATGTACTTAGAAGTCATTACTTTGGCTTGAAAATTAAAATAGTCGAGTTGTAAATATTTATCATATGTGCTTTTTTGGTCTTTTCTCCAATTCAGTCTTAAAACATTGTTTAGCAAACTCTGAAGGCAATGTCATCAGCAATTAGATTATATCTTAGAGTAAATTGTAAGTAGACTGTTTTGCTCTCATCATGAAATGTCTGGTTTTTTTTTTTTTTTTTTTTCTGAAGTCTGTTCAACACAATGTAAAAATGACAGCCAGTGACAATACACATTTAAAAAATTATAACCGTGTCCAATTGTTTTTTTATCTGATAATGTACATCTTTTGCTCATATGAGTTTAAGTCCTATATTACCTTGAGAAAAAGACATACACTTTAGCATACTTTTAAAATGTAGTACATTTAAATTATATTAACTTTATCGAATAACACACTAGAGTCATGTGTACTAATCAAGTGCTTCACATGTGCTTTAGTATGTTAGTCAATATTTTACAATACGTGCATTTACTTGTACTTGCAGTGTATTAGCTAAGAATGTACTGGTTAATATAAGGTAACTACATGGGTTAGGTTTATGGTTAGTACCTAGTTATTACCCAGTTATTATACTTGCTACAATAGGTATGTACATAGGGAACAGGACTGTAAAATAAAGTATCTGACGATTATTAAAACAATGATTTCAAATGTACTTTAAAGTAAAACTTTTATTTTGACACTATTATTGCAAAGTGTACTCTCTTGAAGAACACTTAAGTTTCTCTTTATTTTCTTAATATCTGTAAGTACACTAGAAAGGTTTGTCCTAAACTCGGCTTGGTAACACTTAAGTATGAGGAACACATTCACTAATAACTACAACTTTTGCCTCAATAAACTCCTAATTTACTGCTTATTAATGGTTAGTAAGGTAGTTTTTGTAGTGTTTAACTTTAGGTATTGGTTCGGATTAAGGGATGTAGAATATGGTCATGCAGAATAAGGCATTAATATGTGCTTTATAAGTAATAATAAACAGCCAACATCCTAGTAGTTTGCATGCTAATAAGCAACTAGTTAATAGTGAGAATTGGACCCTAAACTAAAGAGTTACATTTTACCCATCAAAGTGTGTAATGCCTTGTGAAAATTATACCTGTTCTGTTGACTTTACTTTGATAAACTTAAACGCTTATTTACTTTTAAAATTTACATTTTGTGGAAGAATTTAAATCTTTTTCATCAGTTCCAGATGTATCAACCAGATTTTTCAATGTTAAAGGGATAGTTCACCCAAAATTGAAAATTACCCTCAAGTCATCCTAGGTGACATTCTTCTTTCAGGCGAATACAGTCGGAGTTATATTACTAAATATTACTTACGGAGAAAGCGTAACTGGTGTGATGTATGACGTCGGACGTAGCATAAGCATTGTGAACTGCGAGAGGCGTTACACTTTCTTCGTAAGTTGAATACGGAAGGCAGTCTGGCGGTAGCTGGATATTTTACTTTATAACGTTTTAAACATGGAGTACTTTTATAATGGATGGATATACTTTTTTGGCTTCAAATTTTGGGCTGCCATTATAAAGCTTGGAAGTGCCAGGACATTTTTTAACTTAATTCAGATTGTGTTCGTCTGAAAGAAGAACGTCATGTATACCTAGGATGACTTGAGGGTGGGTAAATCATGGGCTTACTTTCATTTTTGGGTGAACTATCCCTTTAAGTATGTTTTAAGCAGGCCTGAAGATTGAATGGTTCACACTGAGTAATAATTCTAAAACTGGGTATGTCAATAGTAGTCCTGGGACAACTATGCTTTTGAATAGAGAAGTAAACACACCCTTGTTCACAGCTGCCGCCCATTTTCTCTTGTACGCCCACCTGAAGCACAGGTCTGAGCGTCCCCTGAAGTACTTCCAGACCTCAGCTGAGGCCTCATCACATTTAAAATGTTTCAAATTGTTTGAGCTGTAATCACGGCCAATCAAACGAGGCCGCCAATCTAGAGAGAGGCACAGATTACTGTTAATATCACAGATAGACAGAAGGTTTCTCAAAGGAAAGGCATTTAGAATGGGAATTGGCCGAAACCAGTCTCCAACCACCGAATTGGCCTAAACCATCACCATTCGAACGTCTCCTTTCCGGCTGCGGTAAAGAAAAGGCCACATGTTCAGAAATGAAAGCAAGAACTTCTATAAAAAAGGCAACTCCCTGTTCCCAGGTGCACAACTGATCAGATGTCTAGTGATACATATCGAACAAGGACAGATCCAAAGAGGATGTGAGATCATTGTTGAAATGCAGCAGAGCATTGAGGTACCAAAGTTTTATCTTCCCTTAGAAGCAGAAGCACCGAGATAAGTTCTTGAAGATGAGGATGGTGTCAGAGGTGGGGGTCAAGGATTTTGGTGATAGTGGGGGTGGAGAAATGAAATAAGGGTTGTAAAGCAGCTGGGATGCATGTGTCTAACACTGACACATATGGCATTTGACTTTCAGTGTGAAGTTCAAAAGAATTTTATAATGACGCAGCTGCTTAGGGATGTGTACATGAAAGAGTGTGTGTGTGTGTGTGTGTGTGCTTTGCGGAGGAGGATAATAGATTTCCATTGTTCTAACAAAGCCTAAAAAACCCCCCATTGGAATTACTTAGAAATGTCATGTCGAGCGGTTTCATGCTGTGTTAATTAACTTCAGCCATACTTTATTCCAATTAAGTGTTAATTTGTTATGATCAAGTTCACGTAAAGAAGGAAACAAGTACATAATTATGTACTGAAGATAGCCATTTAGTAGATACAATTACATTTATTCACACTGGTGACAGTTATTGGGGGATATCAACTCAGCAACGAGATCTTACACCACTTTACAATTTAATGTAGCACATTTTTGGTTGCAAGACATCTACACTGTAAAATAAATAAATAATTAAACAATCAAATTGGCTGAAAGTGATTAGTTGACTTAACAAAATGAGGAAATCCGTTGCCTTAAAATTATTTGATACATTTCATGCATAACTGAAAAATCAAGTTGGAAAGATTAAAAATTGTCACGCTCCCATAACTTAATTTTTTCAATTACGCATGAAGTTTATTTACTTAATCGTTTTAAGGCAACGGGTTTCTTCACTTTTTAAGTTAAGTAAACTAATCACTTTTACAATATATATGTAATTTCCACTTAAGTTATATTAAACTGACTTAAAAATAAAGTTCAATCTTATATTATTATTTCATAGTATAATTTATGCAAGATGTTAGGTTCAAAACAATAGCATACAAAATCAGACAAGTTTTAATTCAAACAAAGCATATTAGTACGTACATACATTCTACTAACTATAAGTAACTTTCTATGCAACTACATGTCAACTAACTCTGCTAATTTAAGTGAAAGGGGATTTAATAGAACCAGCAACAACATTACATTTTTATATATATATATATATATATATATTAGGTATATATTATGTGTATATTATGTGGGTATGGCAAAGTTCAGAATTTAAAATTAATTAATTGGCCACATGCCGTTGGATGTTGAATTAGAATGACAGAAAGATGCATTTAATAAATTGCAGAGGAACATAAGAAGTTCATTAGTCCAGTGATAAAAATATATCATTAATTTTGACTGATTTATTCTCGACATGCATGTTATTTAAAGACTTCTGGATCAGCTAAAGCATCCTTTCTTTGAAAGAGTGTTATTTGTTTCATAATGACCTGAAAGTCTGATATAAAATATGTATTTATTTTGCCACACTGACACCTCAAAACATTATTAGTTCAATTCTGAATGTTTATTAATCGACACAAAAGCAGCAAGGACAGTGTTATCAGTTCAAGTCATTTCGGCAGTCTAGTATCAGCTACAAAAAAGTATTGTATTCTATTACAAAGGACTTTATTGAAAAAGGAAAATACGCAATTTGATTAAAAGAAATGGACCATTTCATGCGTTTTACACATTATGGTGTAAGAGTCAGTCCAAATGTTGTGATTCACTAGTGTGAAATAAAGACCTTACATAAGCAGTTCCGCACATGTGCGAAACTCTGTAAGCCATTATAAAGCACATTAGAGCTCATGGAGGGCAGTCATTTAGACAATAATGCACTTAATAGTTAAAACAAAATACCTTAGTAAGGGGCATGTTAGGTCTAGCAGTGTGAACCATTTGTGTGTAACACACTGCTGTCTGTCTGTCTGGAGCAGCACCTGCCTAACAGGCCGTGGTCTCCAGGGCCAGGGGTCACCTGCCAGGAGGCCTAAGACTGAGGTCAAAGGTCATATCCCAGACAAGCATGATGTGTGATTGAGAACACAGCTGGAATAATCAGGGCAGGTGTCTGTCCTTTTTTACCCTTCATCTTGAGCTACTTATCAGAATGGAATACTAAAATACTGCTTACTGTGTACTGCAAAGTATGCGGCCTACCATATATATACACTCACCTAAAGGATTATTAGGAACACCATACTAATACTGTGTTTGACCCCCTTTCGCCTTCAGAACTGCCTTAATTCTACGTGGCATTGATTCAACAAGGTGCTGAAAGCATTCTTTAGAAATGTTGGCCCATATTGATAGGATAGCATCTTGCAGTTGATGGAGATTTGTGGGATGCACATCCAGGGCACGAAGCTCCTGTTCCACCACATCCCAAAGATGCTCTATTGGGTTGAGATCTGGTGACTGTGGGGGCCATTTTAATACAGTGAACTCATTGTCATGTTCAAGAAACCTGTTCAATCATGTTCAAGCATACTGGATGTTTTTCCCTTTTCATACCATTCTTTGTAAACCCTAGAAATGGTTGTGTATGAAAATCCCAGTAACTGAGCAGATTGTGAAATACTCAGACCGGCCCGTCTGGCACCAACAACCATGCCACGCTCAAAATTGCTTAAATCACCTTTCTTTCCCATTCTGACATTCAGTTTGGAGTTCAGGAGATTGTCTTGACCAGGACCACACCCCGAAATGCATTGAAGCAACTGCCATGTGATTGGTTGATTAGATAATTGCATTAATGAGAAATTGAACAGGTGTTCCTAATAATCCTTTAGGTGAGTGTGTGTATATATATAACTGTTATAGCATAACATTTTGACATAATATTGTGTTGGTTCCCCTTTTGCTGCCAAAACAGCCCTGACCCATTGAGGCATGGACTCCACTAGACCCCTGAAGGTGTGCTGTGGTATCTGGCACCAAGATGTTAGCAGCAGAGCCTTTAAGTCCTGTAAGCTGTGAGGTGGGGCCTCCATGGATTGGATTTGTTTGTTCAGCACATCCCACAGATGCTTTATTGGATTTAGATCTGGGGAATTTGGAGGTCAAGTCAACACCTCAAACTCGTTGTTGTGCTCCTTAAACCATTCCTGAAGCATTTGTGCTTTGTGGCAGGGCGCATTATCCTGCTGGAAGAGCCACAGCCACCAGGGAATACCATTTCCATGAAAGGGTGTACATGGTCTGCAACAATGCTTAGGTAGGTGGTACGTGTCAAAGTAACATCCACATGGATGGCAGGACCCAAGGTTTCCCAGAAGAACATTGCCCAAAGCATCACACTGCCTCCGCCAGCTTGCCTTCTCATAGTGCATCCTGGTGCCATGTGTTCTCCAGGTTAGCGATGCTCATGCACCCGGCCATCCACGTGATGTAAAAGAAAATGTGATTCATCAGACCAGGCCACCTTCTTCCATTGCTCTGTGGTCCAGTTCTGATGCTCACGTGCCACTGTTGGTGCTTTCGGCGGTGGACAGGGGTCAGCATGGGCACCCTGACTCGTCTGCAGCTATGCAGCCCCATACACAACAAACTGAGATGCTCTGTGTATTCTGACACCTTTCTATCAGAACCAGCATTAACTTCTTGAGAAATTTGAGCTACAGTAGCTCATGGCCCTGTCGCCAGTTCACCACTGTTCCTTCTTTGTTTGGGCCACTTTTGATAGATACTGACCACTGCAGACCGGGAACACCCCACAAGAGCTGCAGTTTTATATATATATATATATATATATATATATATATATATATATATATATATATATATATATATATATATATATTATTATTATTATTATTATTATTATTTATTATAGTAATTGTACAGTAATTTCTGTATTTTTATTACTTTGTTTTTTATTACTTTTTCTTTTTTTTTTTTTTACCTAAAATAAAATTGCATTTTTATTTAGTTTTACTTGGTGTATTAAAATAACTAAAAATGAAATAAAAATGAATGAACACTATCTAGACATATTTTTATATTTATATTATAAATGACAAAAACATGCAACAAAAATATCTGTTTGTGATAGAGAGCTAATTTAATAGATTTAATACAAGCTTGTTTGGCATTTATACTGTTCTGGATTCAGTTTTGGAACATCTGTATTTTATTATATTTTGGATTGGATGAAACTCTTATTGTCTTTATATTTCCCGTTTACTGCAATGGACCAACAATTTCATCAGCACTGCCAGTTTGGAGAGTATGTAAAAGTTTCATGCTTATGAATTTCAGTAGGTAAAAAAAAATGGGTCTTATGCCAGACGTTTTTGATAACATAATTCACTCTCATTGCAAATCATTAACTTTAGTCCAGCTCCATTTTAATACTATGGAGTACTGCTACAAATTCTAGATTAAAGACATACATTTTTTTTTAGTTCTTATGTTGAAGATCATGAACAAGAAAAACTAATTTATGTAATGTACGTTACGGTCTATTAAAATTAAATAACAGCAACTTTACTGTAGATCTGTGGCAGTATTTATAGAAGGGCAAGTCATTCTGTGTGAACGTAGGCCCCCTGTTGGGGGACAATTGAAAAAACATGTGTCCAATTTTACTTTTGGCCCCTGATAGGAGAATGAAAGTCAAAGTAACATTGTGCTAAAATATCCACTTTCTCAAAACCCCGTGAAATGAAATCAGTGAGGCTGTTAAATTTGAATTTTATTTCAAGAAATCTAAGCACAATGAAACACAAGAGCAGCCGAATGACGTCGTTACCGCGCTAACAGCAGTGAGTCACATGCTTCTGTGACGTGGGCTGCAGTGCGGCGTGGTTTACCTGGAACTCAGCACCCCTGAGGGCACACAGAGGGCACTTTGACTTTATAGTGTTTTCACCCACTTTTATTGTCACACTGTTTCTGCCCACTTGTGATGTGGTCTGTGCGCAGGAATGCCTCTTCACCTCTGTTCATTATCCCACTGTGTTTGGCCTCCCCTTTTTATCCTCTTGGATTGGCTGCACATATGAAGTACCCTGAGAATTCTTTGCCTCCCAATTGGCTTCATTTCCTCAGTGCATATGAAGTGTACAGTAAATCATGTTCTGAAGTCTTAATGAGTAGATAGATCTGGCCCACATGTTCAACTCATGTTTGGTTTGTTCTCTTTTGCTACACTTTTTCTCCCTCTGTAAGGATTACTTGTCTCAGAATTAACACTTAATTCATTTAGGAAAAGATAAATGTGTGATGTGTAGAAGTCTAGATTAAGATAAATTACTGATGCATTACAGCACATGGGGATTTTAACGTTTACAGATGCAAATTCACATTTGAAACATGTTTGGGATGCTTCTGTTCTAGATTTACTAATTCTTTATATAATGTATTAAATAATTCAATCTAAAGCTGATAAAGATACTATTTGATATATTGGTACTATTTAAATGTAACATTTTGGCCCTCTAGTGGTTAAAAACAAGAGATTACCCTACTTCTCATAAAATATTCACTACTAGGCTTAAGAAATATAACCAGTTTAGATGGAAAGGATCTCAAGCTGATTAGCTGAAGCCATTACTGTAGCTTTACTCATTAATAGACACGGCACTTCACTGAAAATAAATTCCAGCACAGCGCTACAACAACTATATTGAAATGACCCTTCTTTACAATCAACTCTGTTAGAGAGCGACATATGGCAAATTATCTCTTCAATAAAATACCTTACTCACCTGTTGAGTAATAAATATTCTCGCCATCTCTGATTTTCGGAGAGGCTAGCAGTAGCGAGCTAGCTTTGAAAGCATGAGATTCGACCCTTCCTTCAGAGCGTCTCCACAGCCACGCCTTCTTCAAAACACATGAACGCTCACAGCAGGGAGCAAACAAATACATGCGAGGGTATGTAAATACATACATTGTCAGGACCGAATTCGGACCAAATGCAATGATTGGATGAACATTTTATGCTCATACACCTTCCACAGACGATATATAAATACATTTAGACCATTTAACTTAGTGATTGCTATCAGAACTTTTTTTTTAACCATCGCTTTAACATGAGATTAATCTCCTACAATTAGTTATAATTGTTAGTTTGCCAGTTTTATGCAGTTGGAATATTGGATGTCTTCTAATCTATAACTATATAGAACTGGCTAACTCACTAATTATTATGACAGATTATAGCAAAGTGCTGTGTACATAAAGCAAGTTCCACCCACAGAAATTGCATTGGTAATGCATGAAGGTCATCTGCCTAGAACAGCAGCAAGATCAAAATGGAGAGATTGAGAGTCAAAATAAATTGACACTGTTGACAAAACTTTATTTAATTAATCTGGAACGTAAATTTGGCAACAGTGCAAAAATTGTCATTGTTGCCAGTGAAGTGAAAACAACATTTGCATACATTGCATATGAAGCAAAACGGTTCAAACGCTCACACATTAACTGAAGGACAGCCTAAAGGTTGTGAATTGTTGCGTGTTCATGTGAAATGCATGAGACCTATACAGACTCACTCATAGACACACAATAATACTTATGCACTAATCATACTGCTCAACTGACTGTTTTGCAGTGGTTTAAGCAACAATGGCACCATCGAACCATAGCAGTCCATAAGCAATATGAGCCAACTTTTGACCAGACTCCAAAGTCTGACACTACAAAAAGGCTTCTATGTTATATTATTTTCTACCTCAATATAGACAATGGATAGACTATTAGTTAACACTTTAGTATGAGGAACACATTCACTAATAACTACAACTTTTGCCTCAATAAACTCCTAATTACTGCTTATTAATAGTTAGTAAGGTAGTTGTTAAGTTTAGGTATTGGTTTGGATTAAGGGATGTAGAATATGGTCATGCA
The DNA here is from genome assembly GCA_018749465.1 of Paracanthobrama guichenoti. Taxonomy (NCBI): domain Eukaryota; kingdom Metazoa; phylum Chordata; class Actinopteri; order Cypriniformes; family Gobionidae; genus Paracanthobrama; species Paracanthobrama guichenoti. Next base: position 39,300,843 of record CM031959.1, on the reverse strand, counting down.
GAATAAGACATTAATATGTGCTTTATAAGTACTAATAAACAGTCAATATCCTAGTAATATGCATGCTAGCGAAAATTGAACCCTCAAATAAAGTGTTACCGACAACTAATTTAGTTTGTCTGTCACAACCAATTACATATCAAACAATATTGCTGATCATTAAGCTCCCGTTGCAAATAATTGGTGCTTTTACTGACTTTATTTATGTCATAGTTGTTGTGATGAGGGTTAGTTATTTGTTGTGTGATGATGTTAGCTCGTCTTTTTACTTAATGGTTGTTGATTGCCACCATTAGATTTTGAAGTGTTTGTCTGTGTACTGATTTGAATGCAATGTAATATTGATAAAACACCAGATGTGTAAATCAAATGTGTTGGCCTGGTCAAAAGGCCCAGAACTCCATGTGCAGTGAAGGTTCATTGCTGCAATTCCATCAGACCCAGCTCAAATTCACCAGGCCGGTGTGACTTCATCGCGGCTCTCAGGGGTCCCAGAGACGGTGGTGTGAGTCCTGGTAGGTGCAGGGGTGTGAGGGACGGCTCAATGTAGGTGCAAGGGGGAGGAAAAAGAGAAGTTGTGGGAATGGGTGGGGTGTGGGGGGTTTCAGAGACAGTTTGGGATAGATGGATGCCGTTCTGCAGGACGCTGGTCACCAATGGTGCTACAGTGAGGTGTAATTTCATGGATGAAGTCAAGGCATACACAAGAGGTGCCAGGGAACAGTGAGGACATTTTTGAGCCACTGTCAGCCATTTCTGAGCAGAGCTGTTGGCATCCATACCCGATCCCGACTGTTACGCACCGGTAAGCGATATGTCATTTTGTTATTGAAGAGAACTTGTCAGCACTAATACTTCATTGACATTTTTGGAATAAAAACATCAACTCTGTATGTTATAAAATACAGTGATATTAGACATTTGAATAGTCTGAAACTTAGAACTCCACATAGGTTTATATGGTCATGTTACACTAAATAAAACATTATTGGAGAGTGCATTTACAAGAAAATACTATTTCAGTCTTTATACTTCACTGTAAAGAAAAATGATATGATCATTAAGTTATAACAACATGTGTTTTTACATTGCTTTAACTCATCAAAATAAGTTGATTCAACTTAGCAAAGCAAAGATTCAACTCCTTCCAGTTTAATGATATATACGTTGATTGTACTTTAAAAAAAATTGTGGCAGCAACGTTTTTACAGTGAATGCTTTACTTGCAGATGTGTGATATTTACTAACAATTATGTGTGAAAATTGTTTCTACACATTTTTTTTTTCAATGTACATGTCACATGATGGGTATGAATAAACTTAAAAGTCATCAAATACATATTTCAGCATATCATTCAGCAACTTAAAATGTTTTGACAGTTTCCATAAGCAGTTCATTTTTACTTCATAAAGCAATTCAAGAAACTCTGTAATGTAAAAATACACTTTCGTCCTCTTCGTTTTAGGTGGTGAGATTCATTCAAGGCCGATGGCTTTTAAGGAGGTTAGTGCATATCAGTAACTCATTCATTTCAGTAACTCATTTGAGTAACTCATATTATACAGTTGATATACAGTAACGGTCAAAAGTTTGGAAACTATTTTTTATGTTTTTGAAAGACCTCTCTTATGTTCATCAAGATATGAAAAATATGAACTGAATTTTCAGCATCATTACAGTGTCACATGATCCTTCAGAAATCATTCTAAATCTGTCTAATCATTCTGTATCTTTGATCAAATAAATGCAGGCTTGATGAGCATAAGAGACTTCTGTTTTAAAAACTACCCCAAGCATGCTTTATATGTGACTGCCCTGTTGAATCGATATAAACCTCATCCTTGCACTCAGAATCAGCTGACCGTCCCGCTGCTGACCTCCATCGTGGCAGCAGTGCTCGGCTCCCTCCAGATAGGATACCACACAGGCAACATCAATGCCCCAGCCCGAGTGAGTAGAGTTGACTTTGGGGGGACCAGCCTCAGGTTAGCATGGTTTCTCAGTTTACATACAAAGTTCTCAGGGCCCTCGTGAAACACTGAATAAACTTTACAGAGTCACAGAATATTTCTCTTCAGCCAGCGTTGGATTTGGAACGCTCCGTATTTGCGCACAGGTAGCTATGATGTCTAGCTTGTGTTGATTTATCGTCTGTGTGTGGATATAGTCCAGTTCCCTCCGGTCGGTTTTTCATTATGAAAACATTGGGACTGGTCTCAAGATATTAGTCATGTCTTTCAAGCAAGTGAAATTCAGAGTAAAGTATTAAAATTACAGGCTGCTCTGAGTTTTTTGTCCGTGTTAGCATTACGTATGCTGTTTGCTTGTTGATGTATTATGTAGTGTCTGAAATGAAAATACTGACTCGTTTATTATTAAAGACTAAGATGCATTGTATATTTTTGAAATCCAAATGCCTATATTTAGTGTGTTCATGCTGAATCCAGAATGATTGTCTGACTTTACTATGTATCATGCAGTTGCATGTGTGAGCATGTAGCAAGGTGTGGTATATGTACTGTATATTATTAACATCCTTTTGGTTTTCTTCATTGAGGTCATTGAGGAGTTTTTTAACACAACATGGAGATCCAGACACAATCAGTCAATACCAGAGCACAGCCTCACGTTCTTGTGGTCCCTCTCTGTTAGTATTAAGGACTTTGGAGCACTGCTTGGTTCACTGGGGGTCAAAGGTCTTGCTGACACTTTTGGGAGGTGAGAAACCTTAGTTGTGTCCCAAATAACACATTATACACTATGCACTTATACACTATGTACTATGTACTCATCCGAGTAGTGTATGAATTTGATAAGGTTATTTTGTCATTCACTGTTGGAGTCTGATACCCTCCCCCTCTGCTTCGTAATTACAGCCGCATTAGTTGAGTGTATGAAGTGTCCAACATTCCACACTTCGTTTTTTCCGTTAATTAAGTGCATCCGGGTATTTAAAGTGTACCTTTTCTATGTGGAATTTTCAGTGTGAACACTATTTATACTACAAAAAGTATGCAAATTGGGACGCACCTCAAAAAACCACCCTCATTGGGAAAAATCCCATTTGTGCCTCAATATTTATTTATTAGGGTTAGTAATGATAGATAGATAAATAAATAATCTATCTATCTATCTATCTATCTATCTATCTATCTATCTATCTATCTATCTATCTATCTATCTATCTATCTATCTATCTGTCTCGTCCGTCCGTCCGTCCGTCCGTCCGTCCGTCCGTCCGTCCGTCCGTCTATCTGTCTATTCATAAAATATTACCCCCAAACCCTGTATTAATAATTATTCATTATTACTTACCCTAATGATATATTTTTGCAATATTTTATCCCATTTGAATGAATGAATGAATGAATGAATGAATGAATGAATGAATGAATCCACTGCATTTCTCTGCAACCATTACATTAAAAAAAATGTCACATATTCACAATTTGTACTTTGTGCTTTTGGTTACACTCTATATCGGTACTCCACTTCAGGTATTCTACTAACTATAAGTAACTTTGCAGCATGTCAACTAACTCTCATTAAAGTTTTAAAAGACTGTTAAGTTAGGGTTAGAGTTAGTAGAATAAGTTGTTGGGGAGCATGTACTTGCAAATTTATAGTCAGTAGAATGTCTGGGGAGCATCAAAATAAAGTGTTAGCATATATTTGTCAGACAGTCTACTGATACTCTAATGAGAGTTAGTTGACATGTAGTTGCAAAGTTACTTATAGTTAGTAGAATGTCTAAAGTGAACTATCAACCAAACCTTTTAAAAGTTTCTCTGTGATTTTTGTTCCATAACCCAAATTAAATTTAGAGCGTGAACACATGAAATAGCTACCGATAAAGAGAAATTATATGACTATTAAAGAGAAAGCATATTATTAATTTGGAAAATAGCACATTTTCCTAAAAGTGGCCCACCCACAGTGGCACAGTATGTGAGTGCTATTTTGAAATAATTCTATCCATACATTTCCTTGCAGGCGTAATGCAATTCTGATAGTGAATGGTTTATCAGTGGTGGGTGCCTCTCTGATGTTCATGAGCAAAGCCACAGCATCATTTGAAGTGCTTATTGTGGGTCGGCTGATCTTTGGTTTGTTCTGCGGCCTGGTGATGAGCCTGAACCCGCTGTACATCCAGGGTGTCTCGCCCACAAACCTCCGTGGTGCCTTTGCAACTCTAAACCAGGTCTCCTTCGCCTCAGGCATTCTGCTGGGCATGGTGAGACACACCTGCTCCTATTCCGTTTCCAGCTTTGCCCTTAAAAGTTACGTGAATCGTAAATAACTGAGGCCTGGATCTCATCAATGCAAGCCTGATGGTTTGTTGTGTGTATATCTCAGGTGGTGGGCTTGGAAACAGTATTGGGTACAGAGAAATACTGGTCCCTGATGTTGTCTCTGTCACTTATTCCTGCAACGCTCCAGTATATAAGTCTTCCTTTTTGCCCCAAGAGCCCCCGCTACCTCTTCATCAACAGGGGCAAAGAAAAAGAAGCAGAGGCAGGTGAGTTAATCAAGTTCAAGTTCATGTTTATTTATAAAGCACATTTAAAAACAACAGGCGTTGTACCAAAGTGCTGTACAGTAGTAAACAGTTAACAGTAGTACAAGCAAAACTAACTCATAAGATAACAATGACACATTGTAGATAAGCCAATACCAACTAAAACTCCTATAAAGCTCAGGCAATGCCATAGGCTAAAGAGAATAAATGAGTCTTCAATCTAGCTTTGAAAGTGTCCAGTGTGGGCGAGGATCTCACTACAACTGGAAGTGCATGCCACAACCTAGGGGCTGCAACTGCAAAAGCTTGGTCGCCCTTGGTCTTTAAGCGGGACAGAGGAACAGAAAGAAGCGATTGGTTACATGAACGGAGAGATCTTGGTACAGAATATGGTTGAAGGAGATTGGCAATATACTGTGGGGCTAGCCCATGCAAAGCTTTATAGACATACAACATAACCTTTAAATCAACTCTGTATCTGACTTGTAGCCAATGTAAGGAAGTGAGAATGACAGTTCCTTTGGGACAGAATGTTGACTTATGACTCACTTAGAATAGAAATAAACATGTTGAATCTAGTGTGAAGAGAAGTTCGATCCAGCATCCTTCTTTCTTTCTTCTGTCAGCCCTGAGAAAACTTCGGGGAAATCCAGAGATGGTAATGAAGGAAATGGAGGAGATGAGAGAGGAAGCAGCCCATAGTGAAACAGGAGTGACTGTGAGAGAATTCCTCAAGAAGCGACGCTACAGGCAGCCGATAATACTCGTGCTTATCATAAACCTGGGCAGCCAGTTATCTGGATTCAATGCGGTTGGTGTGCCAATTGAAAAATCCTTCCTTTGCCTGAATGCCCATCACTGCAATATCTGATTTAAACATGATCGTATTTCAAAGTACTTGTTTTTCTAGGCTATATTTTGAATTATGATTTATAATATACAGTCTGTAATGCTTTTTTATTCCTCTTTCCATATCTCCATGAGTGTGATGGTAAAGGCAAATTCAATAGATGGGGCTGAAACTATTTCATTCTTAGTCATAGTTAAATGCGAGGCTTGACTTGCACACTATTTTTGTATCTGATTAAAGGCCCCAATACTTTAAGTGAAATCTAAGAACAAACTGATGTAATGTAATTTCGAACCATGTCATGCCAAACGAAGTTCGTTTGGAGTCCGTTTTGGGAGTTCGAAACAGCTTGCCAAAGCGAACTTTCCAGAAAAGTTCACTCCGGCTGGTAAACACCTTTGTATTACCCTTGGTCCGTCCGTGGCGATTACATAATAGGTGGGTGTGCGCGGAGGCGCCGTCTTCTTTCATGTGGAAATCTTTTCCGCTTCATATCTCCTCACAAGTCCATGGAGGTCAGAAGTCCATGAGGAAAAATGTGAACACAATGGAGAGCTGCTTTATAGTAGAAAATGAAGTTGTACTTTTGATTAAACAAGACACTGACACTGTTTTTCATGTTTAATATAGTAAAGCTGCTTGATTTTAAGCTATCTATTTTGTAGAGCGGTATAGCTACACTAAATAAACATGACGTGACTTTAGAGTGCCGCATTGCAGAGCTCATGCAAACATATCCACGTTGCCATGATCAGATGCTTTTCCTATGCTTTATTTAAAAAATACTTGGTATTTTCTCAATTTTGTTGTGTTTATTTTGTTACTGAGAGGAAAGCAAACAGCACATATTTACATATTCGTCTAAACGTCGCTCTCGGCATTGTGGGAGGGATCAGATGTTTAAGATGTTTGCTAACAGTAAATCGCTGCTCACGCATTTCGAACTTCGTTTTACCCCTAAACAAAGAATAAAAAAGAACTTCACCGTGAGTATATCGGGGCCTTTAGTAAAAATTCCCTTGTACTTGAGCATTTATTTTTGTAGTTCTGTAGCCCATTTTGTCCCATATCTCAAGAACAAGTGAAGTTATATTCCATATTGTATCTTATTTCAGTGCCCATTCCACTAATCTCAAATTTTAAAAAAGCTGAATGTGCTTATTATGTTTTCTCATACCATTACAGGTTTCCAAAGGTAAATAGCACGTAAGGGTTCTCCAAAGGGTTTGCAAACAGTACAATTACCCAGAATAACTCTTTCACATGTCTCTTACTTTTCTTACAGATCATAAATTATTCTACAAAAATGTTTGCCCAATCCAATTTTGATGAAGCCAAATATCTGACACTAGGGGTGGGGGCCGTTAATGTGGCATTCACCATAGTAGCAGTGAGTATTCATTACATGATGTACAATTTCAGTCTACTGTTTTTGGTGATTACTGTAATAAGTTCAAAGAATCATTATTATTTGTCAGTATTATGATTACATTTCACATCAGTAGTAGTTTTACGATTACATTGTGCACTAAGTAACTGTTTTGTTTATGTTTTACTGGCCTATATAGTAAAGGAGAATTTTCAACATGACCCACTTTATGTAGAATACAAGTGTTATTATTCAGCTCAATTTAGTGTGTCACTTTTGCAAAGTTCATCAGTTATGAAACCAGTTCAGTTGAGCTATAAGCTCTTCCAAGGCAATAGTGGCTTTATTCAGTTCCGATCAGTTCAATGTTGGTTCAGTTCAGTTCAATAACAGTGTCAATGTTGCAAAGTTATTATCCAACTCAATTCAGTTCATTTTTGTTCTCATCCAATAGTGTCAGTGCAGTTAATTTAATAATATGACTGTCATGGATGGATTATGATGATAAAGATGCAGTGTTAACGATAATCCAAAATAAGAGAAAGGCAATGTAACAGTGCGAATGAACAAAACAACACCAGATAAAGAATAACTGAACTGAAGGCATTAAATACACAGAGAATGTCTAAGTTACGACTGTAACCACTCAGCAGCACGGTAGTCAACACTATGGGGACGTGTCTGACCTCTTTTATGGCGTCATCATTGCATCGCCCATGGGTGGCTAGTTAGTACACGTCCTCAGACACTGGGTTCCACCGGATGTGTCCACATAGCCTCGACTGACGCGCCGTTGAGTTCCCTCAAAAGGGAACTATTGAACCAACTAGAGACAGGTGTGAGAAATCAATCAAACAATGAATAACCAATGACAACCAAGGACAAGCGGGAACGACAAAGGAAACAGAAAACAAAGAGAAACAAACTAAAAGTCTATGAAAATTAAACATAATGTGACATTGACTGAATATGAATTGCCTTTTAAATCATTAGACCATGAGACTGTTCATTACATGAAAAGTGATGTGTTTTTCTCTTCTGCAAAGTTCTTTTTGGTGGAGAGAGCGGGACGCAGGAAATTGTTGCTTGCTGGATTTCTGTTACTAGCGCTCTGCAACTTACTGATGACCATCACATATTCCATACTGGTGAGACTGAGGATCTGTCTTGTTTCCAAACTGCTGAGATGAGATTCTTGACTTTTACTCATCTCTACCCCTTCTCTCTTGTCCTCAGACCATAGTTCCAGGCATCCGTAATATTCAGGTGCTGGTGGTTTTCTTCCTGATCTCAGCTTATGAAGTGGGGCCTGGGCCGATCTCTTGGTTCATTGCCGCTGAGCTTTTTGACCAGTCGGCCCGTCCCATTGCCATGGCCTTCACTAGTATGCTTAACTGGGGGGGGAAGTTTATACTAGCACTGCTCTTTCCACCTCTGCTGGTATGTGCATCTCAAAGAATAACACAAGACCTTAACTTTACAAGTTTACTTTAACAGCTGAACATTGTTTGCAGAAAATGTGTGGGGCCTACGTCTACCTCCTCTTCATGTGTATGGCCTTGCTCGCCTTCACCTACACCATGTTTCGTCTTCCTGAGACCAAGGGACGCACTTTTGATGACATTGCAGCTGAGTTTCGTGGGGCCGAGGGCATTCCACTACATAACAAGACCACGTTTAACACATTTACCTGATCACTTTCAGCTTTGGGGTTAGCGGGACCAGTAAACAGTGATCAACTCAAATGCAATTGATGTGTTTATGCATAATAATGAGTGTCGAGGTATATCAGGGATTCTGTATAGAATGTAATCAGAACACGTTAACCTTCAACAAATATTCTAAAACAGGGCACCCTTGTAGATGTTCACAGACGAAACATAACGTTTGTGAGTTTTTAATTACACTGTGAAATCTCAAAACTCTCTGGTTTGTATACTCTTGCCAGATAACTATTCGGTAAGCCAAGATTGAGATAAATTGACGGTAAGACAAATTGACTGACAATATTGACAAGTATAAACCCAACGAAACTACTTGATAAATATTTGTTAGGAAATCCATGTAAACTGTTTTCGATTGATATGCATTCCCTGAGATATGTGCAATGTGTTTCACAGCAATCCTTAATTGTTTCCCCCATTTAAACATTGATAAAACATGTGAATATGATTGTAAACATGAAATAAAAGATTGAGCATTTCAACATTTTGTTCCAATTTACCAAGAAGTGCAACACATTGCTCTAATTTGCCTCTGTCGTATTGGCCTTTCTCTTTCTTTCTTTCTTTCTTTTTTCTTTTGGATTTCTTTTGGAAAGTGGATTTCATAAAAGCCTTTGTAAAAGAGAATATTGAGGACATGACATTGTGAACATCTTGTGAACTCAAAGAAAGAAAAACTCGCTTTCTTGTCACATGTTGTCATAACAAGCTAATTACAAGATTACAAGAACAGAGAGAACTTCTCGTTAGCAGAACCCGTTAAAAACAAATATTAGAACAAACACACTCTTCACCGTGGAACAATGAAATGCACTCGAAAGAAGCCACAGAGTTTTACAGCTCAATTAAGTAGACCTGTAAAATATAGCAGCATTTCTTAACAGTCCCTCATAGTCCAGTAATGAGAACCGTTTGAAACTGTCAGCTTTCGTGAGGAGATCCCGTCACTTAGTCATGTGAAGCATGTGCTTGTTATGTCTAATTGCTCTCTATGAAAACAAGCAGCAAATCACCAGAGATATTTAATTTAATGTAACCAGCCAGTTAAACAACACTGATCAAAAAAACTAGATGGGTCACTCGGAGGGCAGACCATTGAATGGCAATTATACTGTATATTCAAAAGATAAAAAATAGTATAATTATTAAGCAAACAGATTACAAAAATAAATGAATAAAACAAACAGATTGATGACATTGTGTTTATGGTTGCAATGTGTAGTATTTATGAGGATCTATTGACAGAAATGCTATATAATATACATAACTGTGTTTTCAGTGGTGTTTAAAGACCTTACATGATGCACCGTTATGTTTTCATTACCTTAGAATGAGCCATTTCTATCTACATACACATACGCGGGTCCCCTTACAGTGAAGTCGCCATTTTGCGCTGTCATGTTTCTACAGTAGCCCTAAACAGACAAACTGCTCTACAGAGCGCTAGTCACTCTCTGCTGTCTCAGACGACGACATCTTTGTCCTGTGTCGGCCACCGTAGCTTCTCTATGTGCTTCGAAAGGGAGGGATGAGCAGTGGACGATTGCAATTCGCAACCTCGCTACTAGATGCCAGAAAAATGTACACAGTGCACCTTTAAATGAAGATAAAAAAGTATCTGGACACTTTCTGGTTGACAATCATTAATGGAACATGTTTCAGCTTCAAAATATCACTATTAAAATTTAGTTTATTGAACTGTTGTGCAAAAGCAATTCACAATTATTCTGTTCTGAATATTTAAAGATATCAGTCTTTGTTTGACGTCTGGGTCAACTAGAACCACAACTAGTCAACTAGTTAGTCTACTGTATAACTTTAGTGCACTGTATGCAATGCCAATTATAACAATTATATAGTGTCATTAAAAAAAAATTCAAATTGTGATTGATATTAGAAATTAATTTGTCAAGCACATTGCATTATGGGACACACTACATGTGCTGTTGTATACTGCATATTTTGGAAAAATACATCATCGAATCATCATCCAGGTGTCCATCATTCATGTATAAAGAAAATACTGCATTCCACAGAAATGGTATGTAATATGGCAGTGTGCTATTTTGTTTTTGCTTACAGCTGAAAACGATTTTAAATGAAAACGATAGGGGGAGCGCATGATCTATTGTATATTATTGAGCAGCAAAGTTGTGTCCATCATAATAGACTCGTATCTACATGTCCAACAGAATCCGGACAAATTTAAAGTTGATACTTTGTGAATGGAGCATTTTCACAACACTTGTACTACCCAAAAGTTATCCCTAAAATCAGAGGGAAATGATAGGTGAATAACACCTAACCCATCAACAAAGATGTTGATCCAGGATCATGTTGCACTGAAATCACGTTCACCTGATGTCACATCCTGTGCCTCCCCATTAAAGCGTTCATGGTTTCCTTCTATTTATGCCATTTCCAGTCTAGCCAGAGAACTAACATGAATATAACATTAATAATCATTAAACTGATAATTCTGCAACATATTTCAGGTAGGATATCATTACCTTACTATATCATTGGTTTGGACTGAAAAAAAATCTAACAAATTTATTATTATTTTTCAGAAGCCAGTAATGTTACACAGACTCCAATAGTATGGGCTTCACAGGGTGAATCTGCACAAATGACCTGCAGTCATACTAAGGGTTCTTTCTATATCTACATGTACTGGTTCCGACAGCGCCAGGGAGAGACAATGAAACTCATTGCGTTCACAACGACAAACCTCAAGCCAGACTTTGGTGAATTTTCTGATGAGAAATACTCAGCCGATAAGACTGTAGCTGAGCGTGGATCTTTCACAGTAAAAAAGCTGGAGCCTGATGACAGTGGTGTGTATTTCTGTGCAGTGAGTGAGCACAGTGACACACACTTACTCTGCTGCTGTACAAAAACCTTAAATGTTAATGCTTGTATACAATAGCCTAATGTACCTGGAAAGACAGAACAGGTGTAATGACAGGTGCTAACTAGATAGATAAAGGTGGATGGCACTATTTGATGCTGATGTTGGTAAATAGTTTTAAAAGCTTGAGGTTTGAAGGTTTTACTGTCAGATGAAGACAGGAAAACCAATAAAATCCACATTTGTCTTTACCTGACCCTGAAGAAACCACATCAAACCAGATCAGTCCTTAAACCTCTTCAGATCCATTAGACCTTATGAGAGCACACCACATTAGACCACATAGACTAATTCTAGCCATTGCTAACATTTAACTAGTAGTTATGCATTGTTGGCATGTTGCTAGTTAATGCTAGCATGATTTACCATGTTTGCTAGACATTACTAAGATCTTTTAACATGTTGCTAGGCATTAACATGTCCCTAACTTGTTCTGGCATGTTGCTAGCATGTTTAGACACCGCTAGCACGTTTAACATATTGCTAGCATATTTATAACATGTTAACACATTGATAGCATTCATTAACATGTTGCTAGCATGTTTTAGCATGTCGTTAGCATTATTATTTAGCATTGTTGTTTATACATTGATTAATAAAAGTAACATTGCACATGTTAACTCTGATTAGAGTATTAGTAAAGTAATAGTATACTTTCTGCTTAATATAGCAATTTATTTTGATGCAGAACTTGGCCTGCAGTCACAGCTGATATTGTTTTTATACATTAGCAGTTATATTTTCTGGTTTTGCTCCACCAATGAAAAAAAGCCAGAGCAGAACTGTTGCAACACTGGCCGATGCACAGCAGTGGGTGAGACACAACAGGGCATGAATCCAGCAGATGGTGCTAAAGGCTAACATTTACAAACATGTCACCTCGTGGAAACTCTCTCTCTGTAAATGTGGGAACACTGCTCTAGGTTTGGTTTTTGTGTCTTCAGTCAATTATTTTTGAATTCAAACAAAATCATTTTGTCAAACACTCTTTCTGTTCAGGCCATTGACAAAATGAACACCAGTTTCGTGTAGTGTCCTTTAACTGTACTCATATAAAACACTATAAAGGGGCAGAGTGATGCCATAGTGATGTCACATCCTGTGCTCCTCCATTTAAGCGTTCATGGTTTCCTTCTGCATCTATGGCATGTCTAGTCTAGCCAGAGAACTAACATGATTATACTAATAATTATTAAACTGTTCATTCTGAAACATATTTCAGGTTGGATAAGTTTGTGTATCTAAATACATTAGTGTTTTGAACTTTTTTTTTTTTTTTTTATCTAACTATTTTTATTATTATTTTTCAGAAGCCAGTAATGTTACACAGACTCCAATAGTATGGGCTTCACAGGGTGAATCTGCACAAATGACCTGCAGTCATACTAAGGGTTCTTTCTATATCTACATGTACTGGTTCCGACAGCGCCAGGGAGAGACAATGAAACTCATTGCGTTCACAACGACAACCGGCAAGCCAGACTTTGGTGAATTTTCTGATGAGAAATACTCAGCCGATAAGACTGTAGCTGAGCGTGGATCTTTCACAGTAAAAAAGCTGGAGCCTGATGACAGTGGTGTGTATTTCTGTGCAGTGAGTGAGCACAGTGACACACACTTACTCTGCTGCTGTACAAAAACCCTGCTTCCTAAATGATTCACTTTTATGTTCTGTTTGCCAGTGCTTAAATTCTCAGCACCATCATGTTACAGTATACTGTGTAATTTATCCCTGCAGATAATTGCTTATGCAGTGCTGATCCGTTTCTAGCACTGAATTTATACAGAGAAATACAGAGTTGCTGCCAACTGGCAAACAAGAATAAAAGAAAAATCATAATAGAGAGCCAATCAAATGCACCACAGAATTTCATATGCAGAAATTACACTGCCGTTTTACAACATACAATAGGGTGTTCATTCGAAGACCATGCATGCAATGTTTCCCTCATTCCAGTAAATTTCCTTCTTCACATGCCAGTTCAGTGACAAAGTGACACTCTCACAATCCTAATAACTTAATGAGCTTTGATGCATAAAAAAATGTTTGGTTTTACTTTATTTTTAAGTTGTCTTTGATACAGTGTAATTATACATTTAAGTACTGAGTAATGTTAATTAACATGTAGGCTACTTACTATAGGGTTAGTTGCTTGCAATTATGTATAATTTACTGTTATTAATACCCAATAACAGTAAATTATTAGTACACAAAATAACTTACAGTATAATTGGTTGCACTTTATTTTAAGGTGACGTAGTTACATTGTACTTAAATAAGTACTGAGTAAAATTAATTAACTACATGTACTTATAATGTACTGTTATTACTATAGCAAGTACACCTTAAGTATAGTAAGTCACCTTAACATAAACGGCCCTATTTTAACATTCTGAGCACATGGTCTGAAGTGCAGGTGCACTTAGGACGTGTCCGAATCCAGCTAGTTTAACAACAGGAAAAATGGTCGACGCGCCAGCTGCATGGTCCAAAAGGGTTGTTCTTAGTCTCTTAATGAGTCATGGGTGTGTTTTAGGCATAACATGCAATAAACCAATCAGAGTCTCATCTCCCATTCCCTTTAAAAGCCAGTTGCGCTTGCACCATGGTGGATTCACTATTTACATGGTGGAATTTGCAAGCGGAAAGACTTTTATTTTTTAATAAAAGACATGTACGCATGTTGTGCACCCGCCTATAGGTGCATATTACTAACACACCCTTTAAATAACACAAAAATACTGCGCTACTGACTTTAGACCAGGTTTTTGTTGGACAATGGCGTAGTCGTTTTCAGTTCCTCAAAATAGCAACTCGCCAACAATGCGCCTGAACACACCTGGTTTTCGGACCAGCACGCCCATGGGTGAACAGATGGGTGTGAGTGCATTTGCTATTTAAACAACGTGGAGCTGGATGTGAAAATGAAAACTGTGTCGGGCTGAGACTAACAGAGAACACTTGCGTATAACTTGCGTATAACTTTTCACAGGACTTTCCTACTTGAAATGTGTCTCTTTCTCAAGGGCACAAATATTAAAGTTCATGTATTTGCCCTTGTGTGGTGAGGACCTTCCATCTATATGGTTTTACACAAGATCTTGAACCACTAAACTAAACCACCCAACCCTGCGTCTAGCTCTGCACATGTTAATTTAATACTCTTCTATGTTCTGCTATTCATGATTGGTTATTGATTTATTTGTTTGTTTATTTGTTTGTTTTGCTCTATCACTATGATGGTTGTCACTATGTGTAAGATACATTTAAATGCAACTAGATGCACAATAAATATCATTACATAGGGCTACCAGCAAGCACGTCACCTTTCGGCAGTATTCGCCATTCTGATATTGAAATAGGCCATTGCCAGTTTCACATCTGCCAGCTAGTGTGCCTATGATAGCCACCAGAGGGCACCTGTCTCCTTTACCACTTCATGAACTGCACTTCCCATAACCCATTGCCTGAACTCATTATGTCTTGATTCCTGCCACCTGTGTGATTTTATCTCCTTCATGTTTGCCTATTTAAGCCCTGTGTGTTTTGTCAGACTTTGTGAAGTCTTACTGAATGTTTAGTGTTTCACTGTATTTCGGGACAGTGTCTCCTGGATTTGCCTGAGCCTTGCACCTTTGGCGTTATCGAGATTGCTTTCCCTGTGGTTTTGGCCTTATGCATATTAATTAAATGGATTGCAATTATGGATTGCACTCAGTAAAGCTCAGACCAATTATATATAGCATACATAGTCATTTATATAGACAGCAATTTAAGGTTTACCATTATACGACATTTTGTTGTCAACTTGTATTAGCCTATTTGAACTGTAAAGTTGTTTTAAATATATATATTTTTATGGTCATTTTAAAGTTTAGGATGTTACATAAACAAGACGGCTGGTTCCAAGAATTCCCCCAAGTATGCATTAATCTGACATTAATTACTATTAAGCAGAGTGATGTCATAGTGATGTCACATCCTGTCCCTCCCCATTAAAGCACTCGTGATTCCCTTCTTTTTCATTCTGACATTTCTAATCCAGTCAGAGAACTAACATGATCATACTAATACTCTTTAAACTGATCTTTTTGCAACATACTTTAGGTAAAATATCTGTTCCTATATCATTGTTTTAGATTTAATATAAAAATTATTTGAAACATTTCAATTATTGAATCTTTTCAACAGAAGCCAGTGATGTTACACAGACTCCAATAGTATGGGCTTCACAGGGTGAATCTGCACAAATGACCTGCAGTCATACTAAGGGTTCTTTCTATATCTACATGTACTGGTTCCGACAGCGCCAGGGAGAGACAATGAAACTCATTGCGTTCACAATGACAAACCTCAAGCCAGACTTTGGTGAATTTTCTGATGAGAAATACTCAGCCGATAAGACTGTAGCTGAGCGTGGATCTTTCACAGTAAAAAAGCTGGAGCCTGATGACAGTGGTGTGTATTTCTGTGCAGTGAGTGAGCACAGTGACACACACTTACTCTGCTGCTGTACAAAAACCTATGACAAATGGCATAACATTTTAAACCACACAGTCCTGTGTTATCCAGCTTACAAATAAATGTGACTTTTTTGCAAATTAAATATAAGTACATAAATATGTTTGCTTTTATCCAAAGATTTTTGTAAATGGGGAACATCACAAGCAATTTATCACAGCAAGTTCATAAAGCAGGGGTGTCCAGTCCTACTCCTGGAGGGCCACTGTCCTGTAGTTTAGCTCCAATCCCAATAAAACCTCAACCAGCTAATCAAGGTCTTACTTATGGAGGATAAAACTTGCAAAAATAATAAATAAATAAATGTGCCAATGCATGCATAAATCCACATATTCCTGAATAAATAAATATGTAAATAATGAAATGTGCGTGGAGATAAATAATTAAATAAATAAAACGAATGTTGGGGGAAATTAAATAAAAAATGTTAAAGGAAATGCTAAACCGAAGGTTGTCTTTTTTATGTTTATTCATTTTTGAGTGTAGCTCGGTATTTATTTTGGCCTTGGCCTAACATGCTAATGAGGAGGGCGTCAACAGCCATCAGCCAATGGTGGCACACAGACCGCCATCTGATGTTTGATTGACACCCTCCTCATTAGCATCTTAGGCCAAGGAAAAATAAATACCAAATACCCATAAATACCTACTGTCACAACTACCAGTCCCGCAATCTCCCTCAGTAACAATCAACGGGCACCCTTGCCTGAATACTGACTGTCTCCCGAACTCCAAATCCCATAATTCCTCACTCTAGCACTGATTCCAATTGCACCTGTGAGTCATGATCACACACACAGCTGTTACTCATTCCCAGCCCTATATAAACCACACTCACGGCACACTCTGTGTGAAGTTTTGTTTCAGTGTTGTGTGCATCTCTGAGTGGTTTCCAGAAAGTTATCCTGCCTGTGTTTACGGCCTGTGTTGAGACAATCTTTGATTGTCTGCTGCCTGCCCATTGACCTTCTGCCTGTTTCCTGGTTTTCGTGTCGTTTGCTGCCTGCCCCTGACCTCTTGCCTGGCTCCCTTCTACACCTTGCCTGCCCTGCTACACTGTCTTCACTGGTATTGGACCCTTGCCTGTTGACTTTGATTAATAAACTGTTGCAAATGGATCTGATTGAGTCTGATTCACAACACCTACATTCAAAAATGAATAAACGGTTAAAGGTAAAAAGGTCAACTTTCAGTTTAGCATTTCCTTTAAAAGTTTGATTTATTTCCCCATCACATCATTTATGTAATTATTTACACACACACAATGGGCAATTTATTTCAGTGATGGAAAGCTGAATTTTCAGCATCATTCCTCCAGTCTTCAGTGTCAGATCCTTCAGAAATCATTCTCATATGAGGATTTTCTGCTCAAGAAACATTTATTATTATTATCAATGTTGAAGGATTATGAATGTCAGGATTATTTAATGAATAGAAAGTTCAAAAGAACAGCATTTATCTGAAATATAAAGCTTTTGCAACATTATAAATGTCTATACTGTCACTTGATCAATTTAATGTGTCCTTGCTGATTAAATGGATTAATTTCTTTAAACTCTTTCCCAAAAAAAAAAAGATTACCGATCCAAACCTTTGAACGGTAGTACAATGTTACAAAAGCTTTATTATAAATTATAAATACGGTTCTTTTGAACTTTTTATTCATCAAAGAATCCTAAAACATTGCTTTCAACATTGATAATAATAATAAATGTTTCTTGAGCAGCAGATCATCATATTTGAATGATTTGTGAAGGATAATGTGACACTGAAGACTGGAGTAATGATGCTGAAAATTGCATCACAGGAATAAATGACATTTTAAAATATAATCAGATTGAAAACAGTTATTTTACATTTTAATAATATTTCACAATATTACAGCTTTTTTGTATTTTTAATAACATGAATGCAGCCTTGGTGAGCAGAAGAGACTAAAAAATCTTCTGTTCTAAAACTTTTGACCGATAGTGCATACTAGAATCTTCCAGGCAGGTGTTTTGAGGCAATTTGGAGCTAAACTCAGCAGGACAGTGGCCCTCGAGAACCGAGTTTGGACACCCATGTCATAAAGCAAGTCAATATATGAATCAAAAAGATTAATTATATCACATACTGTAATTAGTCATTGCCTTCATACATTTGAGCTGCAATAAGACATGAATCCAGCAGATGGCGCTAACATATAACATTTCCAATAGTATGGGCATGGAAGCAGCTCTCAGTCCTCAGATTGCTGTAACAGCTCAGTTACTTAGAGGAAACATAGTGTCACGTGATTTTTTTTGTAACCTCATGGATCCAGCTTTATCCAGTCCTAACCACCAGCCTTGTGTAGTGTTCTTTAACTATCTATTATGGGTATAATTAAACATTTATGATTATTGCTTATATGCTGTTTAGACATTAGCATTTATTTGTCATGTAGTTGTTATGACGCCCATCACAGTAAGGCCTCTGTATGTTCTGCTGAGAAGTAGTAGGCGTACTGGTGTAGGCTTCTGTAATAGTTTTTTTTTTTTTTTTTTTTTACTGACACACCTAGTTGGAAAAGTTCCTAGTATCAAATTAGACGTCTTACAATTTCAAGCAGTCAATTCACTACAAGTAATATGTTTGTGTACTGTAATCTTGTAATTACATCTGTTCTCCACATTATTTGTGAAACTGAATTCTGAAATTGCTTCATGTTGTTATAGTGGATGCATCAGAACATATCTCATCTGCTTATGCAACTATACACTCACCTAAAGGATTATTAGGAACACCTGTTCAATTTCTCATTCATTCTAATCAACCAATCACATGGCAGTTGCTTCAATGCATTTAGGGGTGTGGTCCTGGTCAAGACAATCTCCTGAACTCCAAACTGAATGTCAGAATGGGAAAGAAAGGTGATTTAAGCAATTTTGAGCGTGGCATGGTTGTTGGTGCCAGACGGGCCGGTCTGAGTATTTCACAATCTGCTCAGTTACTGGGATTTTCATACACAACCATTTCTAGGGTTTACAAAGAATGGTGTGAAAAGGGAAAAACATCCAGTATGCGGCAGTCCTGTGGGCGAAAATGCCTTGTTGATGCTAGATGTCAGAGGAGAATGGGCCGACTGATTCAAGCTGATAGAAGAGCAACTTTGGCTGAAATAACCACTCGTTACAACCGAGGTATGCAGCAAAGCATTTGTGAAGCCACAACACGCACAACTTTGAGGCGGATGGGCTACAACAGCAGAAGACCCCACCGGGTACCACTCATCTCCACTACAAATAGGAAAAAGAGGCTACAATTTGCACGAGCTCACCAAAATTGGACAGTTGAAGACTGGAAAAATGTTGCCTGGTCTGATGAGTCTCGATTTCTGTTGAGACATTCAGATGGTAGAGTCAGAATTTGGTGTAATCAGAATGAGAACATGGATCCATCATGCCTTATTACCACTGTGCAGGCTGGTGGTGGTGGTGTAATGTGTGGGGGATGTTTTCTTGGCACACTTTAGGCCCCTTAGTGCCAATCGGGCATCGTTTAAATGCCACGGCCTACCTGAGCATTGTTTCTGACCATGTCCATCCCTTTATGACCACCATGTACCCATTCTCTGATGGCTACTTCCAGCAGGATAATGCACCATGTCACAAAGCTCGAATCATTTCAAATTGGTTTCTTGAACATGACAATGAGTTCACTGTACTAAAATGGCCCCCACAGTCACCAGATCTCAACCCAATAGAGCATCTTTGGGATGTGGTGGAACGGGAGCTTCGTGCCCTGGATGTGCATCCCACAAATCTCCATCAACTGCAAGATGCTATCCTATCAATATGGGCCAACATTTCTAAAGAATACTTTCAGCACCTTGTTGAATCAATGCCACGTAGAATTAAGGCAGTTCTGAAGGCGAAAGGGGGTCAAACACAGTATTAGTATGGTGTTCCTAATAATCCTTTAGGTGAGTGTGCGTTACAATGCAGTTTAATACATGCCAGTTGTTTTTGTGGTAACACTTTCAGTTTACTTAACAACTACCTTACTAACTATTAATAAGCAGTAAATTAGGATTTTATTGAGGCAAAAGTCATAGTTAATTAACAGTGAGAACTCAACCCTAAACTAAAGTGTGACTGTTTTTTTGTAGTGTTCATTAATTTATCTGAATCTGAATTATTTATCGACTGAACTAATAACCACATACGTTTCTAAGTTTAGCAAAATACTGAGTTACTAATATTTAAAGCCAATCAAATACTACACAGTTTAATATATAGAAATGCACTGCAGTTATTGCTCAGACCACATAGGTTGGCTATTGTTTCATGTATATTAAGATGTAATTATGCCCTCAGTTCAGTTTTATTCTAAATTGACCTTGTTTATATGGCAGTGAGCAAGTAACACTCTCACAGTCATTAATGAGTAAAATGTCACTCAAAGTGATTGTCACTTTGCATAAAAAGGTATGGTCAGACTTTAGAGTTAAATTCTCACTATTAAATAACTATTAACTACAACGTTTGCCTCAGTAAACTCATAATTTCTGTTTATTAATAGTTAGTAAGGTAGTTGTTAAGTTTAGGTATTGGGTAGGATTAAGGGATGTATAATATGATCATGCAGAATAAGACATTAATGTGTGCTTTATAAGTACTAATAAACAATATCCTAGTAATATGCATGCTAATAAGCAACTAGTTAATAGTGAGAACTGAACCCTAACATAAAGTGTTACCAAAAAGACATACAAAGTGACTTACAGTATAGTACACTTTATACATGAACATCCCTCTTGAACAGTCTGGGGTTAAGCATCTTTCTCAAGTCAAGAGCTGATAGTTGATGGATTTCCCCTAGACCAGCCTAGATCTAAACTACAGCACCCAACCCCACCTCTAGAGGCACACCGTGATTATTTAAGCCTCAAGACTTTGCTAAGTTCAGCTATTCATGATGTATTTGCATTTTGCCATCTTTTTTGTATCATTACAATGGCCTGCTACTATGTGTAAGCTGTTGATTTGCACAAACTAGCTTTACAATGTTTTAAATCTTAAATTACTCATTCCAATTCTTTTTGTCTCAGGTCTTCAGGTTAACCAAAGCCCATTGGAGATTATTCTTCTAACAGGTGCACCACTTGAAGTCACCTGCTCCATCACAGGCACTGATAACCCAAACCTGTACTGGTACCGCTGGACCCCAACAGATGGCCTCAAGCTGATGTTCAGTTCTTTTAGTAAAGGCACAGTGGATCCGGAAAGCATGGGGGATTTTTCATCTAACAGACCAGGGCTTCTTCAGATACTTCTGCAGTCCAAGAGTGTAACCCATATTGGTTCTTCTGTTTGGTATTGTGCAGCCAGTCCCCACAGTACGACAGGCTACAATGGAGCTGTACAAAAACTCTCAGGCCCTGTTTACATCTGGTATTAAGATGCATTTTGGTCAATTGGATCAAAGACAAATTTTCTTTCCCACGTGGTTTTTAGTCTCTTTTGTCCATTTTCAACCACTTCTGTCCTGATTTCTTTGAGGGGAGTGTCTATGGCCGGGTAAATGTATGAGCTTTTTCAGATCTTTCAGTCTAATTGATGAAATAAGCTCATGCAATTTACATATGAACACAAATGGAAATGATGATAAATGACTTAGAAACAACCTTGAATAAAAGCATCTTAATTAACTTTTTAAAATGTTCCAAAGTTGAAGCATTTCTGATATTGAAGGGAATCGATTCCATAACTTATGGGCCTATAAATGAAAGCGCTTATGGTCTTAAGTTTACATGAAGGCTGGTGAAGTAAAAGAGTGTTGGCAGAATGGAGAGAATGTGAAGGAGTGTATGGGCTAATAAGATCACAATGATACGCTGGTGCTGTCCCATGTAATGCTTTGTATGTTAAAATTAGAATGTTAAAATCAATTTTAGCATTAATGGGAAGCCAGTGCAACTGTGAAAGCACCGGTTTAATGTGTAGCGGAGGAGAGGTGTGAGCTAGCACACAAGCAGCAGAATTTGTATTATACTGTCGTCTGCTTAAAGATTTAGCTGGAAGGCCAGAGAACAAGGCATCACAGTAATCTAACCTAGACGTAATGAAGGCATGGATGAGCCTTTCTGCGTCAGCAAAAGCACAAGTTGTGCAGTGTTCCCAAGATGACAGAAGGTCATTTTTGATGTGATGTTTTATAGTATGTGCATCTACTGTTATTTGAGGATCAAAAATGACACCAAGATTCTGCACCTGTGAAGCGGAAAGTGCTGTGCGGTATTAGAGTCAACAACCAAGTTAATACACTCTAAAAAATGCTGGGCTAAAAGCAACCAAAGTTGGGTCGAAAATGGACTAAACCAGTGATTGGGTTGTTTTAACCCAGTAAATGGGATGTTTTAACCCAGCGGTTGGGTTAAATGTTTGCTTAAAACAACCCAATCGCTGGGTTAGTCCATTTTCAACCCAACTTGGGTTGTTTTTAACCCAGCTTTATATTAGAGTGTACGATCGGCCTTATGAATAGCCTCCATCATACCAATAAACATCAGCTCAGTTTTTGAGCCGTTCAGTTTCAAGAAGTTATTCTGCATTCTGATCTCTTTTAGACACTTACTCATAATAGTTAACCTACTATAGAAATAAGGGTTAGTGGTGATGTAGATTTGATTATTAGCAGTGATACCCAAGGCCATGCTTCCTGATAATCTGCCCAAGTGGAAGCATATACAGTAGGCTGTATGCTAAATAAAGCTGGGCCCAACACTGAACCCTGAGGAACTCCTGGTCCTCACAGTGTCATATTTGTGATTTCCCAGCCTAACAAACTGAGCATGATTAGATTGAAACCAACTGAATACTGTAAATGTAAAAGTACATAACATTGTATTATGTTTTATATATATATAAGATTAATGATTAAATAAAAACTTTATTAAAAGTCTTTCTAAATCATTAGTGTTTTCCAATTCTGTTTTCTTTCTTCAAATTACTCAGACCGAGCAAGTGATTCATGATGATGAGTTAAACATGTTCCAGAAAAACAATACAGATGTGGGGGTGTGTGGTGCAGACTGTTGATACAATAACCTGCAAACATCCTTGAATGATTCAGCTCTGCACCAGTTTCCAACAGCTCTTGTCGTTTTAATTGGTTTAGTCTGTAGATGTGTATGAGCTTTGAGGCTTGTGAGCAGCAGCAGGTGTGCAAAAGATGCAGGATTGAGCATGAACATCTCGAGAACGCTCTGACCACATCCTCCCCAACACCTCCACACTGCTCGCAAAGACCTGACACCACATCCTGCTTTCAACTACAGCAGCCTGATGTTTAAACTCATCTATGCCATTCAAACTAGAATTATTCACATTCTCAAATGACAGTAAAAACACCAATATTTTTGGTAACACTTTATTTCGATGGTCCACTTTAGAAGTATTTCTATGAGTAACCTTGCAACTACATGTCAACTAACTCTCATTAGAGTATTAGTAGACTGTCTGCTTAATATCTGCCAACACTTTATTTTGATGCTCCTCAGCAGACTATACGAAACTTTGAAACTACATGTCAACTTATTCTACTGTTAAATTGAGTGTTAAGTGTAGAGCGTTACTAGTTGGCATGTAGTTGCAAAGTTACTTATAGTTAGTAGAATGGCTAAAGTGGACCATCGAAAATAAAGTGTAACCATATTTTGTGTTGTTACTTTCAGTTGCAGTTCTCAGTACTTTGGATGTGCCTTGTTCCAGGAATTACAGAAACGCTTTAGAGCTCAGCTCACATATGAGAAATGTAGAGGCCATGAGTCATATAAAGTCTTATTTTTCTTATTGCAGTGGTGAAAGATTCTTACATAACTGAGATAACAACCTACACTTTCCAAAAGCGCATAATTTCCACTGCACAAAACATATGCAAATATCCTGTTTCTCATAAAATCAAAGGCCTCAAAATTAAATACAAGATGTTTTAGTCATAGCAAAAAGTAGAATCCAAAAATTCTATCACATTCTAATATGTTTCTCATTGTTAGTTCATTCACTGTTAAAAAATTATATGATCAATAAGTTATGACAACATATTGCTTTAATTATTGCATAATTGCTTTTATTTTTTTATAAGTTATACAAGATTCAACAAGTCAGCAAGTCAGCGTAATGTAATTTAAGTTGAAATTACTTAAACATCCAAGCTGATTGCACTTAAAAATTTAAGGCAGCTTAGCAAGCAAAAACATGTTCAGGTTTTGGGAGATATTTGTCAAATGTTATTATTCAAAATTAGAAAAAATAAAATCATAATATGTTTGATTTGAAGTCATACAAAACTACATGAATCTAGTCAAATATAAAATGAAATAGAAATCTTACACATTTCGTAAATAGTAAAGAAAGATTCTGGCCACTCAAGGAGAAAATGTATGGACAAGCTCATGGTCAGTCCTCCGGGAATGGTTTCATCTTCTTTGAAGACTGTAGGGAAATAAATTCATATTAACTTATGCGCACACATATTTGTGATAGACATACACAACACAGTTTTCAACTGAAAACTTTTTGGGACGTTCATTTACACAATAACATTAGAGGGCCTGAAAACGTAAACTTTTGAAAACAGGTTTCAAAGTGCACATTTTTGAAAACGTTACTGCTATGCAAATGCGGATTTGCGAGAAATGGTGACGTCATGCACATGCAAATGTTCAGTCAGCAGACGTGTAATTTTTCTTTACAAAGTGACCTCGCCAGCTACTGGCCTTGCATGCAGTGCAACACATCACTTTTGCAGATCCGTGTTGTTGTGTAAACGCACCCTAAATCATATACATATCTATATACTCTATAGCATATTTAATGTGTGAGATGTGCATGATGGTTGTCAGGGATTACCTTGAGTTTCCACACTGCACCAGACACAATCAGCGCATACAGCAGGCTCTTGCTGAGGAACAGGGTGTAGCCGAAGCCAAGCAGTTTCAATCCCTTTGGCTTCTCTAAAAACACCAATACACAAACATGTCTGATAAGTCATAAATGCAGTGACTTTCAAATTACACAATTAAATATCAGTAATCTATGTTGTCTCACACAGTCCAAATATGCAGTTGCCTGAAAAAGTATTTGGGAATTTAGAAAACAATCTCACTGCAATAGATAAAGATGTTATAACAAACTGGAATCTAATAAATTGCGTTAGATATTTCACTGCTTTCTTTGCCATGTCGGCAATTATATCCAAGCCTTACAGCCTAATAGCCTGTTTATGTAGATTTAGTGCATTTCCACAAACCTTTTTGAGCCTTTATGGTGTCTGTGACATTGACATAATCTTTTCCATTGTAAAATCGAACTGTACAGGTGAAGTGATTTCTGGGATCCATCCAGTCTCTTTTAGAAACCTTCATTCTGCTGCTGATATGGTACAGTAATGTCGTTTTGTCCTGTTGGGCTGTGGAGTCAGTTGATACGCTGTTCTCTCTCTCTTCGCCATTCACTTTCCAGGTCAAACTCACATGATCGGGATAAAAGCCCGTCGCCACACACACTAACGTTAGATTTGAATTGGTCTCTTTATGGGAACAGATTTCTCTTGGAGATGGTGGTAGGATCTTGACTTTAGGTAGAGTGATGTTTGTAGCTTGAGAAGGAAAGCATAATGTTAGGAAGTTCGGTTACACTTTATTTTACAGTGTCCTTGTTACATACTTATCATAGTAGAAACATTAAATTATGCATAATTACATGCAGCTAACCCTCAAGCAAACCCTAACCTATAGTAACCCCATGTAGTTAATTATTATTACTCAGTACTTAATTGTATTGTTACGCTGTAACAAGAACACCTTAAAATAAAGGGTTACACTTTATTTTAAGGTGTAATTGTTAAAGTGTAATTATATATTTAAGGACTGAATAATAATAATTAATTACATGGGGTTACTATACTATAGTGTTAGGGTGTGGTTAGAGTTTGGTTAAGGGTTAGTTGCATGTAATTATGCATAATTTAATGTTTCTACTATGATAAGTATGTAACAAGGACACTGAAATAAAGTGTTACCAAATAAAGTGTAACCCTTTATTTTAAGGTGTCTGTTACAGTGTAATTATACAATTAGGTACTGAGTAATATTAATTAACTACATGCACAATTAACTATTGGGTTAGGATAGGGTTAGTTGCACGTAATTGTGCACAATTTATATTAATTACTGTAGTGTAACATATGTAACAAGGACAATGTAAAATAAGTTACAGGAAATGTATTACTATGTTATAACTACTGTCATTATTAAATGGCTCAATGCTTGATTGTAACTGATCACTCGCAGCATGGCCTGGTGAAATTTTTGGTTAGACTATATTTAAAGGTGTAATTGTACATTTAAGTATTGATTAATAATAATGGGTTTGGTTTAGGGTTAGTTGAATGCATAATTTACTGTAATTACTACAGTAAGGACATGTGACGTATGTAACAAGGTCACTAAAATACAGCGTTACCATTTTTGTACAACTTTTTGTATTTGATCATTGTTGCTACTTTCATGTATTTTTGTATCATAGAGTGATTTCTGCTTATACATGTGGATGAAATACTGTATCCATCCCCCAAAAAATGCACATAGTAATTTATGTAATCTAGCTGCTTAGTTTAAGCATGCATTTAATGTTTAGATGATTTCATTTGTATACTGTTTTAAATGATTGTAACACCTGTACCTTATTTGAGATCCTTTTATTTGTACATTTATGTATTTCAGCTGAAATGTCATGCTTCAAAATGGAGTAAATTAATATATTCTTAATAAAAACACTAATAATTCTTAAGTTAGTTGTTAAATAAACATTTTAAATGTATAAAATAAAAGAATTTGTATATGTCCCAAATTTTAGTGGCATATACGGTCCTTGCTTCTTTTGCCAATCCATTTTCATTTGCATGTATTTTGCACAATATGACCTATTTTACTGCATTTCACAAATCAAACAAGTGCATTTATTGAATGATGTCTACTTAAGTACTATTTCAGAGTTAAAAAATTCAAACTTACCCAAAACCGTCAGTTTAGTCCCTTCTCCAAATTCTAGTTTCGCGTAGCTAGTACACGATGATTTACCTCATTACCTAAACCTCAACAACTAACAGCTAATAATGGGCAATGGTACACTGTTTTTGGGGCCCCTTTTTGGTTTGAGACCATGAAAGCCATAGTGGCCTCCCAGCTGTTACCCAGAGAGGCCTCTGTGAGCAGAACGTATAGACTGAAATGTATGTTTGTCTGATGTGCAATGATGTTTTAACAGTAATTAAAACTAGCAAAAAAGTCTATACAGTGGCCCCAAGAGCACTCGAAACACAGAAAACTGCATTGGATAAAATGTCAAACCAGGGAAATATGCTTTCTTGGAACTAAGCTCGCTCTTCTTATCATTTTTTGCAATTAATTTACCCAACTGGACTTCCAGTTTTGGTGGATATGATGTCATTTGCACACAGGTAACCTCAACTGTTCATCATATTAACTCTGAACATGTTCTATTTATGTGTGACAATCACAAAGTGTTCAAATGCTTTGCATGGGATGTATAGGATGTACAGATTGAGGAAAAACCTTCAAGAAGTGTTCATGTACAAGTCTGCACTGAACATGTCGATATTGTTTATCCCATTTATTAAGAGGTGGGAGTCTAAACTGGAAATAAATATGTGTTATGAGGTTTTCATTGCTTTCATTTTCATTCAGTTGATAGATAAACTGACCTAGCTAATTGCTTAAAGAAGCTGGAACATGTTTCGTCATGGTATGAGCCGCAGTGGGACCACTGAAAGTTATGCATGGCTAATAACAGTTTAGTGCTCAGTAACAGTGTATTCACCGAGGGCCTCTCGGGGGACATGAAGAGCACATACTGTAAGCTACAGAATATAACCAATGACTTGCATCACTGTTACCATGCTATTACTTGATTCAAAGTAGTTGGGAGATCAGTGTAGTAAGTCCCATAAAAGTTAGTGATTACTTTTCAAGGTATGCAATTTATTTGTGCTCCTGGGAATCAAACTTTGGCATTACTAGTGCTCTATCAGTTTGACTATGTGCCTATAAAATAAATGAGAATTTTCTTTGGGGATAATATCCATGCGTCATAGATTTTATTTGTATTATGTATAATACAAATGAAAATAAAAACAAAATACAGTAAATCTCAATGTGTAAAATAACTAATTATATTAACTTCTGCATTACTAGTATAGTAGCTATCAAATTCTTACTAAATAGCAAGGAAACAAAGGGATGAAAAAATATCAAAACAGAGTAACACAACTAGGTTTTATGATTAATCTGATCTGAAGTGTCTGTCGTTGGGATGAATGTACAGAAAAGAGCAGAAAGAGAGAAAGAAAACAAAACTATTGAGAGAATCTTCAGTCAGCATCTCTTCTCCTGGAGAGAGTCTTCTCGTTAACGTCATCAGTCCAATCACTTTCCAGATGAACCCTGAAACACACGTCACATGTCAAGACTTTCAGAAAAATCTATCCATCCATCCATCCATCCATCCATCACATCTGCTGTATAATCTCAATTTTCGTATTGTAGTAACATACACATGTAGCCAAACACAACAAGTTGCTTATGATGTTAACATCCTTCCAATGCTTATGTTTTAAATGATTTAAACGAATTACAGGTTAATCAGCCTTACCTTTCTCCATACAAACGCAAAGATGACCAGGCCATACAGTCCACTCTTGGCAATGAACATGCCGTATGCCAGCTTCATCACCTTTGATGAATTGAAATAGTCCTCTGGAGATTAAAAGAACACAATTATATTATTATTCTGAACAACTTTTGACCTCTGACCCTAATTCATAGTATTCATCTTTTGCACATAGACAAGAAAAAGAGGAAATCCTTACCTCGGGTATAATGACTCCCTGCAATTAGATGATAATTCATTAGAAGATCCAAATATTACAATATGAAAACACATTATATTCACTTTCTTTATTTATCTTTCATATAACTTATCTATAGTGCTTACCTTCAGTTCCATAGACATTATCTTCGAGTTGCAAATAATCCGATCCATTGTAGAACAACATTTGACATTTGAATTCGTTTTTTGCGCTTCGCCATTCTTTTTTAGTGACTTTAAGTCTGCTGGATATGGTGAACGTTTTTGCATCCTTGTCTTGTTTAGTGGCATAAAGGTCTGTCGCCACACCATCGGTTCGAAGGCTGCCTCCAACCATCCATTGTATGGTCACATGGTCAGGGTAGAAGTTACTGGCCACACACACGAGAGTGACCGTCTTCTTACAGCTCTCCTTTTCAGAGGGTTTTATAACTGTGATATGTATGTCATCTTTTTACTGACAGTATGCTCTGTAAAATAATATAAGCATATAACAGTAAGAAATACATAATTTAATCATATTTACATTATTCATTTTGGAGACCATTACATGACATTTCGGTCTGCTGAAACAATCTAAAGAATTACGCAGTTTTTATTAAGTTAATTGTATTATTATTACTATTATTACTATTATAGAAGAAATAAAAGCCTGAATCCAAGAAACAACCTCCATTACTGAAAGCAGGAAAATGTTAAAGTCACAATACAAAATGAACTTATAACGTACTTATTGTGTTCATGTTGTATTGTAAAACACGTTTGCTGCTATTGAGGTGGGATACGGGTAAAGTCAGGGACAGGTGTGGTGTTAAAAGGTAAGGGAAGTGTCAACAGTGTAAGTATAGATGTAATTACAGAAATTAATTACAGATGGAATTACATGCAGGTTTTATGATGCAAAAACATATATACATAATAAGTGCACTGCATCCAGTGAATAATTTAAATGTTATTACACACTTAATGTAAAGTGGGACCCAAAATTCTTACTAAGTACAGGGTTGTAGATTTTTTTTTTTTTTTTTTTGGTCTCCCCGAAATTGCAGGATATATGCCAGAGCACAACACACCTTAAGAGTGAAAACACTTTTTATTATTTTTATTTAACACTTTCTGGGGCTAATTTTACCACAGTACACTCAGTTCAGTGTATTTGACCGCAAGAAATCTAGTAAATAATAAGGTTGCATTTCTACATTTTGTGTGCTCAATTGCTTTTCAACAGGAAAACCACAGGCAACTTTACATGAAACTGATGTATCTGCACTCAGCTCACAGTTATATGCAGCTCATAGCAACAATCTTAAATGACAGAGCATACAGAATATCACCAGTATTACAGCCTTGAAAAACACTGATTCATAGTGCACTATATCAAGAGCTGCCAATGAACAGCTATGTGCACCACTTAGATCTAAAAGAAACTATAACTATATATATATATATATATATATATATATATATATATATATATATATATATATATATATATATATATATGATGCTACTCTAACAATGCAAAGCACTTCACAGTTATCCCAAACAAACTAAAAACAACAACATTATTTACTTTCTTACCTAGAACAGTGAGTTTGGTCCCTGGCCAAAGTATGCAGGTCTGTTGTTCACACTGCTCAACAGTTACAGTAAAACTCTTCCTGTCACTTGAACATGACTGATTCTACAATGCACTACTCAATATAGGTTTTAAACACTGCTATAGACCAATTACAGTGCCACTGATTTTCAATACCATATGCAATAAATATATATCAAACATTTTCAGAAACACAACAAGCTTCCATATCACCAAATTAAACATTATGAACAGAAATCTGGTACCTCAGACTCAGCACTGCTTTTAGCACAGAATATTCCCAGAAGAAGAACAGTGAAGACTTTCTACTCTTATCCCAGTAGTTCTAATTCATATCAACATCTCATTCGCCAGTTACAGTTTGCAATTGCAATTTAATTGCAGTATTACAAAAAACGTATTTTTACCAACACATTTACAGAACACTCTTATAAACTGATAAAATACTAAGAGACAAGCAAGCAAAAATACAAAATCTTACCTAAAACTGTAAGTTTGGTGCCATTGGCAAAGTGTGCAGGGCTGTTATAGTTCACACTGATTCTAAGCTGCAGTTAAAACCTCAGCTATACTGGAGATCATGTAACACTGCCACTTATATCCAACCCTATTCTTTTCTCCAGTTATTATTAACATTGTCGTTTTAGATATACTACTTCTGTGTTCTTAAAGATTAGAATGATCAGTTTACTCACCTAGAACCGTAAGTTTAGTGCCATTTCCAAAGTATGCAGGACCGGTATTGGTCACACTGATTCTAAGCTACAGGTAAAACCTTCAGCTATACTGGAGATCATGTAACACTGCCACTTATATCCAACTTTATTCTTTTCTCCAGTTATTCTAATTAACACTGTCATTTTAGATATACTACTTAAATGATTTAGGCTCTTAAAGACCAGAATGTTCAGTTTACTCACCTAGAACCGTAAGTTTAGTGCCATTTCCAAAGTATGCAGGGTTGGCATTGTTCACACTGATTTTATGCTACTGTTAAAACCGCAGCTATGTAGATTATATGAACATTGCCACTTATCCCACTAAAGATGAGTAGCACAATTCCTCTAATTTACCATTATTTTAGATACCCTAATAAACATAATTTAAAATAGCAGAATACTCAATTTACTCACCTAGGACTGTAAGTTTAGTGCCATTGCCAAAGTGTGCAGGACTGAGATTGTTCACAATGATTCTAAGCTGCAGTTAAAACCTCAGGAGATCATGTGCACACTGCCACTTTCCCCACTTCATCTAACTTCATTTTTAAAGGCTACACCTATTCCAGTTCTGATGCATGTGAATGCCAAAATTAAAATATTAGGTTATAAATATCACACATTCTACTTAATGTACTCACCTAGAACTGTAAGTTTAGTGCCATTGCCAAAGTGTGCAGGGCTGCGATTGTTCACAATGATTCTAAGCTGCAGTTAAAACTTTACTGCAGAGCATGTGAACATTGTCTCAGTGTTATCTAACTATATTTTTAAAGATGATTTCACTTCTTCTATCATGACAACATCACATATTAAGTTCTAGAAATCACACATAATACTGAATTTACTCACCTAAAACCGTAAGTTTAGTGCCATTGCCAAAGAATGCAGGATATCCAGAGGTCACACTGATTCTAAGCTACAGTTAAAACCTCAGCTACAGTTGGATTCGTATATACGGTACCACTTATCCCACTATATTTAACTTAATTTTAAAGACATAATTGGGTTTTAGAGAACTGCCAGTTCATCCAATACCAATTCATCAATTTCAGATATCATATAGCAATTTAACTTTTGTCAATGACCTCCACTGATGTGAAATAAATCATTGTGCTTTAAGTCTTGCATACAGATGTTATTAATGCCAGTCAATGAAACAGCATAGAAGTGTTTGATGTTTCTTACCTAGTACAGTTAACTTTGTTCCATTGCCGAAATAAGCCTGACCAACACCGGAGTCACAGCATACATGTGCACTAACATATTTACCCGAGACACCAAATGCTAAAGCCCTATCTGTTTTTACTTGAATGCCCTATGAATATCATAAAAAATATCTACTATAGAACACCATACATTCATTTACCATGCAGTCATTTATACAGCCAAAAGATACAAAACAATACCATTTTGAAAGCTCTCAAAAAATAACATCCTTTTAGACCTGAGCATCACATGTTCCTAAATATCCTTGTAAGTTCCTATAAATTAGGCAAATTACTCACCTAGGACTGTAAGTTTAGTTCCTTCGCCAAAGTGTGCTTGACTACCCATGGTCACACTGATTCTATGCAACTGTTAATACCTCAGATAGTCACAATCATAAATTATGCTACTTTACATCTAACTTCATTTTAAAGAATGATTATATCAAGATTACTGAGAAGTATTCCAATTCGATTTAATATGATTTTAGATAACATATTAACTTGTGCGGTGTGCTTTACTGTTTAGCATTGACATATCAATGGCAATCAATGGACGTTTTTGGAATATTCTTACCTAATACGGTTAACCTTGTTCCATTGCCGAAGTAAGCTTGATAACCAGCACCAGAGTCACAGCACACATGTGCACTGACAAATTTACTCAGAGCGGCAGTGCAAGTTCTGATTTAACTTGAATGCTGCTCAATTATATCAATCAAACGTACTTATGGCCAGTCATTTTATAAATATAATACACAAACAGCATAACTTAGAAGTTATGTTCAGTAAATACCTAAACATCACATAGCTACATTTCTGTAATATCTTGATATGGTTCTACATATCACACAGAATACTGAAATTACTCACCTAGGACTGTAAGTTTAGTCCCATTGCCAAAGTATGCAGGATCAGTGTTCACACTGATACTAAGCTACAGTTAAAACCTCAGCTATAGTCAAGATCATGTCGATTTTGCTGCTCAAATGATCGGACATAATTAGAAAATAATAGTTTTTCTTACCTAATACGGTTAGCTTTGTTCCACTGCCGAAGTAAGCTTGATAACTACCAGAGTCACAGCACTCATGTGCACTAACAAATTCACTCAGGCGGCAAATGCAAGTTCTGTTTTAACTTGAATGCTGCTCGACTATATCAATCGAATTTGCTTCAACGACTAATGTCCAGTCTGCTTATTTAAGTCATTTTATATATATAAAACACAAATAGCATGACTTAGATTCATTGCATATTAAAGTCAGTAAATACCTAAACATCACATAGCTACATTTCTGTAATAGAGTTTATATATCACACAGAATACTGAATTTACTCACCTAGAACCGTAAGTTTAGTGCCATTTCCAAAGTATGCAGGATTGCCAGTGTTCACACTGATACTAAGCTACAGTTAAAACCTCAGCTATACTGGAGATCATGTAGACTTATAATAATTATAAAAAAATATTTTCTTACCTAACACGGTTAACTTTGTTCCATTTCCAAAGTACGCCTGAGAAGCACCAGAGTCACAGCGCACATGTGCACTAACAAATTTACTCAAGACGCCAAAGCAAATGCTATGTCTATATCATTCACGCACAACATTAATTTGAGGATTCTACATAGTGTACTTAATAAATAACAGAACATCAAGATACTTGTCTTACTCACCGAGAACTGTGAGTTTGGTGCCATTTCCAAAGTATGCAGGGTCGTACTGATCACACTGATCCTATGCTACTGATGAAACCTCCTCAAGGTCTTTCTTACATATTTAACTGTTTTTTCAGTAACCGGAGAGCACCAACACTTCTCAGAATGGTATAACAACAGACTATCAACTGTCTAAGTGTACCACCCAGCATTAAAGAGTGTTCAGAAAATGCAACAAGCCTTCTTTTGCTTGTTGAACTACAAGGCATTTTTAATATTTACAAGTCGACTTTGTAATATAACTTCAGTTTTATATCTTACCAAGAACTGTTAACTTTGTTCCACTGCCGAAGAAAGCTTGGCGTCCACCAGTGTCACAGCACACATGTGCACTAATAAAATTACTCAGACTTTGTGGACTTAAGTCTGAACATTGAGGCTTAGCCATTTTATCCACTCTGAGGTACATGATTTTTACTAATTGTACTTATTTTACAAATGCTAAAAATGTTTCCTGAAGCCTAATGTTAAGGAGTCATCATGTAATTTTTCCTTAGTTTTCTTGCAATAATGCAGCAAGATATGCAAAATCAAGGCAAAATATTTCTTACCTAGAACTGTGAGTTTGGTGCCATTGCCGAAATATGCAGGGTACTGATCACACTGATCCTATGCTACTGATGAAACCTCCTCAAGGTCTTTCTTACATATTTAACTGTTTTTTCAGTAACCGGAGAGCACCAACACTTCTCAGAATGGTATAACAACAGACTATCAACTGTCTAAACATACCACCCAACATTAAATAAAATGCAACAAGCCTTCTTTTGCTTGTTGAATTACAAGGCATTTTTAATATTTACAACATGTTAGCTTTGTAATATAACTTCAGTTTTATATCTTACCAAGAACTGTTAACTTTGTTCCACTGCCGAAGAAAGCTTGGCCACCTCCACCAGTGTCACAGCACACATGTGCACTAATAAAATTACTCAGACTTTGTGGATTTAAGCCTAAACATTGAGGCTTCAGAAATGCTACTTTTATCATTTATCCACTCTGAGGTAGATGATTTACTAATTGTATTATTTTACAAATTATAAAATTACACATTAGCCTAATTAGCCTAATGTCAAGGAGTCATCAGAGACATTTTTTCTTAGTTTTCTTGCAATTTCTCACAAGCTATGCAAAATGAAGGCAAAATATTTCTTACCTAGTACTGTGAGTTTGGTTCCACTGCCAAAGTATGCAGGGTTGTAGTTGTTCACACTGATTCTACGCTACAGATAAAACCTCCTCTCCTCTTAATACCATCTACATGCCATCACTAATTCCACAATAAAAAGCTAATCTTTCGATGCAAAACACAAGACCCTGGTTTCACAGACAGACTAAAAGGCATGTTTGAGCTGTTTTAACTTACCCATATCTTAAAATATGTCAGTGCCATTGTTTAGTCTCAAGGTGCACACCAGTAATTATTATTTTATTTTTATTTTTTTTTCTAAGGCACGTTTATAAAAGCTACTTAAATATCCTATTTGAATGAAGGCCTAATCTAACCCTTGTCTGTGGAACCAGGCCAAAGAGTTTTGGGTAAGAAAGAACCCTTGAAATGCATTAACTCTGATAAATAGTAGAATTGACCAATATCTAACATACAAATGTAATCAGCAATTTTGAATAGAACCTCACATTTGATTAAGCACTGTCATTTAAATAGTATGAAGTGTGTTTCTTACCCAGTACAGTTAACTTCGTTCCTTCACCAAAATAAGCCTGAGCAGTAGTAGACACAGCACACATATGCACTAATAAAATGTCTAGGATATGTGCCAGTCTGGACACTGATCAATGGCAGACTTATTTCCAAAAGATTATCCTCAAACTTCAGTACTTAATACTACTAAAAATGTCTCACCTGTTACTGTAAGTTTAGTTCCAGCGCCAAAGTGTACAGGACTGTACTGATTACACCGATGTCTAGCGATGGTTAAAAACTTGACTGAGGATTTTCTACTAACTACATCCAATTGACACCGGCTGTAACAACTTATAACTTAAACATAGAACATGATACAAACACAAAGTCTACTAATATTTAGCTCATTAGACACAATATTACTTTGGCAACTATTAATGTTTTGTTACTTTTTGTGTCATTCCACCAGAAGATTTAAAGTTATAATCAATGTTTTTCTTACCTAAAACAGTAAGTTTGGTCCCGTTTCCAAAATACGCTTGCGTGTTTGAGCACAGAGTATCAAGACCGTATCACAAACTTCTAGCTTACAAAAGCGTACTTCATTATGCAATTCCCATTGGTTATTATCTGCGTTGTCTTTTACATTTACTGTAACTTACCTAGAACAGTCAATCTTGTTCCTTCACCAAAGATAGCCTGGCTGTTTCCAAAGCACAGCATGCAGGCTCACTGATAAAATGACTGCATAACCCTTACATTTCATAAACTTATATATGGTTCTCTTTTCAGTGCTGTGATATATTTGCACTCTCTGTTCTCCCAAATGATGCATTTCATATTTTCAGTCATGTAACTTTAAATGATCAACTCATAAGACAGTTGCAAAGTATATGCGTAAAAGTTTCCAACTGAAGTTGAAGTACTTACCAAGAACAGTTAATTTGGTGCCGTTACCAAAATAGGCTTGATAATTGGCACAGCATACAACAGTCATGTCAAAAAGGCTCTCAAATTGAATACTATATTTTACATAGTCTAACCTTAATGGACAATTATCAGCCACTTGAGCACTACAAATATTTTTGTTACTGTCTAACATTCCCATGTAGGCCTACATATTAGCATGCTTAAAAGTGTTTCTTACCTACAACTGTTAATTTTGTTCCATCTCCGAAGTGAGCTGGATAAGCATTGTCACAGTGAGATGGTATGCACAAATTTATGACACAAACTCTGTTATGAATAATTAAAGCTTTTATGAATGGGCCGCTTCCCTACAGCTGTCACTTCAGTTATAATAAATAGGATAATATTAGTCTATTGAACGCTGGTCAGTAAGCGCATTTAAACAATTAAATCAAGTAAACTTACCTAAAATTGTCAGTTTTGTTCCATTTCCAAAGTATGCTTGTGTGCCAGAGACACATTGTTAATGAGTGCTCCGAAATTTGCATTAGAATTCCTCTTTTTCCATGGTCATAAAAGTCCATTAATTCCATAACAGTTGTCTCCCAGGAGGCTGTTCAATGTAAAAGCATGTACATGTGATACATTTCAGGAAAAATGTCAAATTATCCAATCAAGTACGACCTCAAATACACAGACATGTATTTAACGCCAATTAAATGTGTTCAAATTCATTCAAATTTGGGAATAACTCAAATTATTATTGATCGTTCTGTCCTAGATATCTATTATATTTAATGTTGAAATCTATGAGAAATCTGTGCAATGTTTGTTATTCTCTGTCGCTGTCTAATTGACTGTACATGGCGGGAGGTTTTTGTACAGCGGCTCTATGGGATTGTATCACCGTGGCCCCCTGTCCCCACGGTGCTAAAACATTATACAAAAACAACAAATTCTCTTGCTCTCTTTCCCCACTCTCCCCCAACCCCATTTTATCTTTATTTTTCATCATTCTCTTGCACATGTTCTTTTTATGTCTATCTGTATAAAGTCTATGTTGCTATTTCTGTGATTACTGAGAATTTGGGCAGGTGCAGAAGCCTCCACCTAAAAATGTCTCTATGACAGTTTGCCGACCCCTCCCACATCCTCATGGAACAATCATCAAGTGTGCTGAGAACTCAAGCACTGCATCTGTTCACTGTTTGAAATCTGTAAATGAAGAGCCACTTTACAATAACACAACCTGCGATTGTTACCATAAAAGCTATTTTTACTATTTTCATCCATAACAATCAATTTTGTTAGCATATATTACTGTATTTATTTTTAAAAATAAATAAAACCCGTTCATTTATCATTTTTAATTATTTTTAGTTAACTAAGTAACAAAATTAATTAATTAATGATTGAATGAATCAATGAATAAATAAAAATGCATGAATAAACAAATAAATACATGAATGAATGAATGAATGAATGAATACATGAATGAATGAATGAATGAATACATAAATGAATGAATGAATGAATGAATGAATACATAAATGAATGAATGAATGAATACATGAATGAATGAATGAATGAATGAATGAATGAATGAATGAATGAATGAATGAATAAATGAATGAATGAATGAATGAATGAATGAATGAATGAATGAATGAATGAATGAATGAATGAATGAATGAAAAAGAAAAGAAATGCATGAATGAATAAATCAATTAATTAATTATTAAATGAATGAATGAAAAATAAAAAAATAAAAAGTGCATGAACGAATTAATTAATAAATGAATGAATGAATTAATAAAAATTAATAAATGAATAAACAAATGCATGGATGGATGAATGGATGGACGGACAGACAGACAGACAGACAGACAGATAGATAGATAGATAGATAGATAGATAGATAGATAGATAGATAGATAGATAGATAGATAGATAGATAGATAGATAGATAGATAGATAGATAGATAGATAGATAGATATCAGACAGACAGACACAGACAGACAGACAGACAGACAGACAGACAGACAGATGATAGATAGATAGATAGATAGATAGATAGATAGACAGACAGACAGACAGACAGACAGACAGACAGACAGACAGACAGACAGACAGACAGACAGACAGACAGATAGACAGACAGATAGATAGATAGATAGATAGATAGATAGATAGATAGATAGATAGATAGATAGATAGATAGATAGATAGATAGATAGATAGATAGATAGATAGATAGATAGATGCAAGAATGAATGGATGATTGAATGAATAAATAAATAAGCGAATGAATGAATAAATGGATGAACAAAAGGGATCTTATTGTAAAGTGTCCTGATTATTCTTTATTTTACATTTACTATCATCATACATTTATTACATTATCTATTACATGTTACATACTACAATAATAGTAAATTATGCATAATCACATGCAACTAACCCTAAACTAAACCTAACCCTACATGTTGTTAATTAATATTACTCAGCACTTAATTACAGAAACAAGGACATGGAATAGTGCTTTTTTCATGGAAAACTAATTTATAAAAACCATTCTTACCATCTAGTTATGTACTCTAGTTATGAAATCACCTCCAATTCAAGAAATGTAAACAGGTTTAGTGCAAATTGACAAATGGACAGTGCAAATTCACAGTTAAAAACACAAGGAGGAAATTATAATAGAAATAGAATAAAAAAAAAAAAATAAAAAAATATATATATATATATATCTGTAGAATTATAAATAAATATAGAAAAATAAAAAATAAAAGATTTTATATAAAAAAATAAAGATAAAAATAAAGAATTGGAATAAAATAATTGAAGTAGACTGTGCAGTGAGTAAACTGTAGACTTATAAATATGTGGTTAACAAATGTATAAAGAGTATAATGTGCAAACAGGTTTATAACAGCCTCTCCTTGAACTGTCACCTTATCGTGGTGGAGGGTTTGAGTACCGAATGACCCTGGGAGCTATGTTGTCTGGGGCTATATGCCCCTGGTAGGGTCTCCCAAGGCAAACAGGTCCTTGGTGACGGGCCAGACTAAGAGCAGTTCAAAAAACCCAGTATGAGTCTAATTAAAACAAGGACCGAGACGTCGCCCGGCATGGCGCAGCCGGGCCCCACCCTGGAGCCAGGCCGGGGTTGGGGCTCGTGGAGGCAGCGCCTGGTGGCCGGGCCTGCCCCATGGGGCCCGGCCGGGCTCAGCCCGAACGAGCGACGGGGGCCACCCTCCCGTGGGCTCACCACCTGCGGGAGGGATCATATGGGGCCGGTTGCATAGTGGATCGGGCAACAGTCAAAGGCTAGGCCCCGACGACCCGATCTCTGGACACGGAAACTGGCTTTAGGGACATGGAATGTCACTCGCTGGCGGGGAAGGAGCCTGAGCTTGTGCGGGAGGTTGAGAGGTACCGGCCAGAGATAGTCGGGCTCACTTCCACGCACAGCTTGGGCTCTGGAACCACACTTCTTGAGAGAGGCTGGACTCTCTACCACTCTGGAGTTGCCCATGGTGAGAGGCGGCGGGCTGGAGTGGGTTTGCTTATAGCCCCCCAGCTCAGCTGCCATGTGTTGGAGTTCAACCCGGTGAATGAGAGGGTCGCTTCCCTGCGCCTTCGGGTAGGGGATAGGTCTCTCACTGTCGTATGTGCCTACGGGCCAAACGGCAGTGCGGAGTACCCGGCCCTAATGGGGTCTCTGGGAGGGGTGCTGGAAAGTGCTCCAACTGGAGACTCCATCATTCTACTGGGGACTTCAACGCACACGTGGGCAGTGACAGTGATACCTGGAGGGGCGTGATTGGGAGGAACGGCCCCCCTGATCTGAACCCGAGTGGTGTTCTGTTATTGGATTTCTGTGCTAGCCACGGCTTATCCATAACGAACACCATGTTCAAGCATAAGGGTGTCCATCAGTGCACGTGGCACCAGGACACCCTAGACCGGAGGTCGATGATCGACTTTGTGGTCATCTCATCTGACCTCCGCCATATGTCTTGGACACTCGTGTGAAGAGAGGTGCGGAGCTGTCAACTGATCACCACCTGGTGGTGAGTTGGATCCGATGGTGGGGGAGGAAGCTAGACAGACTCGGGAGACCCAAGCGTACTGTGAGGGTCTGTTGGGAACGTTTGGCCGAGCCCCCTGTCAGAGAGATCTTCAACTCCCACCTCCGACGGAGCTTCGACCGGATCCCGAGGAGTCTGGAGATATTGAGTCCGAGTGGACCATGTTCTCCACCTCCCTTGTCGACGCGGCTGCTCGGAGCTGTGGCCGTAAGGTCTCTGGTGCCTGTCGAGGCGGAAATCCCGAACCCGGTGGTGGACACCGGAAGTAAGGGATGCCGTCAAGCTGAAGAAGGAGTCCTATCGGGCCTGGTTGGCTTGTGGGACTCCTGAGGCAGCTGGACGGGTACAGGCAGACCAAGCGGACTGCAGCCCGGATAGTTGTGGAGGCAAAAATCGGGCCTGGGAGGAGTTCGGTGAGGCCATGGAGAAAGACTATCGGTTGGCCTCGAAGAGATTCTGGCAAACCGCTCACCGCCTCAGGAGGGGAAGCAGTGCCCTACCAACACTGTTTACAGTGGAGATGGGCAGCTGTTGACCTCAACTGGGGATATCGTCGGACGGTGGAAGGAATACTTTGAGGATCTCCTCAATCCCACCAACACGTCTTCCATTGAGGAAGCAGTGGCTGGGGGCTCAGAGGTGGATTCATCCATCACCCGGGCTGAAGTCATCGAGGTAGTTAAAAAGCTCCTCGGTGGCAAGGCACCGGGGGTCGATGAGATCCGCCCTGAGTACCTCAAGTCTCTGGATGTTGTGGGGCTGTCTTGGCTGACACGCCTCTGCAACATCGCGTGGTGGTTGGGGACAGTGCCTCTGGACTGGCAGACCGGGGTGGTGGTCCCTCTTTTCAAGAAGGGGGACCGGAGAGTGTGTTCCAACTACAGGGGGATCACACTTCTCAGCCTCCCCGGGAAAGTCTATGCCAGGGTACTGGAGAGGAGAATTCGGCCGATAGTGGAACCTCGGATTCAGGAGGAACAGTGTGGTTTTCGTCCCGGTCGTGGAACACTGGACCAGCTCTATACCCTTTCCAGGGTGCTGGAGGGTTCATGGGAGTTTGCCCAACCAATCCACATGTGTTTTGTGGATTTGGAGAAGGCATTCGACTGTGTCCTCGTGGTGTCCTGTGGAGGGTGCTCTGGGAGTATGGGGTCCGGGGCCCCTTGCTTAGGGCTGTTTGGTCCCTGTACGACCAGAGCAGGAGCTTGGTCCGCATTGCCGGCAGCAAGTCGGACTTGTTCCCGGTGCATGTTGGACTCCGGCAGGGCTGCCCTTTGTCACCGGTTCTGTTCATAATTTTTATGGACAGAATTTCTAGGCGCAGCCAAGGGCCGGAGGGTGTCGGTTTGGGAACCACATGATTTCGCCGCTGCTTTTTGCGGATGACGTTGTCATGTTGGCCTCCTCAGACCAGGACCTTCAGCGTGCACTGGGGCGGTTTGCAGCCGCAGTGTGAAGCGGCCGGGATGAGAATCAGCACCTCCAAATCCGAGGCCATGGTTCTCAGTCGGAAAAGGGTGGCTTGCCCACTTCAGGTTGGTGGAGAGTATTTGCCTCAGGTGGAGGAGTTCAGGTATCTTGGGGTCTTGTTCACGAGTGAGGAAGGATGGAACGGGAGATTGACAGACAGATCGGTGCAGCTTCTGCAGTAATGCGGTCGATGTACCGGTCTGTCGTGGGTGAAGAAGGAGCTGAGCTGTAAGGCGAAGCTCGATTTACGGTCAATCTACGCGTTCCTACTCTCACCTATGGTCATGAGCTGTGGGTCATGACCGAAAGGACAAGATCCCGGATACAGGCGGCCGAAATGAGCTTTCTCCGCAGGGTTGCTGGGCGCTCCCTTAGAGATAGGGTGAGAAGCTCAGTTACTCGGGAGGAGCTCAGAGTAGAGCCGTTGCTCCTCCACATCGAGAGGAGCCAGTTGAGGTGGCTCGGGCATCTATTTCGGATGCCTCCTGGACGCCTTCCCGGGGAGGTGTTTCGGGCAAGGAGGCCCCGGGGAAGACCTAGGACACGCTGGAGGGATTATGACTCCCGGCTGGCCTGGGAATGCCTCGGGGTTCCCCCGGGAAAGAGCTGGAGGAAGTGGCTAGGGAGAGGGAAGTCTGGCCGTCTCTGCTTAGACTGTTGCCCCCGCGACCCGGTCCCGGATAAGCGGAAGATAATGGATGGATGGATGGGAGGTTTATAACAGGTTGATACACAGTAACAACGAGAACAGAAAGTGCAGTGCAATGTCGGTGTATCAATGGTCACGTGGTGTTAAGTGACTGAGTTCAGGAGTCTGATGGCCTGGGGGAAGAAGCTCCTTCTGAGTCTCTCAGTTTTGGCCATCAGGCTTCGGAAGCGCTTACCAGATGGCAGCAGCGTGAAATGAGGGTTTGCAGGGTGATTAGAGTCCTTGATGATCTTGGTAGCTCTACCTTTGCAGCGTTTGGTGTAGACGTCCTGCAGAGACGGGAGAGCTGACCCTGAGATACGCTCGGATAAGCGCACAACTCTTTGCAGGGCTTTGCGGTCATGACTGGTGTTGTTCCCATACCACGCTGTGATGCACTGAGTTAGTACACTTTCTATCGCCCCTAAATAGAACGTTTTCAGGATAGCTGGTGAAACCCTGAATTTCCTCAGCTGGCGCAGGTGGTACAGTCTTTGCCTGGCTTTTTTCACCTGTGTCTGAATGTGAGCAGTCCAGGTCAGGTCCTCTGAGATGTTTACACCCAGGTACTTGAAGCTGCTCACTCTCTCTACTGGTGACCCGCTGATCATGAGGGGGGAGTATGTCCGTTGCTGTCTCTTCCTGAAGTCCACAATCATTTCTTTGGTCTTGCCGACATTCAGAGAGAGACAGTTGTCCTGGCACCATGATGTTAGATGCGCCACCTCGTCCAAGTATGCCGTCTCGTTGTTGGAAAT
Source organism: Paracanthobrama guichenoti (assembly GCA_018749465.1). Classification (NCBI taxonomy): domain Eukaryota; kingdom Metazoa; phylum Chordata; class Actinopteri; order Cypriniformes; family Gobionidae; genus Paracanthobrama; species Paracanthobrama guichenoti. Next base: position 39,257,217 of record CM031959.1, on the reverse strand, counting down.
GAGGCCCAGGACAACAGTATCATCAGCAAATTTGATGATAGAGGTGGAGCTGTGTGTGGACAAACAGTCATGCGTGTAGAGAGAGTAGAGCAGGGGACTCAGGACACAGCCCTGTGGAGCTCCCACACTCAGGGTGATGGAGGAGGAGGTGGACTGGCCTATTCTCACCACCTGAGGCCTGCCAGTGAGGAAGTCCTCAATCCAGTGGCAGAGAGAAGGATTCAGGCCGAGATCCAGGAGTTTGGAGGTTAGCTTAATGTGAGTGAGGGAGGAGTGGAGGACATGAGAGATGGCATCTTCAGTCGATCTATTGGGACGATAGGCAAACTGAAGAGGGTCCAAAGTGTCAGGAATGAAGGAGCAAATGGTGTTTTTAATGAGTCTCTCAAAGACCTTCATGACTATAGACGTGAGAGCCACTGGACGATAGTCATTTAGGCAAGAGGGTTTACTGTTCTTAGGGACAGGGATGATGGTGGATTTTTTGAAGGAGGTGGGGACCACAGATGTAGCGAGGGACTCATTAAAGATAGATGTAAACAACCCGGCGAGCTGATCAGCACAGGACCGCAGAACATGGTCAATATTCCAAAAAAGATAGATTGTTGCACTTTCAATTGACCCTGTGCAGTTTTGACTGAAAAACAATAAACATGAATCAAAAAGGTTATATATGCATAAATACACTTGTTGACTGCAATAGAATAATAATAATAATGCCTGTTTCTATACAAAAGTTGTAGAAATGCATTACGGCAGTTCCATTATATTATGCATTAGCAAAATGTTTCAATATTGTGTAAATCCATATAATACAAATGAACCTATAACAACATCTATTTAACTTAAAGACCAAATGTACAGAAATGCATTTAATATTTCAGTTTATGGGGCACTTCAGCACGTGCCCTCTCTAAATGAAACATCTGCCATATGGTAACAAGTACCACAGAGGGGTCAAATATGATGCCGTTAATAACTCGTTAATAACTGCTCATTAATAACATTATTTTCAGTCATAGCACAGTTTTAAAATATCTCAATCTTCCTAAACATCACCTACTTCCTACACATCTCCTTTAAAGAATTACAAACCAGAATATTGTGTTTTAGTGACTTTTCTCTCAGTGGTTCTCTCAGTTATCAACATATAACATGATAAAATAATGATAACTTTGTCTAATCTGGCAATAAGACAAATGCTAAACAAATCAGAAGCAAAGCAAGAGCAACATTTAAACATCTTTATTGCTCGTGAATACATAATCAGAGATTACAGTGGTGAAGTGTGGAAATATATCCAGATCTCATGTCATCTGCTGCTGTATAATACAGTATAAAACAGTCCTAAAGTTACTCATATCATCCTGCAGAGGTCAGCATATGATCTTTAATCCAGACGATGATTAATTCATTAAACTGCTCTTCTGAAAGATGTCTGCATTAATGGCAGAACACACAGCTATGGATTAAAACACAAGGAATATTTAATGAATTATAATCACATGCATCTGTTTTATATGGGTTATGAACACGTGTCTGTGCGCAGCTCCAGAGATAAGACTGCAAATTATTTATTTATGATCTCCAAAGCCAAGCTGTTGGGGCTTGTGTGATCAGCAGCTCTCCTGTATGACACTCGATCAATGAAATTGCTAAAATGGTTTGGGTAGCTATTTTTTATAAAATACACAAATTTGAAACAAACAAAAAAAATTGAAAAAGAAAGTTAGAAATCTGAAAATACATTTGTTAACCTGAATAATGTGCATCTGATTATATGAAGTCACTCTGAATCCTTGAATCTTTCTGAGAGAGCATATTTAGTCCACTGGGTTTATTGTTTGTAGTCTGTCTGTGTATTGGGATATAGTGGCAGGGATTTTTCAGTTTCTCTTTCTGCAGGTTGCATGTTTTTGCACAAGCAGATGGCATCAGTCCACCGTCTTTCTGAGCACTCAATTAAATCATTCAGACACATCAGAAACACAGATTCATTCTGCTTACAGAAGCATTGAGCAACTTATACATTTCATCATGCATGTCAAAAAAAAAAAAAAAAAAAAAAAAAAAACAACTATTGTATTTTCACGACTTTCCAAAGAGGAAAAAAGAGCGATGCATAGGAGTCAGGAGATAAAGATGTAATCAAGATTCAACTTAAAGTCAAAATTGACCCTATTAACTTTGTTAGCACGTATTAAAGGTTTTAGGGTGAACAATTAATCCGTGCAAGTTAATACATTTGCAGTGGTAATCTTTAACCAAAGTCTGAAAAGTAACTTCCGCTCTGGAAACGGTGTTCCTTCTCAGATGATGTCAGCTTGACGGCTTAGGTTTGAAAATGCGTAACCACTCCCCTCCAGCCGTTAGTCTGCTGTGAGCGTGAGATGGAGAGGAGGAGCGCTGAAGTGAAACCCTGCCCTCTATTCAATATTCCCTTTCACTTGGAAATACGTCACGGCACTGAAGAAAACTCACTTGCTACTTCCAGTTCACTGGGACTTTAATGCCAAATGTATCTTTTTGGTTTATAATTTACACAATTTAAATAATGGGTCAATACATCATCAATCGTTCTTCCAAAATGTTTTATTGTCTTACCCTGATTCACTATGGTAAGTCTATTATAAGTGTTTATATTTTTGACTGGGCGGGATGGTTTTCACATGGGATTGCGTACATATACGTCACTCGCCCATGTGTGTCTCTCATATCTGTAAATAGAGATATGTCCTAGGGTGCGTTCCACTCCACTTTTAGACACGCACTTGTGAACTTCCCTAAGCACTTCCCCTTGGGGGAATCCCTGCCGCCATTTTGAAGTGCGTTCCACTTCGTGAAGTTTATACGGACAGACCCTCACTCCCTCGATTTTGGCAGAGGGAGCGAGTCTACTTCATATGTACACTCCAGGCAGCTTCATATACCACAATGCAACACGATTGTGACGTCACCACACATCGCGTTTAATTTACCCCACCACAAACAACTCCATGATATTTGAATTCTTTTTAAAAACATTTAAAACAACCCAAACACACCTATATACATATAGAATGCTGCATTAAACAATTTCGCAACAACAACAACAACAACAAAAAAAAAGAATAAATCAACTCCATAGTGGATTCCAAGTGATCAAGGGCTTGGGAAGTTCCAATTCAGCACATTACAGGTTCCATAATGTAATGGGCACTCATGCAACGTAAGCAATGACGCACATCCGAGTGTATATCTGGTCCCATTCGATTACACAATATCAAGTTCCCGCTCACACTCACGCCTAATCAACAGCTTTTGGAAATGTAGAGATTAAAGTTAAAGCCAATCTCCTCTGGGAAGTTACAGAAAAATCTCCATTAGTGCCTCAGTGACTACATCGCTCAGAGAAGCTGTCAATCATGATGCCACCCCCCACCCCTTTATATAATGAAATAACTAACTAAAACCAACTTATTTAAAAAAACGAAAACTTGAAATTACATCCGCATGATAAAAACTACCTAAAACGACAGAAACCTGTAGAAACATCAGAAATTATTTGAAGTGTAATTTGATTGTTTAGCTTGTCCCATTCGATTACATGGAGAGGGCGGGGTTTATGCGCTATACCGCATCCAGCCACCTGGGGGCGATCGAAAGATTTCAGGACATGTGCGGCGGCACACTTGGGCCTGGCGTGGGAATGAACGGCATAGGTAATTAGTTAGTTGTCACGACCAGTGGGACAACTTGACAAGGAGCTGTTAAAGGAGCTCCGGGGAAAGATCTGCTGGCAATTAAAACCAGAATCAACACTGGCTGGGCTTTTTCCGAGATGTCCAGAAAGGGATTTGAAATGTTGTGAAGGCGACGCGGAAATTATGACGTTATTATTACTCAACAGGTGAGTAAGATTCATTGAACAGATAAACTGCCACATGTCGCTCTCAAACAGAGTTGATTGTACAGTGTTATCTTTTGTTGTGGCGCTGTGCTGGCATTTATTTTCAAGTGTTTATTAATGGGTAAAGCTACATTAAAGTCACTTCAGGAGCATTTTACCGTTTAATTTGAGGAAAAACTACCGTCATATCATCAACACACAGAAACTCGAGGGTCTTCATGGCAACCCGTCAAAATAAAAGTTCGGTTTAACTTGACCAATATAATTACTGTTGTACAGTAGAGTTTAGATGCGTCTCAGTGTAATAATAATAATAAAACTAACACTGATGTAATAATTATAAATTATCAACTTTATTTTTTTAAGTAATATATCACAATTTTTCTTCCATGTTTTAATTTTAACAGGTCTTTGTTTGACAAAAAAAAAAAAAAAAAAAAAAAAAGTTTACTAAAATTAAAAGATAAATTAATGTTTTATGTCTTCATTTGATTACCAGAAAATACACAACGCAGAATTTGTGGGAAATATTTTCAGGCAAAAGAAAAAATAATAATATGGTTGTTTTTAGCTTTCCTGTAGCTCACACAATAAGAGCGAGGCGCTAGCAACGCCAAGGTCGTGGGTTCGATTCCCAGGGAAAGCAAGAACTGACAAAAATGTGTACCTTGAATGCAATGTGAGTCGCTTTGGATGAAAGCGTCTGCCAAATGCGTAAATGTAACTGTTTTTATGAATTCAAGTAGTTAAGTAGCTAGTAGCCTACTATTTACTGGTAAATATTAAAGTGAACAAACATCACAGACAGTGGCAGACCAAGGCAGCTCTGGCATAATGTCAATAACACTTATCACCTTTATTTATATAGCGCTTTTAACAAGTCCAATTGTTTCAAAGCAGCTTCACATTGTTAAAAGGAAAATAATGCAACAGAATTTGTACAGCCGTTCTGGTGAAACAGTGATGTTATCCAGCTAATTTCAAGTATCATATAGCGTCAATGCAGGCAGATCGGTAATATAGATGAGATTTAGGTGTCCCCAACTGAGCAAGCCAAAAGCCAGAGGCAACGGTGGCAAGGAACCAAAACTCCTTCAGGGTCAGAATGGAGAAAAAACCTTGGGAGAAACCAGGCTCAGTCGGGTGCCAGTTCTCCTCTGGCCGACGAACAAACAGTGTATGATTATAATTCTGGCAACATAGCAGGTCTTAATTCATATTAGGCAGATAGATATTTGTTAGATTATTCGAGAGATTGGAGTCGTCACGCCGAAGACGGGTTTAATGAGGATGTCGTGTCGATGCAGCATTTACGGGGGGAGTTTATTTGACATGTTCTCTGCAGACACTTCAGGGATGCGTTGGTCATGTCCAGGCGCTGGTCCACCATCTGATCTGGATACGGCCTGGATCCGGCTGACTGCAGTAAACCTCGGTATAAACAGAGAGACTAACATTAGCGTAGATGCCATTCTTCTTATGATGTAACGAGTACATCAGGTGTTATGGGAAGTGTTCCCGGTTCCGGCTGACCTAGTTAATGCAGCCTAACAATCATTTACTGATTTGAGTAATAGAAATTGATAATGTTTTATGTGTAAGCCATAGTAAAGAGATGCGTTTTTAGTCTAGATTTAAACTGACAGAGTGTGTCTGCTTCCCGAACAATGCTAGGAAGACTGTTCCAAAGTTTAGGCGCTAAATAGGAAAAGGATCGACCGCCTGCAGTTGATTTTGATATTCTAGGTATTATCAACTGGCCAGAGTTTTGAGACCGCAATTCTGGCCAGTTGATAATACCTAGAAATTACTTACTTCTATAAATGACTTGCACTTTCTTTACAGTTATCGATGTATCCCTAAAGTACCAACAAAAAAAAAACTTTCAAAAAATTTCAGACGTTCTGACCAGATAAATGAAGTAAAACGGAGCGATATGCAATGGATGCAGGTGAAATAGTTTATTAATTAATTTTTAAATGTCAGCAAAACATTGTTCTCGTAAGGCGGAGAGGAGAGCCCTTGATCGCAGTTCATGTCCACCTGAGTTGACGTCATTCGCCTCCATCCCTTTTTCAATGTCGTACGACTCTCATTTACTGGTGGACAGCACTGAAGTATTTTTGCTTTCCAAGTAATTTTATTTTTCAAGCATATGGACTTTATCAGTGGTTTTCTTTGGAAACAGTTTACTTCACAACATTCCACCAAAACATAATATTGTGCTTTTTACTGCACTGTTTCATACTGAATATCATTTAATACTTAATTACATTAAAAATATAGTATTGTGTACTTTTACTCAAGTAAAAGTAATTAATTTTACTTGAGTACAAGTAAGAAAGTACTATATTTTTAATGTAATTAATTATTAAAGGTAAAAAAATAAAAGAGAATTTTTATGAAATGTAGTTCAGTAAAAAGTATGACACTTATATATTATACTTTGGAATGTAGTGAAGTAAAAGTTTTCAAAGAAAAACACTGATAAAATATATTCTTGAAAAATATACAAAGTAAAAATACTTCATTACTGTCCACCTCTGGGAATATCCGATTTGACCGCTTGCATGGCAGACGCAAATGCACGTATCCGAATCATATCGGATTTATTATCACATATGAGTGAGGCCTGAATCCGATCTGAGGATGTCGGAGTTCATGCAGGTTTTTTTCTTGCTTACACGTTCACATGTCATATCCGATCTGTGCCACATGAGAGGGAAAAATCTGAATTGGGACACTTGAACCATTTAAGGTAGATAGATATTTGTTAACTGTGTGGACATTTAACACATTAAAGCAGTGAAAAAGACATTTATCACTCGATTTAGAGCTTTCAAATTTAACTTTTATATTTTATTTTAACACGCATATACACTCACCTAAAGGGTTATTAGGAACACCATACTAATACTGTGTTTGACCCCCTTTCGCCTTCAGAACTGCCTTAATTCTACGTGGCATTGATTCAACAAGGTGCTGAAAGCATTCTTTAGAAATGTTGGCCCATATTGATAGGATAGCATCTTGCAGTTGATGGAGATTTGTGGGATGCACATCCAGGCACGAAGTTCCGTTCCACCACATCCCAAAGATGCTCTATTGGGTTGAGATCTGGTGACTGTGGGGCCATTTTAGTACAGTGAACTCATTGTCATGTTCAAGAAACCAATTTGAAATGATTCAAGCTTTGTGACATGGTGCATTATCCTGCTGGAAGTAGCCATCAGAGAATGGGTACATGGTGGTCATAAAGGGATGGACATGGTCAGAAACCATGCTCAGGTAGGCCGTGGCATTTAAACGATGCCCAATTGGCACTAAGGGCCTAAAGTGTGCCAGAAAACATACACACCATTACACACCACCACCAGCCTGCACAGTGGTAACAAGGCATGATGGATCCATGTTCTCATTCTGTTTACGCCAAATTCTGACTCTACCATCTGAATGTCTCAACAGAAATCGAGACTCTTCAGACCAGACATTTTTCCAGTCTTCAACTGTCCAATTTTGATGAGCTTGTGCAAATTATAGCCTCTTTTTCCTATTTGTAGTGGAGATGAGTGGTACCCGATGGGGTCTTCTGCTGTTGTAGCCCATCTGCCTCAAGGTTGTGCGTGTTGTGGCTTCACAAATGCTTTGCTGCATACCTAGGTTGTAACGAGTGGTTATTTCAGTCAAAGTTGCTCTTCTATCAGCTTGAATCAGTCGGCCCATTCTCCTCTGACCTCTAGCATCAACAAGGCATTTTCGCCCACAGGACTGCCGCATACTGGATGTTTTTCCCTTTTCACACCATTCTTTGTAAACCCTAGAAATGGTTGTGCGTGAAAATCCCAGTAACTGAGCAGATTGTGAAATACTCAGACCGGCCCGTCTGGCACCAACAACCATGCCACGCTCAAAATTGCTTAAATCACCTTTCTTTCCCATTCTGACATTCAGTTTGGAGTTCAGGAGATTGTCTTGACCAGGACCACACCCCTAAATGTATTGAAGAAACTGCCATGTGATTGGTTGATTAGATAATTGCATTAATGAGAAATTGAACAGGTGTTCCTAATAATCCTTTAGGTGAGTGTATGTAAATAAAAGTATGGTAATTTATATTATTTATTCAGAAGTATTATGTCATTATTCCTCAGACTCCTCTATTTGAAAGAGCTAAGCATAAATTTCATAAAAATGAAGTGACATGCAGGTTTGTGGGTTTTTCAAATAGCCACAAATGAGAATATTTACATTTTATATATTTTGATTTATAAGTATGCGTGAATACATTTTGGCTAGATATTCAACTACTTTTCAGGATGTACATTGTATTAGTTAAAATGAATATTATTCATAATTTTCATAATTTTTAGATTGTATATGATCATTTCCCTTTACCATTAAGGAGATCAAAGATGGGATATCCCACTCAACTGCATTTATTATCATGTGTTTTTTCCTCTGATCGTTGTGGCTCAGATTGGGGTTATTGTTCAGGTGCTTGGTTAAGTTAAGGTGCTGTGTAATGCTGGAGGCACAGAAATAAATGCCTGAGTCCTCCTCTGCTAGATCCTTGATCTTCAGCGAAGACTCTTGAACCTGAGGACGTTTCATTGTGTATTTGGTTTCTGTGAAAGGGGCAACAATTTCTTCTGAATCTTTCCCCAGAGAAATAGCAACAAGGGACAGTTCACCTTGACTTCTCTGTCTGTACCAATACATGTAGTAATAGCTGCTATCATCATGGTTACATTTGAGAATAACCGCTTTATCCCGTTGGGTAATCACATGCGTTTTACTAACTTGATCATTCTGAGTGATGGTTATTGCTCCTAATGACTCTGTTGGGTAGAAAACAATTGATTATATCTACTATTACAACAATAAGATTTCTACATACATTTTTGACTTTAAAAAAACAGGATAAACTTACTAATAACTAGCAGGAAAATAAACCCCAAACACTGCATTCCCATGACATTCAAGAGGAGAATCTACTCCTTGCTGTCTCTCACCCCTTCTAGATATATTTGAATGCCTTGTTTAGTGAGTCTGTGATCAAAAGGAACAGGAAATGACATCTTAAATGACAGATGAAAGCCTTATGTGGTATACATGCAGTGAGTGAAATTGTTACCTGATCTATTTCCCTTTTTTCTAACCTATAATGAAGTCTTATTCAGATAATTGCGACCTTTTAACTGAATTTATATCTCACATTTCTCATTCTGAGAAAAAGCAATTGCGTATTATAGTCGGAATTGCGAGAAGGCAAGAACTGTGAGGTATAAAGTCAGAACTGTGAGGTATAAAGTCAGAATTGCAGTTGGAATTGTGAGGTATAAGGTCGGAATTTTGAGGTATAAAGTCGGAATTGTGAGGTATAAAGTCAGAACTGTGAGGTATAAAGTCAGAATTGCAGTTGGAATTGTGAGGTATAAGGTCGGAATTTTGAGGTATAAAGTCGGAATTGTGAGGTAAAAAGTCAGAATTGTGAGGTATAAAGTCAGAATTGTGAGGTATAAAGTCAGAATGTAAGGTATAAATTGTGAGAGGTATAAAGTCAGAATGTGAGGTATAAATTGTGAGGTATAAAGTCAGAATGTGCAGTATAAATTGTGAGGTATAAAGTCAGAATTGTGAGGTATAAAGTCAAATTGTGAGGTATAAAGTCAGAATTGTGAGGCATAAATTGTGAGGTATAAAGTCAGAATTGTGAGGTAAAAGTCAGAATTGTGTGAGGTATAAAGTCAGAATTGAGGTATAAAGTCAGAATTGTGATTGTGGTATAGTCAAATTGTGAGGTATAAAGTCAGAATTGTGAGTAAAGTCAGAATTGCAGTTAAAATTGTGAGTATAAAGTCAGAATTGCAGTTAAATTGTGAGGTAAAAAGTCAGAATTGTGAGGTATAAATTGTGAGGTAAAAAGTCAGAATTGAGTGACAAAGTCAGAATGGCAGTTAAATTGTGAGGTATAAAGTCGGAATTTTGAGATAGAAGGTTGGAATTGGGAGGTATAAAGTCGGAAGTGTGAGGTATAAATTGTGAGGTATAAAGTCAGAATTGTGAGGTAAAAGTCAGAATTGCAGTTAAATTGTGAGGTATAAAGTCAGAATTGTGAGGTATAAATTGTGAGGTATAAAGTCAGAATTGTGAGTATAAAGTCAGAATTGTGAGCTATAAATTGAGGTATAAAGTCGGAATTGTGAGTATAAAGTCAGAATTGTGAAGGATAAAGTCAGAATTGAGTGATATAAAGTCAGAATGGCAGTTAAATTGTGAGGTATAAAGTCGGAATTTTGAGATAGAAGGTTGGAATTGGGAGGTATAAAGTCAGAATTGCAGTTAAATTGTGAGGTATAAAGTCGAATTGTGAGGTATAAATTGTGAGGTATAAAGTCAGAATTGTGAGGTATAAAGTCGGAATTGTGAGGTATAAAGTCGGAAGTGAATTGTGAGGTATAAAGTCGGAATTGTGAGGTATAAAGTCGAATTGTGAGGTATAAAGTCGGAATTGTGAGGTATAAAGTCGGAATTGTGAGGTATAAAGTCGGAATTGTGAGGTAAAAGTCAGAATTGTGAGTAAAGTCAGAATTGCAGTTAAATTGTGAGTATAAAGTCAGAATTGCAGTTAAATTGTGAGGTAAAAAAGTCAGAATTGTGAGGTATAAATTGTGAGGTAAAAGTCAGAATTGTGAGTAAAGTCAGAATGGCAGTTAAATTGTGAGGTATAAAGTCGAATTGTGAGGCATAAATTGTGAGGTATAAAGTCGGAATTGTGAGGTAAAAAGTCAGAATTGTGAGGTATAAAGTCGAATTGTGAGGTATAAAGTCAGAATTGTGAGGTATAAATTGTGAGGTATAAAGTCAGAATTGTGAGGTAAAAAGTCAGAATTGTGAGTATAAAGTCAGAATTGCAGTTAAATTGTGAGAGGTATAAAGTCAGAATTGTGAGTATAAAGTCAGAATTGCAGTTAAATTTTGAGGTATAAAGTCAGAATTGTGAGGTATAAAGTCGGAATTGTGAGGTATAAAGTCAGAATTGCAGTTAAATTGTGAGGTATAAAGTCAGAATTGCGAGGTATAAATTGTGAGGTAAAAAGTCAGAATTGTGAGGTTAAAAAGTCAGAATTGTGAGGTATAAAGTCAGAATGGCAGTTAAATTGTGAGGTATAAAGTCGGAATTTTGAGATAGAAGGTTGGAATTGTGAGGTATAAAGTCAGAATTGTGAGTGTAAAGTCAGAATTGCAGTTAAATTGTGAGGTATAAAGTCAGAATTGTGAGGTATAAAGTCAGAATTGTGAGGTATAAAGTCAGAATTGTGAGTATAAAGTCAGAATTGTGAGGTATAAAATCAGAATTGTGAGGTAAAAAGTCAGAATTGCAGTTAAATTGTGAGGTATAAAGTCAGAATTGTGAGGTATAAATTGTGGGGTATAAAGTCAGAATTGTGAGGTATAAATTGTGAGGTATAAAGTCAGAATTGTGAGGTATAAAGTCAGAATTGTGAGGTAAAAGTCAGAATTGTGAGTATAAAGTCAGAATTGTGAGTATAAAGTCAGAATTGTGAGGTAAAAAGTCAGAATTGTGAGTATAAAGTCAGAATTGTGAGGTATAAAGTCAGAATTGTGAGTATAAAGTCAAATTGTGAGGTAAAAGTCAGAATTGTGAGTATAAAGTCAGAATTGTGAGGTATAAAATCAGAATTGTGAGGTAAAAAGTCAGAATTGCAGTTAAATTGTGAGGTATAAAGTCAGAATTGTGAGGTATAAATTGTGGGGTATAAAGTCAGAATTGTGAGGTATAAAGTCAGAATTGTGAGGTATAAAGTCAGAATTGTGAGGTATAAAGTCAGAATTGTGAGGTATAAAGTCAGAATTGTGAGGTAAAAAGTCAGAATTGAGGTATAAATTGTGAGGTAAAGTTGGAATTGCAGTTAAATTGTGAGGTATAAAGTCAGAATTGTGAGGTATAAAGTCAGAGTTGTGAGGTATACATTGTGAGGAATAAAGTCAGAATTGTGAGGTATAAAGTTAGAATTGTGAGTATAAAGTCAGAATTGTGAGGTATAAATTGTGAGGTATAAAGTCAGAATTGTGAGGTATAAAGTCAGAATTGTGAGGTATAAAGTCAGAATTGTGAGGTATAAAGTGAGATAGAAATTTTGAGGTATAGTCAGAGTTGCAGTTAAATTGTGAGGTATAAAGTCAGAATTGCGAGTTAAAGTCAGAATTGAAGTATAAATTGTGAGGTATAAAGTCTGGAATTGTGAGGTATAAAGTCAGAATTGCAGTATAAATCAGAATTGTGAGGTATAAAGTCAGAATTCAGAGGTTTGAGAATAAAGTCAAATTGTGAGGTATAAAGTCAGAATTGTGAGTTAAATTGTGAGGTATAAAGTCAGAAGTGCGAATTTAAAGGTATAAAGTCAGAATTGTGAGGTATAAAGTCAGAATTGCAGTTAAAATGAGGTATAAAGTCAGAATTGTGAGGTATAAATTGTAGGTATAAAGTCAGAATTGTGAGTATAAATTCAGAGTATAAAGTCAGAATTGTGAGGTATAAAGTCAGAATTGCGAGGTTAAATTGTGAGGTATAAAGTCAGAATTGTGAGTATAAAGTCAGAATTGCAGTTAAATTGTGAGGTATAAAGTCAGAATTGTGAGGTATAAATTGAGGTATAAAGTCAGAATTGTGAGTATAAAGTCAGAATTGCAGTTAAAGTGTGATTGTGGTATAAAGTCAGAATTGTGAGGTATAAATTGTGAGAGTATAAAGTCAGAATTGTGAGGTATAAATTCAGAGGTATGCAGAAGTTAAATTGTGAGGTATAAAGTCAGAATTGTGAGGTATAAATTGTGAGGTATAAAGTCAGAATGGCAGTTAAATTGTGAGGTATAAAGTCAGAATTGTGAGGTATAAATTGTGAGGTATAAAGTCAAATTGTGAGGTATAAAGTCAGAATTGTGAGGTATAAAGTGTGAATTGTGAGGTATAAATTGTGAGGTATAAATTGTGAGGTATAAAGTCAGAATTGTGAGGTATAAAGTCAGAATTGTGAGGTATAAAGTCAGAGGTATAAAGTCAGAAGTGAGTAAAGTCAGAATTGCAGTTAAATTGTGAGTATAAAGTCAGAATTGGCAGTATAAATTGTGAGGTTGAGTATAAAGTCAGAATTTTTGAGTGAGATGAAGGTTGGAATTGTGGAGGTATAAAGTCAGAATTTTGAAGTATAGAATTGTTGAGGTATAAATTGTGAGGTATAAAGTCAGAATTGTGAGTATAAAGTCAGGAATTGTGAAGTATAAAAAAAGTAGTAAAATCAAATTGTGAGTATAAAGTCAGAATTGCAGTTAAATTGTGAGGTATAAAGTCAGAATTGTGAGGTATAAAGTCAGAATTGTGAGGTATAAAGTCAGAATTGAGTGATATAAAGTCAGAATGGCAGTTAAATTGTGAGGTATAAAGTGTGAATTTTGAGATAGAAGGTTGGAATTGGGAGGTATAAAGTCAAATTGCAGGTATAAATTGTGAGGTATAAAGTCAGAATTGTGAGGTATAAATCAGAGGTATAAAGTCAGAATTGTGAGGTATAAAGTCAGAATTGCAGTGAATTAGGTATAAAGTCAGAATTGTGAGGTAAATAAATTGTGAGGTATAAAGTCAGAATTGTGAGTATAAAGTCAGAATTGCAGTTAAATTGTGAGGTATAAAGTCAGAATTGTGAGATAGAAGGTTGGAATTGTGAGGTATAAAGTCAGAATTGCAGTTAAATTGTGAGGTATAAAGTCAGAATTGTGAGGCATAAATTGTGAGGTATAAAGTCAGAATTGTGAGGTAAAGTCAGAAAAGTGAGTATAAAGTCAGAATTGTGAAGTATAAATTGTGAGGTATAAAGTCAGAATTGTGAGTATAAAGTCAGAATTGTGAGGTATAAAGTCAGAATTGCAGTTAAATTGTGAGTATAAAGTCAGAATTGCAGTTAAATTGTGAGGTATAAAGTCAGAATTGTGAGGTATAAAGTCAGAATTGTGAGGTATAAAGTCAGAATTGTGAAGTATAAAGTCAGAATTGCAGTTAAATTGTGAGGTATAAAGTCAGAATTGTGAGAGGTATAAATTGTGAGGTATAAAGTCAGAATTGTGAGGTAAAAAGTCAGAATTGTGAGGTATAAATTGTGTGAAGTCAAAAAGTCAGAATTGTGAGGTATAAAGTCAGAATTGTGAGGTATAAATTGTGAGAGTATAAAGTCAGAATGGCAGTTAAATTGTGAGGTATAAAGTCAGAAATTGTGAGTATAAAAAGTCAGAATTGTGAGGTATAAAATCAGAATTGTGAGGTAAAAAGTGAGAATTGCAGTTAAATTGTGAGGTATAAAGTCAGAATTGTGAGGTATAAATTGTGGGGTATAAAGTCAGAATTGTGAAGTATAAATTGTGAGGTATAAAGTCAGAATTGTGAGGTAAAAAGTCAGAATTGCAGTTAAATTGTGAGGTATAAAGTCAGAATTGTGAGGTATAAATTGTGAGGTCAGAATTGTGAGGTATAAAGTCAGAATTGTGAGGTATAAAGTCAGAATTGTGAGGTATAAATTGTGAGGTATAAAGTCAGAATTGTGAGGTAGGTAAAAAGTCAGAATTGTGAGGTATAAATTGTGAGGTATAAAGTTGGAATTGTGAGGTATACATTGTGAGGTATAAAGTCAGAATTGTGAGGTATAAATTGTGAGGTATAAAGTCAGAATTGTGAGGTATAAAGTCAGAATTGTGAGGTATAAATTGTGAGGTATAAAGTCAGAATTGTGAGGTAAAAGTCAGAATTCTGAGGTAAAAAGTCGGAATTGTGAGGTATAAATTGTGAGGTATAAATTGTGAGGTATAAAGTCAGAATTGTGAGGTAAAAAGTCAGAATTGTGAGGTAAAAAGTCAGAATTGTGAGTAAAGTCAGAATTGCAGTTAAATTGTGAGTATAAAGTCAGAATTGCAGTTAAATTGTGAGGTAAAAAGTCAGAATTGTGAGGTAAAAAATTCAGTCTAAATTGTGAGGACAAAGTCAGAATGGCAGTTAAATTGTGAGGTATAAAAGTCAGAATTTTGAGATAGAAGGTTGGAATTGGGAGGTATAAAGTCAGGAAGTGTGAGGTATAAATTGTATTGAGGTATAAAGTCAGAATTGTGAGTATAAAGTCAGAATTGTGAAGGATAAAGTCAGAATTGAGTGATATAAAGTCAGAATTGCAGTTAAATTGTGAGGTATAAAGTCAGAATTGTGAAGGATAAAGTCAGAATTGAGTGATATAAAGTCAGAATGGCAGTTAAATTGTGAGGTATAAAGTCGGAATTTTGAGATAGAAGGTTGGAATTGGGAGGTATAAAGTCAGAATTGCAGTTAAATTGTGAGGTATAAAGTCGGAATTGTGAGGTATAAATTGTGAGGTATAAAGTCGGAATTGTGAGGTAAAAAGTCAGAATTGTGAGGTATAAAGTCAGAATTGTGAGGTATAAATTGTGAGGTATAAAGTCAGAATTGTGAGGTAAAAAGTCAGAATTGTGAGTATAAAGTCAGAATTGCAGTTAAATTGTGAGGTATAAAGTCAGAATTGTGAGTATAAAGTCAGAATTGCAGTTAAATTTTGAGGTATAAAGTCAGAATTGTGAGGTATAAAAGTCAGAATTGTGAGGTATAAAGTCAGAATTGCAGTTAAATTGTGAGGTATAAAGTCAGAATTGTGAGGTATAAAGTCAGAATTGGGAGGTATAAAGTGATTGTGAGGTATAAAGTCAGAATTGCAGTTAAATTGTGAGGTATAAAGTCAGAATTGTGAGGTATAAATTGTGAAGGTATAAAGTCAGAATTGCAGTTAAATTGTGAGGTATAAAGTCAGAATTGTGGAGGTATAAATTGTGAGGTATAAAGTCAGAATTGTGAGGGAGTAAAGTCAGAATTGAGAGGTATAAATTCAGAGGTAAAAAGTCAGAATTGTGAGGTAAAAAGTCAGAATTGTGAGGTATAAATTGTGAGTATAAAGTCAGAATGGCAGTTAAATTGTGAGAGTATAAAGTCGGAATTTTGAGATAGAATTGTGAGGTGATAAAGTCAGAATTGTGAGGTATAAAGTCAGAATTGCAGTCAAATTGTGAGGTATAAAAAGTCAGAATTGTGAGGTATAAAAGTCAGAATTGTGTTAAAGTATATAAAGTCAGAATTGTGAGGTATAAAGTCAGAATTGTGAGGTATAAAATCAGAATTGTGAGGTATAAAGTGAGAATTGTGAGGTATAAATCAGTTAGATAAAGTCAGAATTGTGAGGTATAAATTCAAATTGTGGGTATAAAGTCAGAATTGTGAGGTATAAATTGTGAGAAAAGTCAGAATTGTGAGGTATAAAGTCAGAATTGCAGTTAAATTGTGAGGTATAAAGTCAGAATTGTGAGGTATAAAGTCAAATGTGAGGTCAAAATTGTGAGGTAAAAGTCAGAATTGTGAGGTATAAAGTCAGAATTGTGAAGTATAAATTCAGAATATAAAGTTAAATTGTGAGGTATAAAGTCAGAATTGTGAGGTATAAATTCAGAGGTATAAAGTTAGGAATTGTGAGGCGAGTATAAATTGTGAGGTATAAAGTCAGAATTGTGAGGTATAAATTGTGAGGTATAAAGTCAGAATTGTGAGGTATAAAGTGTGAATTATGAAAGTCATAAATTGTGA
The DNA here is from genome assembly GCA_018749465.1 of Paracanthobrama guichenoti. Classification (NCBI taxonomy): domain Eukaryota; kingdom Metazoa; phylum Chordata; class Actinopteri; order Cypriniformes; family Gobionidae; genus Paracanthobrama; species Paracanthobrama guichenoti. The sequence goes on along the minus strand of CM031959.1, from coordinate 39,240,622 downwards.
GGCATAAAAAGTCAGAATTGTGAGGTATAAAAAGTCAGAATTGTGAGGTAAAAGTCAGAATTGTGAGGTATACATTGTGAGTATAAAGTCAGAATTGTAGTATAAAGTCAGATTTTGAGATAGCAAGGTATAAATTGTGAGGTATAAAGTCAGAATTGTGAGGTAAAAGTCAGAAATTGTGAGGTATAAAGTCAGAATTTTGAGATAGAAAGTCAGAATTGTGAGGTATAAAATCAGAATTGTGAGGTAAAAGTGAGAATTGCAGTTAAATTGTGAGGTATAAAGTCAGAATTGTGAGGTATAAATTGTGGGGTATAAAGTCAGAATTGTGAGGTATAAATTGTGAGGTATAAAGTCAGAATTGTGAGGTAAAAGTCAGAAGTGCAGTTAAATTGTGAGGTATAAAGTCAGAATTGTGAGGTATAAATTGTGAGGTCAGAATTGTGAGGTAAAAAGTCAGAATTGTAAATTGTGGTATAAAGTCAGAATTGTGAGGTATAAATCAGAGGTATAAAGTCAGAATTGTGAGGTATAAAGTCAGAATTGTGCAGTATAAATTGTGAGGTATAAAGTTGGAATTGTGAGTATACATTGTCAGAGGTATAAAGTGGAATTGTGAGGTATAAATTGTGAGGTATAAAGTCAGAATTGTGAGGTATAAAGGAATTGTGAGGTATGTCAGAGGTATAAAGTCAGGAATTGTGAGGTATAAAGTCAGAATTGTGAGGTATAAAGTCAGAATTGTGAGGTATACATTGTGAGGTATAAAGTCAGAATTGTGAGGTATAAAGTCAGAATTGTGAATTATAAATTCAGGTATAAAGTGTGTGTGAGGTATAAAGTCAGAATTGTGAGGTATAAAGTCAGAATTTTGAGATAGAATTGCAGTTGGAATTGGGAGGTATAAAGTCAAATTGCAGTTAAATTGTGCTAAACTAAGAGGTATAAATTGTGAGGTATAAAGTCAGAATTGTGAGGTATAAATTGTCAGGAGTAAAAGTCAGAATTGTGAGGTATAAAGTCAGAATTGTGAGGTATAAAGTCAGAATTGTGAGGTATAAAGTCAGAATTGTGAGGTATAAATTGTGAGGTATAAAGTCAGAATTGTGAGGTATAAAGTCAGAATTGTGAGTATAAAGTCAGATTGCAGTTAAATTGTGAGGTATAAAGTCAGAATTGTGAATTATAAAGTCAGAATTGTGAAGGATAAAGTCAGAATTGAGTGATATAAAGTCAGAATTGCAGTTAAATTGTGAGGTGTAAAGTCGAATTTTGAGATAGAAGGTTGGAATTGTGAGGTATAAGGTTGGAATTGTGAGGTATAAGGTTGGAATTGTGAGGTATAAGGTTGGAATTGTGAGTATATAAAGTCAGAATTGTGAGGAGTATAAAGTCGAATTGTGAGTATAAAGTCAAATTGCAGTTAAATTGTGAGGTATAAAGTCAGAATTGTGAGGTATAAAGTCAGAATTGTGAGGTATAAAGTCGGAATTGTGAGGTATAAATTGTGAGGTATAAAGTCAGAATTGTGAGGGTAAAAGTCAGAATTGTGAGGTATAAAGTCAGAATTGCAGTTAAATTGTGAATTATAAAGTCAGATTTTTAAAAGTCAGAATTGTGAGGTATAAAGTCAGAATTGTGAGGTATAAAGTCAGAATTGAGGTATAAAAGTCAGAATTGTGAGGTATAAAGTCAGAATTGTGAGTTAAATTGTGAGGTATAAAGTCGGAATTGTGAGGTATAAAGTCAGAATTGTGAGGTATAAATTCAGAATTATAAAGTCAGAATTGTGAGTATAAAGTCAAATTGTGAGGTATAAAATGTGAGGTAAAAGTTAAATTGTGAGGTATAAAAGTCAGAACAGAGTATAAAGTCAGAATTGTGAGGTATTGTGAGGTAAAGTCAGAAATGTGAGTATAAAGTCGAATTGTGAGGAGTAAAGTCAAAGAATTGGCAGCATAAATTGTGAGGTATAAAGTCAGAATTGTGAGTCATAAAAGTCAGAATTGTGAGGTAAAAAAGAATTGTGAGGTATAAAGTCAGAATTGCAGTTAAATTGTGAGGTATAAAGTCAGAATTGTGAGTATAAAGTCAGAATTGCAGTTAAATTGTGAGGTAAAAGTGGAATTGTGAGGTATAAAGTCAGAATTGTGAGGTATAAAGTCAGTTAAATTGTGAGGTATAAAAGTCAGAATTGTGAGGTATAAATTGTGATAAAAAGTCAGAATTGTGAGGTATAAAGTCAGAATTGTGAGTATAAATTGTGAAGTATAAAGTCAGAATTGTGAGGTAGAAAGTTGGAATTGTGAGGTATAAAGTCAGAATTGCAGTTAAATTGTGAGGTAAAAAGTCAGAATTGTGAGATATAAAAAGTCAGAATTGTGAGGTATAAAAGTCAGAATTGTGAGTATAAAGTCAGAATTGCAGTTAAATTGTGAGGTATAAAGTCAGAATTGTGAAATTGTAAAGTATAAAGTCAGAATTGTGAGGTATAAAGTCAGAATTGTGAGTATAAAGTCAGAATTGCAGTTAAATTGTGAGGTAAAAGTCAGAATTGTGAGGTATAAAGTCAGAATTGTGAGGTATAAAGTCAAATTGTGAGGTATAAAATCAGAATTGTGAGGTAAAAAGTCAGAATTGCAGTTAAATTGTGAGGTATAAAGTCAGAATTGTGAGGTATAAAGTCAGAATTGTGAGGTAAAGTCAGAATTGTGAGTATAAAAGTCAGAATTGTGAGGTATAAAGTCAGAATTGCAGTCAGAATTGATAAAAAGTCATAAAGTGTGAGGTATAAAAGTCAGAATTGTGAGGTATAAAGTCAGAATTGTGAGGTATAAAAGTCAGAATTGTGAGGTAAAAAGTCAGAATTGCAGTTAAATTGTGGAGGTATAAAGTCAGAATTGTGAGGTATAAATTGTGAGGTATAAAGTCAGAATTGTGAGGTAAAGTCAGAGTTGCAAATTGTGAGGTATAAAGTCAGAATTGTGAGGTATAAAGTCAGAATTGTGAGGTATAAAGTCAGAAAGTGAGTATAAATTGTGAGGTATAAAGTCAGAATTGTGAGTTAAATTGTGAGTCAGAATTGGCAGTTAAATTGTGAGGTATAAAGTCAGAATTGTGAGCAGTATAAATTGTGAGGTATAAAGTCAGAATTGTGAGGTATAAAGTCAGAATTGTGAGGTATAAAGTCAGAATTGTGAGGTATAAATTGTCAGAATTATAAAGTCAGAATTGTGAGGTATAAAGTCAGAATTGTGAGGTATAAAGTCAGAAATTATTGAGGTAAATCAGAGGTAAAAGTCAGAATTGTGAGGTATAAAGTCAGAATTGTGAGGTATAAATGTGAGAGGTATAAAGTCAGAAATTTGTGAGTATAAATCAGAAGCAGGTATAAAGTCAGAATTGTGTATAAAGTCGAATTGTGAGGTATAAAGTCAGAATTGTGAGGTAAAAAGTCGGAGTGAGGTATAAAGTCAGAATTGTGAGGTATAAAGTCAGATTAAAGTAAATTGAGAGTATAAAGTCAGAATTGTGAGGTATAAAGTCAGAATTGTGCAGTATAAAGTCAGAATTGCAGTTAAAAGTCGGAAGTTGAAGTGCATGAGGTATAAATTGTGAGGTATAAAGTCAGAATTGTGAGTATAAAGTCAGAATTAAAGTGAGGTATAAAGTCAGAATTGTGAGTATAAAGTCAAGTGCAGAATTGTGAGGTATAAAGTCAGAATTGCGAATTAGAATTGTGAGGTATAAAGTCAGAATTGCAGTTAAAGTCAGAGGTATAAAAGTCAGAATTGTGAGGTATAAAGTCAAATTGCGAGTATAAATTGTGAGGTATAAAGTCAGAATTGTGAGTATAAAGTCAGAATGTGCAGTTAAATTGTGAGGTATAAAGTCAGAATTGTGAGGTATAAATTGTGAGGTATAAAGTCAGAATGAGGTATAAAGTCAGAATGGCAGTTAAATTGTGAGGTATAAAGTCAGAATTGTGAGGTATAAATTAGAGGTATAAAGTCAGAATTGTGAGGTAAAGTCAGAATTGTGAGGTATAAATTGTGGAGAGGTATATTGTGAAGGTATAAAGTCAAATTGTGAGGTAAAAGTCAGAATTGTGAGGTAAAAAGTCAAATTGCAGTTAAATTGTGAGTATAAAGTCAGAATTGCAGTTAAATTGTGAGGTAAAAGTCAGAATTGTGAGTATAAAGTCAGAATTGTGTGACAAAGTCAGAGGTATAAAAGTTAAATTGTGAGGTATAAAGTCAGAATTTTGAGATAGAAAAGTTGGAATTGTGAGGTATAAAGTCAGTGTGAAATTATAAATTGTGAGGTATAAAGTCAGAATTGTGAGTATAAAGTCAGAATTGTGAGGGATAAAAGTCAGAATTGTAGTGTATAAAGTCAGAATGGCAGTTAAATTGTGAGGTATAAAGTCAGAATTGTGAGGTATAAAGTCAGAATTGTGAAGGATAAAGTCAGAATTGAGTGATATAAAGTCAGAATTGCAGTTAAATTGTGAGGTATAAAGTGAATTTTGAGATAGAAGGTTGAATTGGGAGGTATAAAGTCAGAATTGCAGTTAAATTGTGAGTATAAAGTGAGAATGTGAGGCATAAATTGTGAGGTATAAAGTCAGAATTGTGAGGTAAAAGTCAGAATTGTGGAGGTATAAAGTCAGAATTGTGAGGTATAAATTGTGAGGTATAAAGTCAGAATTGTGAGCATAAAGTCAAATTGTGAGTATAAAGTGAATTGATAAAGTTAAATTGTGAGAATTATAAAGTCAGAATTGTGAGTATAAAGTCAAATTGCAGTAAAGTTTGAATTGAGGTAAAAAGTCAGAATTGTGAGTATAATAAAGTCAGAATTGTGAGGTATAAAGTCAGAATTGCAGAGGCATGGAGTAAAGTCAGAGGTGTGAAAGTAGAATTGGAGAATTGTGAGGTATAAAGTCAGAATTGTGAGGTGCATAAAAGTCATAGAATTAGAGTATAAAGTCAGAATTGCAGTTAAATTGTGAGGTATAAAGTCAGGAATTGTGAGTATAAAGTCAGAATTGTGAGGTTAAATTGTGAGGTATAAAGTCAGAATTGAGTGATATAAAGTCAGAGGTATAAAGTTAAATTGCAGGTATAAATTGTGAGAGTATAAAGTCAGAATTGTGAGGAATAAATATAAATCAGGAATTATAAAGTCAGAAGTTGTGAGGTATAAAGTCAGAATTGTGATAAAAGTCAGAATTGTGAGGTATAAAAGTCAGAATTGTGAGGTATAAAGTCAGAATTGTGAGGTATAAATTGTGAGAGTATAAAGTCAGAACTGTGGAGTTAAAAAGTCAGAATAAGGAGTGAAGTTTTGAATTGCAGTTAAATTGTGAGGTATAAAGTCAGAATTGTGAGTATAAAGTCAGAATTGCAGTTAAATTGTGAGGTAAAGTCAGAATTGTAAGTATGAAGAATCAAGTGAGGTATATAAGTCAGGGGAATTGCAGTTAAATTGTGAGGTATAAAGTCAGATTGGGGTATAAATTGGTGAGGTATAAAGTCAGAATTATGAGGTATAAAGAAATTCAAATATAAAGTCAGAATTGTGAGAAGTATAAAGTCAGAATTGGTGGTATAAATTGTGAGGTATAAAGTCAGAATTGTGAGGTATAAATTGTGAGGTATAAAGTCAGAATTGTGAGAGGTAAAATATAGAATTGTGAGGTATAAATTGTGAGGTGTAAAGTCAGAATGGCAGTTAGAATTGTGAGGTATAAAGTCAGAATTGTGAGATATAAGTGTTGTGAAGTGTGAGGAATTATAAAGTCAAATTGTGAGGTAAAAAAGTCAGTTAAATCTGTGAGGTATAAAGTCAGAATTGTGTAGGTATAAAGTCAGAATTGTGAGGTATAAAGTCAGAATTGTGAGTGATAAAGTCAGAATTGGCAGTTAAATTGTGAGGTATAAAGTCAGAATTGTGAGGTATAAATTGTGAGGTATAAAGTCAGAACTGTGAGGTATAAAATTGAGGTATAAAGTCAGAATTGTGAGGTATAAAGTCAGAATTGTGAAGGATAAAAAGTCAGAATTACAGTGATATATTGTCAGTATAAAGTCAAATTGTGAGGTAAATTGTGAGCTAGTTTGAGATAGTGAGGTCAGAATTTGAGAGGTATAAAAGTCAGAATTGTGAGGTATAAAAGTCAGAATTGTGGAATTATAAAGTCAGAATTGTGAGGTATAAAGTCAGAATTGTGAGTATAAAATCAGAAATTGAGTATAAAGTCAGAATTGCAGTATAAATTGTGAGGTATAAAAGTCAGAATTGTGAGGTATAAATTGTGTAAGTATAAAGTCAGAATTGTGAGGTATAAAGTCAGAATTGTGAGGTATAGTCAGAATTGTGAGGTATAAAGTCAGAATTGTGAGGTAAAGTAAAAAAATTCAGAATTACAAAGTTAACACATTGTGAGGTATAAAAGTCAGAATTGTGAGGTATAAATTGTGAACTGTAAAGTTAGAATTGTGAGGCAAAGTCAGAATTGTGGAGAGTATAAAGTCAGAATCAGTGAGGTATAAAGTCAGAATTGTGAGAGTATAAGGTTAGGTGAGGTATAAAGTGGAGATTGTGAGTATAAGTTGTGAGTTGCAGTTAAATTTGTGAGGTATAAAAGTCAGAATTGTGAGGTATAAAGTCAGATTGTGAGGTATAAATCAGAATTGTGAGGTATAAAAAGTCAGGAATTGTGAGGTATAAAGTCAGAATTGTGAGAGTATAAGTCTGAATTGTATATAAAGTCAGAATTGTGAGGTATAAAGTCAAATTGTGAGGTATAAAAGTCAGAATTGTGAGGTGTAAAAGTCAGAATTGTGAGGTATAAAGTCAGAATTGCAGCATAAATTGTGAGGTATAAAGTCAGAATTGTGAGGTATAAAGTCAGAATTGTGAGGTATAAAGTCAGAATTGTGAGGTATAAAGTCAGAATTGTGAGGTATAAAGTCAGAATTGTGAGGTATAAATCAGAATTGTGAGGTATAAAGTGAGTATAAATTGTGAGGTATAAAGTCAGAATTGTGAGAGTGTAAGTAAATTGTGAGGTATAAAAGTCAGGAGTGTGAGGTATAAAGTTCAGAATTGTGAGTAAAGTCAGAACTGCAGTTAAATTGTGAGGTAAAAGGTCAGAATTGTGAGGTATAAAGTCAGAAGTTGTGGAAGTATGCAAAGTCAGAATTGTGAGGTATAAAGTCAGAATTGTGAGTAAAAAGTCAGAATTGCAGTTAAAATTGTGAGGTATAAAGTCAGAATTGTGAGGTATAAATTGTGAGGTATAAAGTCAGAATTGTGAGGTATAAATTGTGAGTAGTCAAGTCAGAATTGTGTGAGGTATAAAGTCAGAATTGTGAGGTATAAAGTCAGTGAATTAAAAGTCAGAATTGTCAGTATAAATTGTGAGGTATAAAAGTCAGAATTGTGGAGGATATAAAAGTCAGAACTGTGAGTTAAATTGTGAGGTGTAAAGTAGAATGTGAGGTATAAATTGTGAGGTATAAAGTCAGAATTGTGAGGTATAAAGTCAGAATAAAGGAGGTATAAAGTCAGAATTGTGAGGTATAAAGTCAGAATTGTGAGGTATAAATTGTGAGGTAAAAAATTGTGAGTAGAGGTATAAAGTCAGGTGAATTGTGAGGTAAAGTCAGAATTGTGAGTATAAAGTCAGAATTGTGAGGTATAAATTGTGAGTATAAAGTCAGAATCAGAGTATAAAGTGTGAATTATGCAGTACAAAGTCAGAATTGTGAGGTATAAAGTGAATTGTGAGGTATAATAAATTGTGAGGTATAAAGTCAGAATTGTGAGGTATAAAGTCAGGAATCAGGAGGTGAGTAAAGTCAGAATTGTGGAGTAAAAAGTGAGGTGAGTGAAAGTACAAATTGTGAGTATAAAAGAGTTGAATTGGGTGATAGTAAAGTCAGAAGTGTGCAGTTAAATTGTGAGGTATAAAGTCAGAATTGTGAGGTACAAAGGCAGTTAAATTGTGAGGTATAAAAGTCAGAATTGAGTAAAATCAGATGCAAAAGTCAGAATTGTGAGTATAAATTCAGAGGTATAAAGTCAGAATTGTGAGTATAAAAGTCAGAATTGTGTATAAACTGTGAGGTATAAAGTCAGAATTGTGAGGTATAAAGTCAGAATTGTGAGGTAAAAAATCAATGTTGTGAGTATAAAGTCAGAATTGTGAGGTATAAAGTCAGAATTGCAGTTAAACTGTGAGGTATAAAGTCAGAATTGTGAGGTATAAATTGTGAGGTATAAATTCAGAATTGTGAGTATAAAGTCAGAATTGTGAGTGTATAAATTCGTGAGTGTAGAAGTATAAATTCAGAGGTATAAAGTCAGAATTGGCGGAGGTATAAAGTCAGAATTGTGAGGTATAAAGTCAGAATTAAAGTTAGAATTGGAGAGGTATAAAGTCAGAATTGAGAGTATAAATCTGTGAGGTATAAAGTCAGAATTGTGGCAGTATAAATTAAAGAGGTATAAAAGTCAGAATTGTGAGGTATAAAGTCAGTGAGGTATAAAGTTAAATTGTGAGGTATAAAGTCAGAATTGTGAGGTATAAAATCAGAATTGTGAGGTATAAAGTCAGAATTATGAGGTATAAAGTCAAATATAAAAGTTAAATTTGTGAGGTATAAAGTCCAATTGTGAATTTTCTCAGAGTATGAATTGTGAGTATAAAGTCAGAATTGTGAGTATAAAGTCAAATTGTGAGGTATAAAGTCAGAATATACAGTCAGGTCAGAGGTATAAAGTCAGAATTGAGGCAGGTATAAATTGTGAGGTATAAAGTCAGAATTGTGAGTGTATCATAAGTGTGAATTATAAAGTCAGGAATTGTGAGGTGAAGTCAAAGTCAGAATTGAGGCATAAAGTCAAATTGTGAGGTATAAAGTCAGAATATAAAGTTCAAATTGTGAGGTATAAAGTCAGAATTGTGAAGAGGTATAAAGTCAGGAATTGTGAGGTAAAAAGTCAGAATTGTGAGTATAAAGTCAGAATTAAAGTTAAATTGTGAGGTATAAAAGTTAAATTGTGGAGGTATAAAGTGAGGTTAAATTGTGAGGTATAAAGTCAGAATTGCAGAGATACAAAAGTCAGGAATGTCAGAAGCAACCAGGAGGTATAAAGTCAGAAATTGGGAGGCATAAAAAATCAGAATTGTAATACATAAAGTCAGAATTGATGATATATAAAAAGTCAGAATGTGTGAGGTATAAACTGTCAGTATAAAGTCAGAAGGTTATGTGAATTATAAAGTCAGAATTGTGAGGTATAAAGTGTGAGGTATAAAGTCAGAATTGTGAGCAGTATAAAGTCAGGTGGAGGTATAAAGTGTGAGGTATAAAGTCAGAATGTGAGGTAAAAGTCAGAATTGTGAGGTATAAAGTCAGAAGTTGGAGGTATAAAGTCAAAGCAGTGAGTGAGGTATAAAGTCAGAATTGTGCAGTTAAATTGTGAGGTATAAAAGTCAAATTGTGAGGTATAAAGTCAGAATTGTGAGGTATAAAGTCAGAATTGTGAGGTATAGAGTCAGAATTGTCAGTATACTGTGAGAGTCATAAAGTCAGAATTGTGAAGGATTATAAAGTCAAATTGAATTGTCACCAGGAGGTATAAAGTTCAGAATTCAGGAGGTATAAGAGTCGAATTGCAGTTAAATTGTGAGGTATAAAGTCAGAATTGTGAGGTATAAAAGTCAGATTAATAAGTATAAAGTCAGGGTGTGAAGTCAGAATTGAGGTATAAGTCAGCCTGTGAGGTATAAATCAAATTGTGCAGTATAAATCAAATTGTGAGGTATAAAAGTCAGAATTGTGAGGTATAAAGTCAGAATTGTAAGGCATAAAGTGGTGAGGTATAAAGTCAGAATGTGCAGCATAAAAGTCAGAGTCATAAGATTAGTGAATTAAAGTCAGAATTGTGAGTATAAAGTCAGAATTCAGAGGTATAAAGTCAGAATAGAAATCAGAATTGCGAGAGTATGAAAGTCGAATTGCAGTGGCAGAGTGTAAAGTCAGAATTGTGAGGTATAAAGTCAGAATTGTGAGGTAAAAAGTCAGAATTGTGGAGGTAAATAAATTGTGAGGTATAAAAGTCAGAATGGTGTGAGGTATAAATTGTGAGGTATAAAGTCGGAATTGTGAGGTATAAAGTCTGGTGAGAGTAAAAAGTCAGAATTGTGAGGTATAAAGTCAGAATTGCAGAGACATAAATTGTGAGGTATAAAGTCGAATTGTGAGGTATAAAGTCAGAATTGTGAGTATAAAGTCAGGAATTGTGAGTATAAATTGTGAGGTATAAAGTCTGAATTGTGAGGCATAAAAGTCAGAATTGTGAGGTAAAAAGTGAGAATTGTGAAACAGAATTGTGAGGTATAAAGTCAGAATTGTGAGGTATAAATTCAAATTGTGAGATAAAGTCAGAATTGAGGAGGTATAAAGTCAGAATTGCAGTTAAATTGTGAGGCATAATCATGAATTGTGAGAGGTATAAAGTCAGAGGTGGTGTGAGGCATATAAGTCAGAATTGTGAGGTATAAAGTCAGAATTGTAGAGGTATAAAGTCAGAATCAGGAGGTATAAGGTTGGAATTGGAGGTATAAAGTCAGAATTGCAGTTAAACTGTGAGGTATAAAGTCGGGAATTTTGAGGCTAAAAAGAAAGAATTGTGAGGTATAAAGTCAGAATTGTGAGGTATAAATAGTCAGAATCGAATTGGAAGGCATAAATCAGAGAATTAGCAGTTAATTGTGAGGTATAAAGTCAGAATGTGAGGTATAAAGCCCAGAATTGCAAACAGAAAAGCTGAAGAACTGTGATGATGATAACAGTGAACTGCATGAGGTAAAAGTCGGAATAAATCAAGAAGGTCAGAACACCGTGAGGTTGGAATTGTGAGGTATGGCAAAGTCAGAAATTGTGGAGGAAAAAGTCAGAATTGTGAGGTATAAAGTCAGAATTGTGAGGTATACACTGTGAGGTATAAAGTCAGAATGTGAGGTATAAAATGTGAGGTATAAAGTCAGAATTGTGAGGTGTGGTGAATTGTGGAGGTATAACTGTGAGGTATAAAATGTCAGAATTGTAGGTATAAAAGTCCGTTGAATTGTGAGTCAAAGTCAAATTGCTATAAAAGTGAGAATTGTGAGGTAAAAAAGTCAGAATTGTGAGGTACAAAGTCAGGAATACAGAGGTAAAGTCAAGTGAGGCACACTGTGAGGTATAAAGTCGGAATTGTGAGGTATAAATCAATAAGTCAGAATGAGTGATCATAAAGTCAGAATTGTGGAGGTATAAATTGTGAGGTATAAAGTCGGAAGTGTGGAGGTAAAAGTCAGAATCATATTAAAAGTCAGAATTAGAGCTATAAATTGTGAGGTATAAAGTCAGGAATTGTGAGTATAAAGTCAGAATTGTGAGGTAAAGTCAGAATTGCAGCATGAATCATGAGGTAAAACAGTCAGTAAGGGCATAGGTCAGAATTTATGAGGATAAAAAGTCGGGAATTGGGAGGCATAAAGTCAGAATTGCAGAAAGAAATTGTGAGGTATAAAGTCAGAATTGTAGGAAAAAGTCAGAACTGTGGAGGTATGAACAGAATTGTGAGGTAAAAGTCAGAATTGAGTGATATAAAGTCAGAATGGAACTTAGGTATAAATAGAAGGTGAGGTATAAATTGTGAGGTACAAAAAGTTGAATTGTGAATATAAAGATTGCTGAGGTATAAAGTCAAATTGTGAGGTAAAAGTCAGAATTGAGAGGCATAAAAGTCAGAATCTGTGAGGTATAAATCAGTGAGACAAAAAGTCAGAGAATTGAGCAGTTAAAAAGTCAGAATGGCAAAGTCAAATTGTGAGGTATAAAGTCAGAATTATAGAAAGGTTGGAACTGAGTGGTATAAAGTCAGAATTGCAGTTAAACTGTGAGGTATAAAAGTCGGAATCTGATAGAAGGCATGAAATTGTGTGAGGTATAAAGTGCATGAATGTAAGGCATAAAGTCAGAATTCAGGAGGCACAAAGTCGGAATCCAGAGGTATAAAGTCAGAATTGTGAGGTATAATAGCTCAGCAGGTATAAACAAATTGTGATATAAAGTCAGAATTGCAGTTAATGGTGGAGGTATAAAAGTCAGAATTATGAAGGTATAAATTGAAACAGAGGTATAAAGTCAGAATTGTATATTAAGTCAGAATTAAACAGCAATTGTGAGGCATAAAGTCAGAAATTAGTGAGTTTTAAAGTCAGAATTACAGTTAAACTGTGAGGGAAGTCAGTGTGAGGTATAAATTGGAGGTATAAAGTGTGAATTGTGAGGTATAAAGTCAGAATCAATAAGGCAAAGTCAGAATTGTGAGGCATAAATCAAATGTATAAATCAGAATTGTGAGGATATAAAGTCAGAATGGCAGTATAAATTGTGAGGGTATAAACAGGAATTGTGAGGTATAAATTGTGAGGTATAAAAAGTCAGAATTGTGAGGTATAAATTGTGAGGTATGAAGGTCGTATCAGAGATGAAGTTCCTTATGATCCGTGAGGTCTTGAAGTGAACTAGGAGTCAAAAAAGTCAGAATTCAGTAGGCTTTGTGTCAGAATTGTGTGGTATAAATTGTGAGGTAGAAAAGTCGAAGAGATTAAAAGAATTAACCAGAGGGCAAAAGTCAGAATTGTGAGGTAAAAAAGTCAGAATTGAGAGCAAAGGATCAGAGGCGCAAGAGACCAAAATAGATGTGAGATATAAAGTCAGGAACATGAGAGCGCAGAGAAATCAGGAGGTATAAATTCTTAAAGGCATGACGGGGCATAAATTCAGAGGTATAAAGTCAGAACCAGAGTCATAAAGTCAGAAATCTGTGAAGTATAAAGTCAGAATTAACAGGATATAAAGTCACAAATGGGCAGACTTAATTTCAGAGGTATAAAGTCAGAATTGTGAGGTGAATAGCATTGAAAAGGCAAAAAGTCAGAATTGAGTGATACAGTCTAGTCAGACTAGAAAGCGAGACAATTGTGAGGCACAGTCATGGAATTTTGAGATACAGAAGGCTGGAATTGGGAGTATAAACAACATGAATTGTCAGTTAAGCCTTATGAGGTATAGTCTGAATTATGAGACTAATAAATTGTGATGTATAAACTGCTGAATACGGTGAGGTACCTAAAGTCAGAATTGTGAGGTATAAAAGTCAGAATCTGTGAGGTATAAAGTCAGAGGTATGAGTGAGGTGGGAAATCTGACTTTAAAATAGTCTCTGATGAGCATCACGAGTAGTTGTGCCTGAAGAGGTGCAAGTTAGTTAACCAGAGAGTATAAAGTCAGAATTGCACAAATACTTGAGAAGAAATGAATCAGGAGGACATAAAGCTCAGAATTCAGAGGTGATAAAGGCCAGAAGCAGTTACAACGAAAGAGGTATAAAATGAATTGTGGAGGCATAGAAGAATTGGAACTGGCAGCTAAAGTCAGATTGTGAGGAGGTATAAAGTCGTGAGTATGAGGCATAAAGAACAGAGGTATAAAGTCACGAATTCAGAGCTATAAAGTCAGAATTGCAGTTAAATCTGTGAGGTATAAAGTCAGAATCAGGAGGTATAAATTAGAGGTATAAAGTCAGAATTGTGAGTCTAAAGTCATTAATTGTGAGGCATAAAGCTCAGAATTGTGAGGTATAAATTGGTGAGGTATAAAGTCAGAATTGTGAGGCAGTCAAAGTTGCAGTTAAATTGTGAGGTACCCCCGTCAAATTGTGAGTATAAAGTGCTAAATTACAGAGGCAAAAAGTCAGAATCAGGAGGTATAAATTGTGAGGTATAAAAGTCAGAATTATGGCAGTTAAATTGTGACAGTATAACTGCAAAGAACTGTGGATTATAAAAGTCAGAATGCAGAGGTAAAAATCAGAATTGTGAGTAAAAAGTCAGAATTAAGGTTAAATTATGAGAGTGATAAGTCTGGAATCAGAGATAGAAGGCTGGAATTGTAGCAGGTATAAAGTCAGATTGGTGAGGTATAAATTGTAGGTATAAAGTCAGAATCAGTAGCATAAAGTCAGAACTTCCCTGATGGTATAAAGTCCAGGCCTGGAATTGCACCGTTAAATTGTGAGGTATAAATGGAACTATGAGTATAAAGTCAGAATCTGTCATTATAACAAAGTCAGAATTGGTCCGAGATCACGCAGAAGTCAGAAATTGCAAAGTCAGAACTGTGAGGTATAAAAACTGAATTGTGAGGTATAAAGTCAGAATTGGTGAGGCAAAAGTCAGAATTGTGAGGTATAAATTGTGAGGCATAAAAGTCTTGAATTGTGAGGCATAAAGTTGTGAATTGTAAAGTCGAAATCAGAGGTAAAAGTCAGAATTCAGAGGTATAAAGTCAGAATTGTGAGGTATAAAGTCAGAATTGGGAGGTATAAAGTAATCAGAATTGTCAAATCAGGAGTATAAAGTCAGAATTGCAGTTAAATCAAATTGTGAAGTTATAGAATCAGAGTATAAAGTCAGAATTATAGTTAAATTGTGAGGTATAAAAGTCAGAATTGTGAGGTATAAAGTCAGAATTGTGGAGGTATAAAAGTCAGAATTGCAGGTATAAATTTGAGGCATAAAAGTCAGAACTGTGAGGCATAAAGTCAGAATCAGAGGTATAAAGTCAGAATCAGATGTAAAAAAGTGAATTGTGAGGTAGAATTGTGAGGCATAAAAGCCTGGAATTGCAGGTATAAATGTGAGGTATAAAGTTAAATTGTGAGGTATAAAGTCAGAATTGGAGGCATAAACTTAGAGGTATAAAGTCAGAATGTATAGTATAAATTCAGAGGTATAAAGTCAGAATTGTGAGGTATAAATTGTGAGGTATAAAAGTCAGAATTGTCAGTGATAAAGTCAGAATTGTGAGGCATATAATTGCAGAGGCATAAAAAGTCCGGAATTAGTGATGTATAAAGTCAAGAATAGAGGTATAAAGTCAGAATTGCAGTTAAACTGTGAGGTATAAAGTCAGAATTGTGAGGTATAAAGTCAGAATTGGGAGGTATAAATGGAATTGCAGTTAAATTGTGAGGTGATAAAGTCAGAATTATGAGGCATAAATTGTGAGGTATAAAGTCAGAACTGTGGTATAAGATTAGTGGTAAAAGTGCAGAATTGTGAGGTATAAAAGTCAGAATTGTGAGGTATAAATTGTGAGGTATAAAGTCAGAATTGTGAGGTATAAATTGTGAGTGTATAAAGTCAGAATTGGGGAGGGTAAAAGTCATGGAGGTATAAATTGTGAGTATAAATTCAGAATATAAAGTTAAATTGTGAGGTATAAAGTCGGAATTATAGAAGTTGGAATTGTGAGGTATAAGTCAGACCAGAGGTAAAGTCAGAATTGTGAGGTATAAAGTCAGAATTGTGATATAAAGTCAGAATTGTGAGGGTATAAAATCAGAATTGTGAGATAAAAGTGAGAATTGCAGTTAAATTGTGAGGTATAAAGTCAGAATTAGGTGAGGTATAAATTGTGGGGTATAAAAGTCAGAATTAGAGGTATAAATTGTGAGGTATAAAAGTCAGAATTGTGGAGGTATAAAGTCAGAATTGTGAGTATAAAGTCAGAATTGTGAGTTAAAGTTGAGGTATAAATTAGAGGTATAAACAGAATTGTGAGGTATAAATTCGGAAGTCATAAATCAGAAGGGCATAAAGTCAGAATTGTGAGGTAAAGTCAAATTGTGAGGTATAAAGTCTGGAATTGTGAGGTGTATAAAGTCAGAATTGTGAGTATAAAGTCAGAATTGCAGCAAGGCAAAAAGTCAGAATTGTGAGGCATAAAGTCAGAATTAAAGTGAACTGTGAGGTGTAAAGTCAGAATTGTCAGATAGAAGGTAGGTAAAGTATAAAGTCAGGAGGAAAATCAGGTGAGGTATAAAGTCAGAATTGGGGAGGCATAAAGTCGGAATTATGAGGTATAAATTGTGAGGTATAAAGTCGGAATCAGAGGTAAAAAGTCAGAATTTGTGTAGGTATAAATTAGAGGTATAAAGTCAGAATTGTGAGGCATAAATTGTGAGGATAAAGTCAAAGTATAAAAGTCAGAGTGTAGAGGTATAAATTCAGGAGGTATAAAAGTCAGAATCAGGAGGGTATAAAGTCAAATTGTGAGTATAAAGTCAGAATTGTGCACATAAATTGTGAGGTATAAAGTCGGAATTGTGGAGGTATAAAGTCAGAATTGATATAAAACCAGAGGTATAAAGTCAGAATTGTGGTATAAATCTGTAGGAGGCATAAAGTCAGAATTGTGAGGTATAAAGTCAGAATTGTGGAGGTACCAAATTATGAGTATAAAGAATTGTGAGGTATGAAAGTCAGAATTGTGAGATAGAAGGTCAAATTGGAGGTATAAAGTCATGAATTTGCAGTTAAATTGTGAGGTATAAAGTCAGAGGTATGAAGTATAAATTGTGAGGTATAAAGTCAGAATTGTAGGAGGTATAAAAGTCAGAAATTGTGAGTATAAAGTCAGAATTGTGAGTATAAATTGTATATATAAAGTCAGAATTGTGAGGATATAAAGTCAGAATTGTAAGACAAAGCTTAAAGTCAAACTGTGAGGTATAAAAGTCAGAATTGTGAAGGATAAAGTCAGAATTGTGAAGGATAAAGTCAGAATTGAGTGATATAAAGTCAGAATTGCAGTTAAATTGTGAGGTATAAAGTCGGAATTTTGAGATAGAAGGTTTGAATTGTAAGGTTAAATTGTGAGGTATAAGGTCAGAATTGTAAGTATAAAGTCAGAATTGTGAGGTATAAAGTCAGAATTGTGAGGTATAAATTGTGAGGCATAAAGTCAGAATTGTGGAGGTATAAAGTCAGAATTGTGAGCTGATAAAGTCAGAATTGAGAGGTATAAAGTCAGAATTGTGAGGTATAAATTGTGAGAGGTATAAAGTCAGGAATTGTGAGTATAAAGTCAGAATCAGAGTATCAGAGTCAGAATTGTGACAAATAAATTGTGAGGTATAAAGTCAGAATTGTGGTATAAAGTCAGAATTGTGGAGGTAAATTCAGAGGTATGTGTGTCACAATGTGAGGTAAAAAGTCAGAATTAGTGGTATAAAGTCAGACCAAAGAGGTATAAACTGTGAAGAGATAAATCGAAATTGTGATAATAAATTGTGAAAGTATAAAGTCGGAATTGTGAGGTATAAATTGTGAGGTATAAAGTCAGAATTGTGAGGTATAAAGTCAGAATTGTGAGGTATAAAAGTCAGAATTGTGAGGTAGTCAAAATTGTGAGGTAAGATAAAGTCAGAATTGTGAGGTATAAAGTCAGCAATTGTGAGGTATAAATTGTGAGCAGTATAAAGTTGGCAGAATGGGTAGTTATAAAGTCAGAATTGTGGAGGTATAAAGTCAGAATTGTGAGGTATAAATTGTGAGGTAAAAAGTCAGAATTGAGAGATGAATGCATAAAGTCAGAATTGCAGTTAAATTGTGAGGTATAAAAAAGTCAGAGGTATATACAGAGGGTACAAAGTCATAAATTGTGAGGTATAAAGTCAGAATTGTGAGGCATAAAGTCAGAATCAGAGGCATAAAGTCAGAATTGTGGTTAATTTCAGAGTAGCAGTTGGAAACTGTGAGGTAAAAAGTCTGAATTGTGAGGTGTATAAAGTCAGAATTGTGAGGTATAAAACAGAATTAGAGGAGTCAAATTGTGAGGTAAAAAGTCAGAATTGTGAGGTATAAATTCAGAGGTATAAAAGTCAGAATTGTGAGGTATAAAGTCTGAACTGTGAATGTGTATAAAGTTAAATTGTGAGGCATAAAAGTCAGAATTGTGGAGGTATAAATTCAGAGGTATAAAGTCAGAATTGTGTCAGTAAATGCAGTATAAATTGTGAGGTATAAAGTCAGAATTGTGAGGTATAAATCAGAGGTATAAAGTCAGAATTGTGAGGTAAAGTCAGAATTCAGAACTATAAAGTCAAATTCAGAGGTATAAAGTCAGAATTGTGGAGGTATAAATTGTCAGAGGTATAAAGTCATTGCAGAATTCAGAGGTAAAATTGTCAGAATTAGGAGGTAAAAGTCAGAATTGGAGGCATAAAGTCAAATTGTGAGGTATAAAAGTCAGAACTGGAGTGATATAAAGTCAGAATGGTAAAGTTAAATCTGTGAGGTATAAAGTCCAGAATTTTGAGGATAGAAGGTTGAATTCTATGAGGTATAAAGTCAGAATCAGTGAAGTTAAACTATGTGGTATAAAGTCAGAATTGTGAGGCATAAATTGTGAGGTGAGAAAAGTCTGGAATTGGTGGAGGTAAAAATTCAGAATTGTGAGGTATAAAGTCGGAATTGTGAGGTATAAAGTCAGAATTGTGGAGGTATAAAGTCAAATTGTGAGGTATAAAGTCAGAATTGTGAGGTAAAAAGTCATGAATTGTGAGTATAAAGTCAGAATTGCAATTATAAATTGTGAGGTATAAAGTCAGAATTGTGAGTATAAAGTCAGAATTGCAGAACAGCAATTATATGTCGAAATTTGAGGTATAAAAGTCAGAATTGTGGAGGTATAAAGTCTAGGAATTGTGAGGTATAAAGTACAGCAACTGCAGTTAAATTGTGGAGGTATAAAGTCAGAGGTATGAGGTATAAAGTGTGAGGTATAAAGTCAGAATTGTGAGGTATAAAGTCAGAATTAGGAGGTATAAATTGTGAGGCAAAAACAGTCAACTTGTGAGGTAAAGTCAGAATTGTGAGGTATGAAATTGTGAGGTATAAAGTCAGAATTAGAGGCATGTAAAGTCAGTGAATTGTTAAGCATCAGAGGTAGAAGTCAGAATTGTGAGGCATAAAGTCAGGAATTGTGAGGTATAAAGTCAGGAATCACCAGAGGTAAAAAGTCAGAATTGTGAGTATAAAGTCAGAATTGCAAAGTTAAATTGTGAGGTATAAAGTCAGAATTGCAGAGGCATAAATTATGAGGTCAGAATTGTGAGGTAAAAGTCAGAATTGTGAGGTATAAAGTCGAATCATGAGGTATAAAGTCAGAATTGTGCAGGTATAAAATTGTGAGGTAAATCAAGTCAGAATTTGAGGCAAAGTGCGGAACGAGTTGGATGGTATAAGTCAGAATTGTGAGTGTAAATTGTGCAGGTATAAAGTCGGAATTGTGAGGTAAAAGTCAGAATTGTGAGGTATAAAGTCAGAATTGTGAGGCATAAAGTCAGAATTGCAGTTAAATTGTGAGGAGGTATAAGTTTTTCAGAATTGTGAGGTATAAATTGTGAGGTATAAAGTCAGAATTGTCAGAAGGTATAAAGTCAGAATTGTGAGTATAAATTGTGAGGTATAGGAAGTCAGAATTATGAGGTATAAATCACAGAGGTATAAAGTCAGAACTAGAGTATAAAGTCAGAATCTGCAGTTAAATTGTGAGGTATAAAGTCAGATTATGAGGTATAAAGTCAGAATTCTAGTGGAGGTAAAAAAAAAGTCAGAATTGTATGGGTATAAATCAGAGGTAAAAAGTCAGAATTGTGAGGTATAAAGTCAGAATTGTGAGGTATAAAATTGTGAGGTATAAAAGTCAGAATTGTGAGGTAAAAAGTCAGAAGTCATAAAGTTAAATTGTGAGGCATAAAGTCAGAATTCAGGAGGTAGCAAAGTCAGAATTTGTGAGGTATAAAGTCAGAATTGTGAGGTAAAAAGTCAGAATGAGAGTATAAAGTCAGAATTGCAGTTAAATTGTGAGGTATAAAAGTCGGAATTGTGAGGTATAAATTCAGAATGAGGTCAGAATTGTGAGAATTAAAAGTCAGAATTGTGAGGTATAAAGTCAGAATTAGAGGAGTAAAGTCAGAATTGTGAGGTATAAATTGTGAAAGAGGTATAAAGTCAGAATTGGGAGGTATAAAGTCAACAGAATTGTGAGGTATAAAGTCAGAATGTGCAGTTAAATTGTGAGGTATAAAGCTTGGAATTATTGAGGTATAAATTCAGGAGGTATAAAGTCAGAATTGTGAGGTAAAAAGTCAGAATTGTGAGGTAAAACAAAAATTGTGAGTATAAAGTCAGAATTGTGAGGTATAAAGTCAGAATTGTGAAGGTATAAAGTCAGAATTGTGATGATAAAGTCAGAATTGAACAGTTAAATTGTGAGGTGTAAAGTCGGAATTGTGAGGATATAAGGTTGGAATTGTGAGGTATAAAGTCGGAATTGTGGGAGGTATAAAGTCAGAATTGTGAGGCATATCATGGAGGTATAAAGTCGGAATGCGGGAGGTATAAAGTCTGAATTATGCAGTTAAACTGTGAGGTGAAATGTCAGAACTTTGAGTTACAAAGTCAGAATCAGAGGCATAATATCAGAGGCATAAAGTCTGAATTGTGAGGTATAAAGTCTGAATTATGAGTATAAAGTCAGAATTGTGAGGTGCATAAATTAGATATAGTGAGTCAGAATTGTGAGGTATATAAATTAGGAGGTATATAAAGTCAGAATAAGAGGTATAAAGTCAGAATCAGGAGGTATAAATCTGTGAGGTATAAAAGTCAGAATTGTGGAGCATAAAATGTGAGGTATGTAAATGGAATTGTGAGGCATAAATTATAGAGGTATAAAGTCAGAATCAGGAGGTATAAATTCAGAGGTGCAGCAAGTGAGGAATTGTGAGGTATTAAATTGTGAGGTATAAAGTCAGAATCTTAGAGGTAAAAAGTCAGAATTGTGGTATAAAGTCAGAACTGCAAAGTCAGAATTGTGAGGTATAAAGTCAGAATTAGAGGTAAAAGTCAGAAACTAGAGGTAAAAGTCAGAATTGTGGAGGCATAAAGTCAGAATTGTGAGGTATAAATTGTGAGGTATAAAGTCAGAACTGTGTGAGGCAAAAAAGTCAAATTGTGAGGTATAAAGTCAGAATTAGGAGGTGTAAATTCAGAGGTATAAAGTCAGAATTGTGAGGTGTAAATTGCAGGTATAAAGTCAGAACCAGAAGGTGCTGGAAACATTCTTTCCCCCAGTCCGTTGATTTGCCCAGTCAAAGAAAGACGCTACTCAAGTTGGAATGAAGTCGATTTAATGGAGAACGTGAAAAGCTTCTGAGCCCAGGATTACAGGACTACAAAGTCAATAGAAGCTGACACCACAATCCAGAATGCTCATGCACTCAGAAACACAATATTTATATTTTGTCTTTTGGATCCCCTCCTCGAGTCCTCTCCCCTCCAACCTCGTGGACCGTTGTCAGGATAGGTTTCCCATTGCTGTACTCTATTAATCAGGAGGTGACAGGTCTGATTCCCTTGAGATATCAGGTTGACTCCATACCAATCAGCAGTCTGCACACAAAAAACAAGTGAACCCCTGAGGCATCCCTTTCTATCTGTAACTTTTCTGCAAACGGATAGCTTCAACAGTATCAGTCTTGACCACCTCTGGGCATTGTTCTTTGTTTTGAAATAAAACAATTTATTACAGAATTAGAAACAGAATTTAACACCATTCAAGAAACACATCAAGGTAAATTAAAACACTAGAAGGCTACTATTATGAGGTATGAACACTTCCAACACAGAATCAAACATTTAAAAACTAATATGCGTCCGATAAAAGTCAGAATCAGGAGGTATAAATTGTGAGGCATAAAGTCAGAATTGTGGAGGTATAAGGTTGGAATTAGGAGGTATAAAGTCAGAATTGCAACAACTAGATATAAAAGTCAGGAATTCATTGTATGTAAAAGTCAGAATTGTGAGGTATAACTAGAGTCAGAATTGCAGTTAAACTAGAGGTAAAAAGTCAGAATTGTGGAGGTGAAAAAGTCAGAACTGTGGGAGGTAAAAAAGTCAGAATCTGTGAGTGTATAAAGTCAGAATTGCAGGGTATAAATTGTGAGGGTGATGAAAGTCAGAATTGTGAGGTATGCAAATTGTGAGGTATAAAGTCAGAATTGTGAGGTATAAAGTCAGAATTAGAGTATAAAGTCAGAATTGCAGCAATTGTGAGGGAGAAAGTCAGGGAATTGTGGAGGTATAAAGTCAGGAATTGTGGGCCGCCGATAAAGTCAGAATTCGAGTGATATAAAGTGAGAATTGCAGTTAAATTGTGAGGTGTGTGTAATGAATATCTTTAGCCTCAGGGGAAATGGTGCGATTTATGCATGCGCGAATCGTGTTACGCATCAAACACGCACAGATCTCGCACAGAGGGGGAATTGATATTAACAATGATTAAAACGGATTAAAACAATTATTAATATCTAGGCTTAATTCAACTTTAATTTTCTTTAATTCTAGGATTGAGTTCTAAAGGACGGATAATTGTCCACCAAAATATGTCTTTAATAACTCAAACAGCCTGCCAGAGAATAGCTTTATTTGTACAGGGTCGGTTCATCGTGAAAAGTGACTTATGTATGAGCAAACGTGTTTAATCACGGTGAACATATATATTTCAATAAAATCAACAAACAACAAAACAAACATACACAAATTAACTGAAAGCAGAAGCAGGAAGCAGGAAGCAGGGAGAGAGAGAGAGGAGAGAGAGAGAGAGAGAGAGAGAGAGAGAGAGACAGAGCAACGGTGATGATATCGACACAACCTATGAGCATAAACATGAGTCAGTCCAGCTTTATTGTATAAGCTCAAAACTTTATAACGACAGCGCTTATGGATACTTCTACATGTTTCCTTGGTGGTGAGCTCGTAGGTTATGGACTCACATCCGTCCGTGTTTGATCTTGCCGGTGGTCCTGAGTCTGCTGGGAAATTCAACTTTGGTTCCTTTGTGTGATGAGATCTGCTGAAGGTGCTAAGAGGAAGATGAGCAAGAAGGAAGAGAGAATGCAGAGAGAGCAGGATGAGAGAGCGATGAGCCGGACAAGAGGCGATGGATCAGAGAGGAGGCCAAAGAGAGAGAGAGCGAAGAAAGCGTAAGGACCCAGAGAGGAGGCGCAACAGACCAAGAGAACTAGAGAGCAAGAGAGGCAAGAGGCGAAGGACCAGAGAGGAAGCAAGAGAGACCCAGAAGAGCGCCTGTGGCCCATTCCTAAAGGCACGCGACGGGCACGCCTCTTTGGTCGGAACAGCCAATCAGAGCGAAGGAACTCAGAAGCGGGAAATCTCCCTTTGTCTTGGTCTCACCTCATTAAACATGTTTTATAGACTCTACAAATGGGCAGACTGGTTTTTTGGGTATGCAGACTTTGGGGTTTTGCATGAAAGTGGCAAAAATAGCATCATAGCACCTCACAACCCGCCTAGCTGGCCTACAAATTATGGTGACAAAAAGATTTCGAGACCAAACATGGGGTTTTAATCAAGAGCGCATGGAATGGTGAGAATTGACACCATCTTCCTGCTTCGCTGGCTATAAGTTTCTAACCTATCAAAACACATCTAAAATGGTTATAACAAAAAGTATGCATGCAGCAGGGAAGAGTACCCAAAATGAAGTAATAACCGTTAACAGTCATAAGGGATCTGTTCGGATGTCTCCTTGGTATGTGTGAGGTGGGGCTGGTTTATAATGGCTCTCTCATGAGCTGCACGGTGTCTGGTTTGTGTCCTTTTAGCACCATAACTCATCAGTCTGTAGACCTAATGTCTGGGTCTTGCTTGAGTCATTATAAATAATAATTTAAAAGCATTGGTCCATGATCATTTATGAGCAATCATTCCACAGCCACAGGTGCAAAGCCTGGAATTGAGACAGAAGGCTGAAATTGTGAGGCAAAGTCAGAATTAGGAGGTATAAAGTCAGAGTTGTGGAGGCATAGGCATTGGTGATAGTATAAAAGTCTGAAATCTGGTGGGAGGTATAAAGTCGGAATTGTGAGTATAAACCAGGAGGCATAAAGTCGAATTGTGAGGTATAAATTCAGAGGTATAAAGTCAGGATAAATTGTGAGGTATGTGTCAGAATTGTGAGGTATAAAAGTCAGAATTGTGAGGCATAAATTCAGAGTAAAAGTCAGAATTGTGAGTATGTGTCAGAATTGCAGTTAAATCTGTGAGGTATAAAGTCAGAATTGTGAGTAGTATAAAGTCAGAATTGGTGAGGCAAAGTCAGAAATTGTGAGGTATAAACTGTATGGTATAAAGTCAGAATCAGATGATAAATCAGGAGGTATAAAGCCTGGAACTGTGAGAGACAAAGCTCTGGAACTGTGAGTATAAACTGTGAGGCATAAAGTCAGAATTGTGAGGCATAAATCAGATAAAAGCAAAGTCAGAATCAGAGGCATACATCAGAGGCATAAAAGTCGGAACTGTGGAGGTATAAAGTCAGAATTGTGAGGCATAAATCAGAGGTATAAAAGTCAACCAGAGGCATAAAAGTCAGAACTAGGGGAGGTATAAATCAGAGGCAAAAAGTCAGAATTGTGATATAAAGTCGTGAATTGTGAAGCAACCAGAGGTATAAAGTCGAATCAGAGGTGCATAAAGTCAGAATTGTGAGGCATAAAAGTCAGAATCATAGGAGGCAAAGTCAGGGGAATTGTGGAGGTATAAATCAGAGGTATAAAAGTCAGAATCAGGAGTATAAACTGGTGAGGCATAAAAGTCAGAAAATCAGGAGGCAAAAGTCAGAACTAGGAGGCATAAAATCAGAGGTGATAAACGAACTGTGGGAGGCATGTGTCAGAATCAGAGGTAAAAGTCAGAATCAGGATAGTAAATCAGAGGCATGTGTCAAGAAATTCAGGAGGTAAGCAAATCAGAGGCATAGTGTCAGAAATTCAGGAGGTGGAAAGCCCAGAATCAGAGGCATAACCGTGAGGTACAGCCTGAATTAGGGAGGCATAAATCAGAGGCATAAAGTCTGAATTGTGAAGGATAAAGTCAGAACTAGAGCATAAAGTCAGAACTATAGCTAAACTGTGAGGTATAAAAGTCAATCAGGAGGCATAAATCAGAGGCATAGTTGGAACTCAGAGGTATAAACTGTGAGGTAGCAAAGTCAGAACTGAGTGATACAGTCAGAACTGCAGCTAAATGTGAGGACAAAGTCAGGAATCAGAGGTGATGAAAGTCAGAATCAGAGGCATAAAATGAATCAGAGGTATAAACTAGAGGTATGTCGTAACTGTGGAGGTGGCAAATCAGAGGTATAAAAAGTCAGAATTGTGAGGTGTGTAAAGTCAGAATTGAGTATAAAAGTCATAATTGTGAGGTATAAATGGAATTGTGAAGGATAAAGTCAGAACTGTGAGAGCAAAGTCAGAATTGCAGTTAAACTTTTGAGGAGCAAAGTCAGAATTGTGAAGGATGTGTCAACTGAGGATATAAAGTCAGAAATTGTGAGCTAAATTGTGAGGTAAAGTCAGAATTTTGAGATAGAAGGTTGGAATTGTGGAGGTATAAAGTCAGAATGAGGTATAAATTGTGAGGTATAAAGTCAGAATTGAAAGTCAGAATTGTGAGGTAAAAAAGTCAGAATCAGGAGGTATAAAACAAGAACTGTGGAGGTATAAATTGTGAGGCATAAAGTCAGAATTAGAGGCATAAAATCAGAGGTGCAAAGTCATGAATCAGAGGCAAATCAGAGGTACTAAAGTCAGAATCAGGAGGTGTAAAAGTCAGAATCAGGAGGCATAAACTGTGTGAGGCATAAAAGTCTAGAACTGTGAAGGATAAAAGTCAGAACTAGAGGAGCAAAGTCAGAACTGTGTTAAATCAGAGGCATAAAAGCTCAGAACTGTGAGGCATAAAATCAGAGGTATAAAGCTGGAACTGTGAGGCATAAATCAGAGGCATAAAGTCAGATCTGAGTGATATAAACAGAATTGGCAGTTAAACTAGAGGCAAAGCTCAGAATCAGAGGCATAAAGTCAGAATCAGAGTGCATAAAGTCAGAATTGTGGAGGTATAAATTGTATACAAACAGAATTCAGAGGTATAAATTGTGGAGGCATAAAAAGTCAGAATTGTGAGGTGTGTGTCAGAACTGATATGTGTCACAATTGTGAGGCATAGCCTGGAATTGTGTGAAGGATAAAAAGTCAGAACTATGAAGGATAAAAGTCAGAATTGGAGGATATAAAGTCAGAATTGCAGTTAAACTAGAGGTGGAAACAACTTGAGATAGAAGGCTGCTGGAATTGTGAGGCAGAAAGTCAGAATTGTGAGGTATAAATCAGAGGCATAAAGTCAGAATTAGAGGTAAAAAAGTCAGAATTGTGGAGGTATAAATTGGTGAGGTATGGGAAAGTCAGAATCAGAGGTATAAATTGTGAGGTATGTTGGAATTGTGAGGTATAAATTGTGAGGTATGGAAGTCAGAACTGTGAGGTATAAATCAGAGGCATAAAGTCAGAACCAGGAGTATAAATGAATCAGAGGTATAAATCAGAGGTATAAAAGTCAGAATTGGTGGGAGGCATGAAAGTCAGAATCAGGAGGATAAAGTCAGAACTGCAGTTAAATCAGGAGGCATAAAGCTCACACCAGAGGTAAAAGTCTGAATCAGGAGGTGATAAAAGCCTGGAACTGCAGTGCATAAAATCAGAGAGGTACAAAGTCAGAATTGTGGAGATAAAAGTCAAAGAGCCAGGAGGCATAACATCAGGAGGCATAAAACAGAATTGGTGAGGTGATAAAGTCTGAATTGTGGAGCATAAAAGTCAGAATCAGGAGGCATAAAGTCTGAATCAGGAGGCAGAGCAAAGTCAAATATGTGAGGTATAAATTGTGAGGCATAAAAGTCAGAATTGTGAGGTATAAAGTCAGAATTGTGAGGTATCAAATTGTAGAGGTAATAAAGTCAGAATCAGAGGTATGTGCCTATAAATTAGAGGTATAAAGTCGTAGAATTATGAGGTATAAATTGTGAGGCATAAATCAGAGGTCAGAATGAATTGGAGGTATATTGTGAGGTAATAAGTCGGAATTGTGAGGTAATAAGTCAGAATTGTGAGGTATAAAGTCAGAATTGTGAGGTAAAGTCAGAATTGTGAGATATAAAGTCAGAATTGCAGTTAAACTGTGAGGTATGAAAGTCAGAATTGTGAGGTAAGAAAGTCAGAATTGTGAGAGTAAAAAAGTCAGAATTACAGAGGTAATAAAGTCAGAATTTGTAGGAGGTATAAAGCCGAATTGTGAGGTATAGAAATTGTATGAACAGAGGTATAAAATTGTGAGGCATAAAGTCAGACACCAGAGGTGTAAATTGTGAGGTATAAAAGTCAGAATTGTGAGGTATAAATCAGAGGTATAAAGTCAGAATTGTGAGGTAGTAAATCAGAGGTATGTGTCAGAATTGTGAGTATAAAGTCAGAATCAGAGGTATAACCAGAGGTATAAAGTCAGAACTGTGGAGGTATAAAAGTCAGAATTGTGAGGTATAAATCAGATATATAAAGTCAGAATTGTGGAGGTAAAAGTCAGAACAGGAGTATAAAGTCAGAATTATACAAATTCAGAGGTATAAAGTCGGAATTCAGAGGTATAAATTGTGAGGTATAAAGTCGGAATTGTGGCCAGATAAAGTCAGAATTGTGGGAGTATAAAGTCAGAATTGGTAGTTAAATTCAGAGGTATAAAGTCAGAATTGTGAGGTATAAAGTCAGAATTGTAATGATAAAGTCAGAATTTATATAAAAGTCAACTGTGTTAAATCTGTGAGGTATAAAGTCAGAATTGTGAGGTATAAATTGTGAGGTAAAGTTGGAATTGTGAGGTATAAATGTGATGTGTATAAAGTCAGAATTGGTATAAAAGCGGTGAATCAGGAGGTACAAATTGTGAGGCATAAACAGAATTGAGCATAAAGTCATAATCAGAGGTACAAAGCCTGGAATTGTGAAGGATGTGTCAATTGTGAGTATAAGTCAGACCTGCAGTTAAAATCAGGAGGCATAAAGTCACAACCAGAGGCAAAAAGTCAGAATTGTAGGTATAAAGTCAGAACTGTGGAGGTATAAAACTGTGAGGCATAAAAGTCGAATTGTGAGTATAAAAGTCAGAATTGTGGAGGCACAATCAGGAGGTATAAAAGTCAGAATTGTGAGGCAGCAAAGTCGAATTGTGAGGTATAAAGTCAGAATTGTGAGTATAAAGTCAGAACCAGGAGGCATAAACTGTGAGGCAAAAGTCGATCCAAGAGGCAAAAAGTCAGAATTGTGAGGCATAAAGTCAGAATCTAGAGGTATAACCAGAGGTATGTGCCGAACTCTGAGGTAAAAAAGTCGTGAATCAGGAGGCATAAAGTCAGAACTGTGAGGTAAATCAGAGGTATAAAGTCAACCTGTGAGGTATAAACTGTGAGGTAAAAGTCATGAATTGCAAAGCCAAACTGTGAGGCATGTTGGAACTGTATGTATAAATTGTGATAAAAACAGAACTGTGGAGGCAAAGTCAGAATCAGAGGCATAAAGTCGGAACTGTGGGAGGTTGTGTCAGAACTATATTAAATCAGAGGTATAAAGCCCGAATCTTGAGATATGAAGGTTGGAATTGTGAGGCATAAAGTCAGAATTGTGAATACAAAGTCAGAACTTCAGTGATATAAAGTCAGAAAACTGCAGTTAAACTGTGAGGTGAAAAAATGTCGGAATCTTGAGATAGAAGGTTGAACTTCAGGAGGCATATCAGGAGGCATAAAGTCAGAACTGTGAGGTAAAAAGTCAGTGAACTGTGAGGTAAAAGTCAGAATTGTGAGGTATAAAGTCAGAATCAGAGGCGGTTGGAACTGTGAGGCATAAACTGAAGACAAAGTCAGAATTGTGGAGGTATAAACTGTGATGACAAACAGAACTAGAGTATAAAGTCAGAATTGTGAGGTATAAATTGTGAGGCAGGAAAGTCAGAATCAGGAGGCATAAAGTCAGAACTGTGGAGGTATGGTGTCAGAACTGTGAGACAAAGTCAGAACTGCAGCTAAATCAGAGGGTATAAAGCCCACACCAGAGGTAAAAACAGAACTGTGAGGCATAAAAGTCAGAATTGCAGGGAGGTATAAACCAGAGGTATGTGTCAGAATCAGGAGGCATGTCAGAATCTGTGGAGATAAAGTCGAACTGTGGAGGCATAAATCAGGAGGCATGTGCTTGAACTAGAGGCAAAAGTCGAATTGTGATGTATAAAAGTCAGAATTGTGAGGCATAACCAGAGGTATAAAAGTTGGAATTGTGAGGTATAAAATCAGAGGTAAAAACAGAATTGCAGTTAAACTGTGAGGTAAAAAGTCAGAATTGTGGGAGGCAAAAAGTCAGAATTGTGAGGTATAAAGTCAGAATTGTGAGGATAAAGTCGGAATCAGAATAGATAAAGTCAGAATTGGAGGATACAAAGCCAGAATTGCAGTTAAACTGTGAGGCAAAGCCTGAATTGAGATGGAAGGTTGGAATTGTGAGGTATAAAGTCGGAACTGTGAGGTATATGTCAGAATTGTGAAGGATAAAGTCA